>RJVU01046797.1:7022-33073 GCA_003731715.1 Anabarilius grahami
TATATATATATATATATATTATTTACAGTTATAAAGTTTATTTTTAATAATTCATGTTTTCTCCTCCACACAGTCGTTGAACACCTGTTGCGTGTCGTTACAGACAGGTAGGAGCAATGATCCAGCCAATGATATGGCGAGGTGCTGGTTGCTTGACAACAGGCTGGCCAATGAGCGTCGAGTTTGTTTATTCAGAAGAACGGAGGTGCGCTTCAAATCACCCAAACATCTCGTTGGCTTCAGGGCAGGTGATGATCCTGCAGTCTCTCTCTGACACTGATCAGTGTGATTCATCTAGTCAGTGTGACTCGAGCTTCTGGTGATCTGACTGTGGGTCCGCGCAGCTGCTGCTGATGTGAGTCAGTCTGTGTTTACTGTGTTTACTGTGTTAGCTGCTGTGCTAAAAGTTAAACTCGGGCTGTGTCTCTAATGTCGTGTGTTTCCTACATAGACTGGGTGTCAACGTGTGAATGGACGTGTTTGAATCCGCGTAAAAGTGCTGTTTAGCTAGATAACTGAAGCAGACTCACTGGTCATTCGTTTCAAAATAAACAAATCTGTGTGGAATAACTTATATCTTTTCTGTTAAGTGATGTTGTAGATAGAGCTGACAATATTGACTCAGATTGGACTGGAGCAGCTTAGTAGTGTTGACAAAATCAACATTTCTGAAGCAGTGGTGTTTTTAAATGTAAATATATCCTATTATGTGTGTTAATTACGCGAAGCTGTTTCACACTGTGCACATTTCTGCCATCTAGTGATTAAAACGAGACTAACAAACCCTAGTGAAATAAACAATTATACTCTAGCAAAGAAAACTAATTTATTCGATTTTGTCCGTGTGGTTCTGGTTTGCTATTGGTGGATCTCATGTGAGTGACAGGTTGCCCCGCCCTCACGCCAGTGAACACGTCATCAGAGAAGAGATCGTTGCTGCAGGAGGGAGATGAAGTTATTTTGATTCAAGATTACTATACGCATGAATAAATAATAATAAAAAAGATATACATTTATAATAAATAAATGATTATAAATAGGACAGACTCAGCACTACACTAACTTTTATAATCGTGAGGCAGTAATCTGGTACAGGACAAAATATCATATTTTTGAGAGTAAAAGTACTTACTGACCTTAGTGAACAATCGTGACCTTCACTACAGGAAGCAGTTTTTAATATCTTGACGTACTGAAAGCAAAGTACAGTTTTAAACACTAGAAATGACACAGAGGATAGATGGATAATTATTAACATGTTTCACACACTCATAACTCTGTTTGTGTGTCATAAACCTTTGTTTATAAACCTTGAGCACAGCTGGGCAGAAAATGACTACATGTGATCTGGATTATGTAATCAGATTTCAAAAATGAAGTGCTTGTAATTGGATTATATTTCGTTTTAAAATAATCGTTTTTACTTGTGTTCTCGTAATGTTACTTTTTATTGATTGCATGTTATTCTCACAATGGCAGTAAATTATTCATAATTCATTGATTCTCCCTACTTCTACTTTTCTATCTTTTAAAGGTTTGTGGATCTGAACACACAGATCAGCCACTAGTCATGTGACTATCTCTGAAAACTGAGACACGCCACATTTGATCACATTCACAGGATTTACAGAAATCATTTCACTTTTAACTAGTGCTCTCTTGTTGAGAGAATACCTCCTGAGGAACACATTAATTAGGCCTGATATTTGAATTATCACTCTTAATCATGTATTTCTGTCTTTGGAAGGCTTTTGTCTTTCAAACACATTAAAATGTTCAAATTCACATCATTTCATATTTAGATGCAATGCAGGGATTACCCAACTTTTTGACAGCCGAACCTTTTTGACCGAATATATTTACTTCAAATATACCCTGAGATTTAAAGTTAATAAGTTAGGTCAAATATAATAACAAATAAAAACAAGAAATAATAATAATAATTTAGTCCATGGTTCTCTGATGTTGGTTAATGGTCACATGACATGCAGGTACACAAATATTTCCTCTTTTTTTAGTATGTGTTTAAAAATATTTATTTTAATTTTACATTTTTTTTATTATTTAATTCATCGCTTTTCATTGAAGTCACAAAACCATCAGGATCAGCGGTCTGGGAACCCCTGATGTAATGCAGTATTTAATGCACTTCTTTCCAAAAGAATGGAATATATTTTCTTTCTCTTTGTATTTTTACAATACTGTTGCATTTTTGTATTGCAATATATTGTGGCACAATATATTGTTACACCCCTATACTTCACACATTCATGCAGATTATATAGATTGTAAATTGAAGTATCTTCAGTAAAGTGTGCCGTTTCGCACACAGTGTGTTTCTTTCTCTACTTTAAAAAGACTTGCTAGCATGAACAACACACAGACTGAGCTAATCAATGATGAAATCCATTGTTGCAGCCCTAGACGTGACCCAGGTCAGATTATAACCTGGAGCCCTGTGAGCCAGCAGCTCTTATGTCACAGCTTTACTGCACCACAAATCATTTTATAGCTCTTGTAATAGAAGCCATCAGTCTATTCACCTGCCTGTGCAGCTAAACAGAGCTGAAAACACTTCAGTCCTGTGCTTTATGCTTCTGTCTCCACCCCCGCCGTCACCCGCTAACTCCGTAATCCCGCAGTGGTATTCCATGCCTGTTTAATCCGGCTTCAGAGGCCTGCTGCTGTGTAATCCAGTCTGCCTGCTCTTCTGTTTCAGGAGTGATGGCCGAGTGCTAGCCTGCGCCGTTCCTGCCCTGCGTCTCACTTGGAAGAGCAGGACATCCGAGAATCCCATCCAAGCTGAATGTTGACATGGGAGATTGGTGGACTCCAACAATGATGCCAGATCCGTCTCTCGGTGAGCATCAAACATGGAAAGATTGTGTCTGGGACTCGTGTGAGCGTTTTCAGAGTTGGACTGATCTTGTTAAGAGACTGAGCTAATTTAAGGATGGTTTATAATTAATCTGTGTAATGTTGCATTATATTGAAACTAATATATTTCTGCCAGTTCTCTCTTTTCTTTCTTTCTGTAATGAGTTGGAAGGAGTAGTTTACGCCAAAAAGAGAATTGTCATCATTTACTCCACCTCATGTCTTTCCAACAGGTCAAATTTGCACTCATGTTGAGGCTTGTAACTCTTAAACCGTAAGGCCTAGAAAGACGATTTATTTTTTCCTCTGATTCCTGGGCTCATGCCGAGCCAAATGCATTGCATGGTTTAAATTCCCAATCAATTTCTGACTATGTTCTGCCGCAAATTTCCCACAGATCCTCGTCAGATCATCCTGAAATGCTATTTAAAACTTTATTTTGATTCAATATCTTGGCAACAGCACTGCCTAAAGTGTTGAAACTAATGTAAAATCATGACCATGCTCTTGCAGTCCTTGTTATGCTCACTTAACTCTTCATCTTGCATCTGTTCTGTTTGGCCCCGTAATTGCTGCTTGTGTCTATATATGTTGTTGTTGTTTTAAAGCTTTTCCTGGACTTAAACTCTGCCATGTTACCTTTTTGCAGCTACCTGACTCCATGTTAAAAAGGTCACGTTAGACTTGTCAAAACAGGCTTTAATTACAGGCTCTGCCCTTCTTTTGTCTTCTGAACAGACACCAAAGAGCTCTCCAGTATTTCTGGGATCAGCATGTCTCCCTCCAGGCAAAACTCTCATCATTCACTGCACTCCACCATGGCTCTGCCCAAAACCTCCTACAGCGTGTTTAGTGCGTTCTGCACTGAGGAGAACATATCCCAGTGCATCGCATATATCAGTCAGGTACATTACAAGGGGTGTTTTAAAGTATTGCTCATGTGTTGGATAAACTATTACTATTCTTTCATCTGATGACTGGGATGTTGAGTATTGGTGTTGGCAATATATAAAACTTAAGCAAAAACATGAAGTATAATGATTTAAAGTGCTCCATTATGCTTTATTTTCATATATGACTTTTCATGTAGTAATATAGCTGTTTGTTTTCATCAAAGAGTTAACAGTATATCTTGGAAACAATTAACCCTAATTCTCTGTTGAATCATGCATATCAAGTTACTCAAGTTACATGCATACCAAGTTTTATCCAACACAATATAACTGCATAACTTCAGTGTATAACTGTATAAAGGGAATTAAGTTGTGTGCAAAGCACAAACCTGTGTTCAGATTTTAGAAAGCACTTTCACATTTGCAGTACATTGATACACAAGCCATTTTGCAGTTTTGTTTTAATGAATGACCTGGGTGGGATAGAAAGCAAGTTTTGAGTTTGAATGTGAAGTATGCATGGTACATTATGACTATATGATGTGAATACATTAATTGGACTGTTGTCATGGGTTTGAGAGTAGTTTGTCTTCTGATTTTAATTGTCAGAGCAGATGATCAGATCTCATTTTCCTGGTTCTCCTCAGGAGGTGTGTTCGCTGGGCTTGACTGGAGTGAGTTTGGAGTGTAAATCGGGCGGTCTGAGTGCTGTGCCGGTTCTGAACCTGCTGTATGAAGTGCTGCAGCTGCAGAGGAGAGCTCAGCGTGCCCTACATGAGCTGGAGAGCCAGCAGCTGAAGAACGGCAGTGACCTCGAGCACCTGCAGCACAGCAACTGCAGACTCAAAGTACTCCACTTTCTACATTACTCCAGACAACAAATAAGTTGGAAACATTTTAGAATGTGTTTTTCAGGCCTGGAAAAGTCATGGAAATGAGTAAAATCTTCATGTAAAAATCTATAAAATATCTTTAGTTGATAAGCATTTTTATTTCTTTAAAATATTTCATATGCAGGATATTGTGATAGTGTTATTTTAGTTTAGTTGTATTCATATTTTTAGTTTTAGTGATAAATTGTGTAATTTTTAGTAATTTTGTGATATGCTTTTGTAATTTTTATTATTTGAATTATTTTTTAAATAACGCTATTTAGGTTCAATTTATTTTTATTTAAATTTTAGTTAGGTTTTATTTCCAGTTAATAATTTTAGCACTTCAACTTCAACTTATTTTTGTTTTTTGCCGAGGCACCATTTCTAATTTGTTTTTAAAATATATATATTTTTTTAAAAATATAAATATTTACACTACCATTTAAAAATTTGGGATTGGTAAGATATTTCGTTATTTTAATTGTAATTACTCTAAGTTTTGAGTAATTAACTACATGTACTTACTATAGAGATACGGTTTGGTTCAGGGCTAGTTACTTGTAATTATGCATAATTTACTGTTATTACTATAGAAAGTACATGTAGTAACATGTAAGTATGTCACCTTAAAATAAAGTGTTACCAGATTATGTTTTTGAAAGAAGTCTCTTATGCTCAGCAGGACTGCATTTATTTGATCAAAAATACAGTAAAAACTGTGATATTGTGAAATATTATTACAACTTATGTTTTCTATGTGAATATATAGTAAACAGTAATTTATTCCAGTGATCAAAGCTGAATTTTCAGCATCATTACTCCAGTCTTCAGTGTCACATGATCCTTCAGAAATCATTCTAATATGATGATTTGCTGCTCAAGAAACATTTCTGATTATTATCAGTGTTGAAAAAAGTTGTTCTACTTCATATTTTTGTGGGAAAAAGTCTTACTGATCCCAAAATTTTGATCTCTAGTGTATATTATATTTAACATAATTATGTTATAGTAAACATAAATGTTTTTCATAGTTTGAGTTGTACTTTTTTATACCAGTAACCAAATTTACATGTAAACAATTAGATCTATTTTGCACAATGCTGTAGTGCTGAGTTTAATTGATTCATTCGTCACAAATATAAGAGTAAAGGAAACCGTTGTTAGTAATATCAAATCCTGAACTAATCTTAAACACGAGCAGCCTGCTCTTATTTGCTGCTGTGTGTTTTTCTCAGGATCAGCTGGAGCACACGAGGAGAGAGAACTCCGGTCTGCATGAGGGTGAGCGACAGCTACAGCTGAAGATCAAAACCTTACAGAACTGCCTCAAGTCTGAGAAAGAGGAAGTAAGAGAACCTCAGTCAGTTCACACGCTCATGCTCAGACAGGCATGACCCATCATACTGCTGTACTCAGTGTTTTGTTTTTATATAAAGTTTTATTTGTTTTATTTTACACCATAACCCCTAGCAGACGACAACTTATCATCTTTTACACAAATGGCAAACTGAATGATCATTTTTACAGTTCGATTGTGCTTTTTTTCTTTTCTTTTTTCACATTGATATTTATTTATCTAAATTCTGAGAAAAAAGCGAGATCAAGTCTGTTTTTTCATTCATTCATTCATTCATTTAAAAACTCAATATTTGTTTCTTCAACAATAAGTATATTAAGACTTGTCTGTGCATTAGAGTCATACAGCACCCTCACTGCTCCTGTGTGTGATTAATATGGTGCAGGTGCAGAAACTGCAGAGCATCATCTCCAGTCGTGCCACACAGTACAACCATGACACCAAGCGTAAAGAGAGAGAGTGCTCCAAACTGAAGGAGCGGCTCAACCAGCTGCTCGTGGACAAGAGAGACAAGAAACTCGGTGAGCACTTTTATTTGATTTTTTTTTAATTCTAACAGCTGGTGTCTCCTCTGGGATATTCCCAAGAAACACAGGACTGAGAAGTCATCCTCCATCACAGGTAAGTTGTTTTTAATGACTTCCTGTGGTGGTAGGATTGATTAATCTCATAACAGGTAGAGTAGAGTTATCCCTGAAGTCTGTAGATTTGTCTGTAAGGGTACTGTTTAAACGCACAACTACCTGACAAATATGTTTGGAGTTATCCCTCCAGTGTGAAGAAGATCAGTTTAGGTCCGCCCTGACGGATAGGTCCATTTAGATCCGGACTGACGGAAAACAGTGTTGATGGGAATATTTCATTTGGCAATTAATAAATTCTTTCTTCTCCGTCCTCATGTGTTCAGCCATTGAAGTGTCAAACTATGTGGGAAGGTCAGATGGCAAGAGAAGCCTTTGGAAGACTGGCAAGATGGAGGCCAGGTAACCTCCTGCGCTCATGTGGGTCTTTGTCTTGACGGTTTTATTTCTTACAGTGTAAAACATGTGCTCTTGTGTTGTTAGGCACGAGGGTGAGATGTACAGGGCTCTGCTGAGTGATTACGAGACGCGGCAGAGATCTCTGATGCTGGAGAACTCGGAGCTTAAAAAAGTCCTTCAGCACATGAAGAAGGACATGATCGCCATTCTGAGTCCAAAGAAACTCTGTGTCAAAACGGAGCCAGCAGATGACAGCCTAGAGCAGGTCTGAGGTCTTTCCACATGCTGTTTATAAGCAGTATGTTGCTAAAGGTGGTAAATTGCATGTTTCAGCATCAAACGGTGTCAGTTGAACTTTAAAAATATAAGTTATTATGAAACGCACTCTGTTTTATTTTTGAATTGTGCACAATTCATCAATGCACGTTATACAAAAATCCACCACTGAAACAACTTTACCTTTTGACTATTTAGGCATTACTGTAGACTACTTTTGTACATTTAGATAATGTCTTTCTAAAATCTTGCCAATTGTTGATGCAGTAGTTTAAAGTATTTCTGAGTGAAATATATATATTTTTTTAAATATATGTACTCTATGTATAGGTGGGAAATAATGTTCTCACCCATAAGACTTTGATTAATCTTTGAAACACACAATATTTTTAATAAATTCAGAGAGTTTTCTGTCACTCCATTAGAAGTCCATTCCTCACTTTTACAATGACTTTATGAACTTTTTTTAGTTACCAAGACACCTGAACATTTCAGGTGTCGTAAAAAATGTCTTCATTTGTGTTTTGAAGATGAACGAAAGTCTTGTTGGTTTGGAGCGACAGGAGGGGGAGTGATGACATGTGTTCATTGTTGTGTGACATCAGGCTGGCTCTGAGGGCGAGGAGGAGACGGCTGACTCCAGTCGAGAGACTCTAGAGCAGTCATGTGAGCAGGCGCGAGAGCAGCTGACCAACAGCATCCGCCTGCAGTGGAGGAAGCTCAAGAGCCACATGGAGAGACTCGACAGCCAAGGTAGAACCTGAGTGTCATCTCATGCTTCAATTCTTAAAGGATCATGAAATGCATTTTAGGATCTTTTATATTATGTTTCTGGAGGTTATCTTATTAAGTTATCTTGCATCAGAAAAGTTCAGACGTTTGTAAAAATGATCCTCACAAACACTTAGTTTCACGGAGTGCAAGTAAACGGCCACTGCTGTGATTAACTTCGTTGCACTGTGTTTTGATGCTTAAGATGACCCAAACTGTAATAAGCTGTGTCCCAATTCCAAGTCACCAAGCGAAGCTCTGACCGAGCGTTGTTAAATTGGACATTTCAGCCTACGGAGGATTGCTCTTGTTACCTTGCAACTGTGACTGCTGCCGTTGACGAGCGGCAGTAACGTTTGGACTTTTTTGAAAGTTATATTCAACTGTCTGAAAACACAACAGGGTTTACAACCTGTCCAATGTTCACTTTGGTCCATTTCTGTACATAATATGGAGTATAAACTATCTATAAAATCACATCTTAGAAGATATGCCAACATTCAAACCACTTTAAAGTGTTTTTTTTTTTCTTAAACATTTGTATTGTTATATTTTTGAGCAAGTTGAAACACAATACTTGTATTTAAAAGTGTAATTGGCATTTTCTCTCAACTTCCTGTTGTCACTGGCACACATTGAATCTTGGGATAGGCTGCAAAGGATCCACTCGGTTTATCTTCCATGGCCTAGGGAAAGAAGGATGCATTTGTAGGAATCTTCAAATTAGGACAGCCTTCATCGTGCCTTCAAATTCAGCCTTCTAAAAAATGCAGCCTCTGAATTTAGAACACAGCAATAGAGTCATACATGTTTGAGTCTAAATCAAATTAAAATGTGCAACCACAGCGATTGCCTTGGAGGACAAAACACTTGGCACTGATGTAGCTTTCAACACGAGATATTTAGAAAAACCGGCAGCATGTTGTGAAAAGAGATGAACACACAAAAGCATTGTAATTCAGGCACGTAGGAATGAACTTCAGCCATGCGTTTCTAATAGTTTGATCTTTTGAAAGGGTATGCACAGCTTATGGAGGTGCAGTTCGTCTACATCCAGGGACAGAACGATGTCGGACAGTTTTACTTGACAGTAGTATCATTCTTGTGATTGATGTTGTTAAAAGGGTTAGTTCACCCAAAAATGAAATTTGTCATTAATTACTCGCCCTCATGTCGTTCCACACCTGTAAGGTAATTTCAGTGTAAGTAATTAATGACATAAATTTCATTTTTAGGTGAACTAACCCTTTAAGAGCACACCTCCTTGATTCATGGTGATTTTGAGGAACATCATGACGTCACGGATGGGGCGATTTCAAGAAGAATGGAAGATAACTTGGAAGTTAGCAGTGTTATTATTGTTAACTAAAACTATTAAAAGCATTTCTGTTAATTGAAATAAAGCTGAAATACAATAAAACATAAATACTAGTTGATGGTAACAGCATACCTTTTGGCCCTCTAGCGCATTCATTTTGTGGAATAACATTTGTTTTTGGTTGTGCTTCGGCTCTGCATGACTTTGTGGATGAATATGGTTATCCTACTGCTCTTAAAACATTCACAAAGCTGAAGAGATATAGCCAGTTTAGATGGAAAGGATCTCTAGCTGACTAGCAGAAGACGTTACTGTAGCTTTACCCATTAATAGACACGGTACTTCCTTAACTTTACAATAGATAATGCTTTACAATCAACTCTTGTTAGAGAGCTTCATATGGCAATTTCTGTTCAATCAAAAAGCCATCATCTCTGTAGCTATTATGGCATTTCAAATCCCTCGGTTCTCAGCATGTCTGAAAAGCTAAGCTAATGTTGATTCTTGTTTTATTACGAGCTCTGCCGCACTCTTTTGCCAGCAGACTCTCCTCTGTTCTGCGTTTGTTTAAAACGGATGATTCTCCGAAGGTTGGAGATTTAGCTGCTCCATGTCAACCTTTCTCACTCATTGTGACAACTACCCTCTGCCACTCCCACACCAGACATGCGTCAAAGTAAATATCTCTATTTACAGATGACAAGACACACACTGGCAAGTGACGTATAAATGCAATTACCTACTTATAATAAGCTTACTGTAGTAGAATCAGGGCAATAAAAAAGCATGTTTTGAAAAGCAGGATTGATAATTTTGAACAAAAAGCTATATGGTATATGGACATGGTATATGAATATTTCTGCTTGTGTGTTGCAGTGTCACTGGTGGCGTGTCAGGAGCGGGAGGCAGAGGAGCTGATGTCCAGGAAGGAACATGAGGAGGAGATGCAGCGGATAAGACTGGAGTTGCAGCAGTGTAAAGAGTTCATCCACATGCAGCAGCAGCTTCTACAGGTGCCCAACATCTGAACGCATCAAACACTAATGTGCAGGAGAGGCCGAGTAATCCAGCAGCCATATCACCCTGTAGCCCAAGACTGGTTGCCCACTGAAGCTAAGCAGGGCTGAGCCTGGTTAGTACCTGGATGGGAGACCTCCTGGGAAAACCAGGTTGCTGCTGGAAGAGGTGTTAGTGAGGCCAGCAGGGGGTGCTCACCCTGTGGTCTGTGTGGGTCCTAACACCCCAGTTTAGTGATGGGGACACTATACTGTCAAAAAGCACCGTCCTTCGGATGAGACGTTAAACCGAGGTCTTGGCTCTCTGTGGTTGCTAAAAATCCCAGGATGTCCTTCGAAAAGAGTAGGGGTGTAACCCCGACATCCTGGCCAGATTTGCCCATTGGCCTCTGTCCATCATGGCCTCCTAATCATCCCCATATACTGATTGGCTTCATCACTCTGTCTCCTCTCCACCAATAAGCTGGTGTGTGGTGGGCGTTCTGGCATAATATGGCTGCCGTCGCATCATCCAGGTGGATGCTGCACATTGGTGGTGGTTGAGGAGATTCCCCCTTCCATATGTAAAGCGCTTTGAGTACTCAGAAAAGCGCTATATAAATGTAAGGAATTATTATTAAACTTCACTTGTCTGATTTTTCTTTCCGTGCTGACCTGTGTTCGAACAACAGCGCATGTGCGAGTATTTGAATGCTCTTAAGGTCACCATGAAATTAAAATTGACAATTCTTGTTTATGGAATTGTGCTTTGTATCACGAAGAAATTTGCGATATGATACATATCATGATAAAAGGGTTACGATACAATATATTGCAATTAATATGTTACTGTATAAATAAATGTGACTTTACTGGAGTGCTGAATTTTAACCTAGTTAGATCAACGTAGGTCATATTGTGTGTTTTGTACTCAAATGTCTGGATGTGTTGATTCTGATGGCGGTGTGTGTTTACAGCAGCAGCTCAGCGTACCATGTGACGATGAGACGGCAGCTCTGTTGAATGACTGCTACACGCTGGAGGAGAAGGAGCGACTGAAAGAGGAATGGAGACTCTTCAATGAGCAGAAAAGAAACTTTGAGCGAGAAAGAAAGAATTTCACTGAAGCTGCTATTCGCTTGGGACACGAGGTACTGAATAAATAGATTAAAGAGGTTATGAGTTTTGACATATCAGAGGTCATTGTTTTACTAAAAACATACTGCAAGTTTCAGAAATCATAAATTCTTTAATGCAAAAATAACTTTTATTGAAACCAAGCTGCTGGGCTTATATTATGTAATAAAGATGAATACATCAGCACGAGACTGATTGTGTCTGTACAGGCAATCTAAAAATAATAAAAATTGATATACGTTTTTAACCACAAATGCTCATCTCGTACTTGCTCTGTGGTGCGCGTCGATGACTTCGCGCATTTATAACCGGCAGTTTCAACACACTCTAACTCAACCAGGCCCCGCCCCTTTAATCTGCGTATGAATTATTTAAATGAGGAATATTGTGATGTTCATTCCCGGAACAACACACAAGACTATAATGGAGGCATTTCAGGGAGTTCAGAAACCTTGACACTGATATAGAAAATAACTCCTGCTGGAGCTTTTTCATGCTAGAAGAGAAGCATTACACACTAAAAGATGAACATGGAGAAAAGCATCATAGGTCCTCTTTAATTAAATTGGGCTTCATCTACCTGTTTTAAACCAAAGCAGTGTTGGCCAACTTCCTGTTTGTTTCTTCCCTTAGAGGAAAACGTTTGAGGAGGATCGAGCTGCATGGCTGAAGACCCAGTTTTTGAACATGACTCCATTTGTAGACCGTAAAAGACCTGCATTGCCTGAACCTCACAGTGCTTTATCAATCAGTGAGTATCTCTGGAGACTCGACAAAACTACCCATGTTTCCTTTGTGGTGAACAAATGATTGGTGGTGAGAATGAGGGGGAGACCTACGGTTTCACATGCATCACTTTTCTGCTTGTGAAGCTCGTCATTTATTTTTGTTGTCAGTTCCTAAAGTTCATTCATTTAGGATCATTTTGAATCCACATTTGGTGTGCATATCTCTAGGTACTGAACCCGAGGCCAAACTGCAGTCCACGCCACCCCTCCTGACTAAGTCCCTGTCCTACACAGTGTTCTCCACCCCTAAAGCTGCTCCGGTGAAGATGCCCTCCACTGCTGACCTCTACCGCACGCTTCAGCTCATTCCAGAGAGCAGGTAGCCAGCAGCTTTAAAGAAATATTCCTCCTGTCATTTATTTACTCACCCTTACATCATTCCAAACCCACATGACCATTTTTTTTTTTCTCCAGTGGAACACAAAAGGAGAATTTTAGAATCTTGATACAGGGCTTTAGGCTCAGGTCATTGTGACCTGAGCATTGTAAGCATTGTAAAAATAGTCTTTTGAAGGTCTGTCCCAATAGCCACACTTGCAGTCTTTGATTAAACTTGTCAACTTGCATGTGTTTTCTCTCTCACAGAGGCCATGGGAAACATCAGAGTGCTGAGATGTTGCCCAAGTCACGGCTGCGTAGTTGCTCTACAGACTGCAGCGTCATCTCATTGGTCAGAGATGAGAGCAGCCCCATCTGACGGTACGTCAGTATTACACTGATCAAACTCTTCTCGCACTACTGAAGACACACTCCGTTGTTACAGGAGTCTTCCTTTCATCCCCATCACTGGATGACCAACCACCTGCTCCTTATCTGCTGTGTTGTCCCTGAAGGGATTTAGGGTTGAATAAAACAGATGGTGTGCTTAGCTGGATCAAATTGATCTCAGAGACAATCATTTGCTCAGTTGTTTGTGTTTACCACTTTTGAATCACATGATGATAAATATGTAAAGTGGCCAATGTGTTTTTTGTATAGTAGTAATAAGAGTAATTTAAAAATGCAAAAGATTGTAATGTTTGTGCGGGCTGTAAATGTGACATTAATTCATAAAGCACTTTTAAGAGGAGCATTGTTTAATGTAGCTTTTAAATATTACTATAAATTGATATTTTCATTTGCCGTTATATTGTTGCAAAAAAACTCATCTTGGGCTAGATTTCACATTTAGAATNAATAAGAGTAATTTAAAAATGCAACAGATTGTAATGTTTGTGCGGGCTGTAAATGTGACATTAATTCATAAAGCACTTTTAAGAGGAGCAATGTTTAATGTAGCTTTTAAATATTACTATAAATTGATATTTTCATTTGCCGTTATATTGTTGCAAAAAAACTCATCTTGGGCTAGATTTCACATTTAGAATTGCTCAAAGTTTTGTACTTTTATCATAATTGATAAGTACTATGCATTAATTGCATCTCTCAATGCAAAACATGGAAGGGGTTGTTTTCATTCACTTTTTTTTCATCACTTGAATGTTGAATATTTATATTGAAAAATCAAGAATGTCTTTGGTAGAACTTTTTGAATCCATGTTTACACATTTGAAGACCGATTTCTTTAATTCAATGCAATAAAGTTTGAAAGATTTAAAAAAGAACATTGTTTTTAAAGTTGGCTTGAATTCATTGTTGACCCTATTTTTTGAAGTGTGAAGTGAAGTGACATGTGGCCAAGTATGGTGACCCATACTCGGAATTTGTGCTCTGCATTTAACCCATCCAAGTGCACACACACAGCAGTGAACACACACACCGTGAACACACACCCGGAGCAGTGGGCAGCCATTGCTGCGGCACCCGGGGAGCAGTTGGGGGTACGGTGCCTTGCTCAAGGGTCTCACCTCAGTCGTGGTATTGAGGGTGGAGAGAGCGCTGGACATTCACTCCCCTCACCGACAATCCCTGCCGGACCTGAGACTCGAACCCATGACCTTTGGGTTACAAGTCCGACTCTCTATCCATTAGGCCCCTTTTACAAGATGTAATAT
Organism: Anabarilius grahami; assembly: GCA_003731715.1. Classification (NCBI taxonomy): domain Eukaryota; kingdom Metazoa; phylum Chordata; class Actinopteri; order Cypriniformes; family Xenocyprididae; genus Anabarilius; species Anabarilius grahami. Next base: position 21,284 of record RJVU01046797.1, read on the forward strand.
AAGTCTCTGGTGTCCTCAGAATATGTCTGAGAAGTTTCAGCTCAAAATTAATATGTCAAATTTGCCCCTATTTGGGTTTGAGCAAAAACACGTCGTTTTTGTGTTTGTCCCTTTAAATGCAAATGAGCTGCTGCTCCCAGCCCCCTGTCCAGAAGAGGGCGGAGCTTTAACAGCTCATGCTTCGGTTGCTCAACAACAACAAAGCTGGAGAATCTCACGCAGCCAAAATGAGGATTGTCAGTAACGGTGTTCAGCCTAAATTTTTATAGTTGCTGTGGAGTTGGAAGGAAGAAGGGAAGAAGCTCATTGTAGTCCCTAGCAGCCGTTTATTGTAGTCCTTAAAAAGCGATTTCTGTAAAAGAAAATATTTCCCTTTGCATTGAACTTTGAACGTTGTAACTTTGCAGATGTTGTTTATGCTCAAACAGCAACATTACACACTAACTGAAGTTAAAAAAGTGAAATCATAATCATCCACTCCTTTAATGCTTGCTACTAGTTTTACAATAAGACACTGCTGACATATGCAAGGCCATACTGCAATTGAGCCAATCATATTTATATCTAATAATAATAATAATTTGTTACATTTATATAGCGCTTTTCTGGGTACTCAAAGCGCTTTACATATAGTAGGGGGAATCTCCTCAACCACCACCAATGAGGCTATCTGCCTCCATTCAGGTGTACAACCCTCACAATCCTATCAACAATTGGTCAAAATGGTTAAAGGCTGAAATGCACTACACAACTTTCAAAATCGGAAAGGATTTTAAAACACTAGGCATCTTAATATAACAAAAGAGACATATTAAAACACTAGATGTAAATGTATGTGTCTGCCTCGTCTACTTGTGATCCGATTGACCAAAACAGGGCCTTAGTGAACTCAGCACTCATGCAGAAACATGTGCCTTGTTGCTAGGAGACGCATACCAAATGAAAACAATAGCTGTGTCCCAATTTAGAGGCTGCATCCTCATCCTCCGAAGGCTGAATTCCAAGGCCAAATGCGTCAGAGTGGTGTGATGAAGGCTGTCCCATTCAAAGCCGCCTTTTAAATGCAGCCTACAAATGCATCCTTTGTTTCCTCGGCCAAGAAGGGTCAAATGAGTGGATGCTTTATAGACCATACTATCCCAAGATTTATCGTGTGCCGGTGACGACAGGATTTTTTTTGAGAGAAAATGCCAGATTACACTGTTAAATATAATATTGGGTTTCAACTTGCTCTGATACAATTGTAAAAAAAGTGAGTTAAAGTGGTTAAATTGTTTTATTTATATCTTAATAAGATGCAATTTTAGTAAGATAAAAAAAAAAAAAGTCCAGTACAAACGTTACTGCTGCTCGTCAATGGCAGCTGTCACAGTTGCTAGGTGACAAGAGCAGTCCTCCGTAGGCTGGGCCGTCCAATTTACCAAATGCTCTGTTCGACCTTTGTGTCCTTCAGTTGGGACACATCACAGCTAAAATCGGAATTGGGTCATTCGAACCGTGTAATGTACATGTAAGCTAAAAAAAAATTGTGCTCATCACATGCTTTTTGATTTTCTGCTAAATCCGTCAACTCAGACTGGCCAAAATCTGCAGAATGGCTCTACCGTTGATGACTCCAGACTGTAAATTGGGGCAAAAAAATCTGGGTGAAAGTCAGTGTACTGTAATCATCACCATTTTGACTTGAAAATTTTATATTATGGTGGAAAAGTTGGTTGCAACTTCTGTTTCATTTTGACCTAAACTGTTACTTTTTCCAGTAAAAAGGAAAACCATGTCATTTCTGCACCACTAGCAGCACCAAACTGAACAGACAAAGCAAAATGTATAAAGGTGCCATTGGTCAGCAAACTGGTAGTCCAGCCCCCAAACTTACAACACTGTTGAATCAGGCTGGTCTTCAACCTAGCAGTGGGCAACCAGTCTTGGGCTACAAGCTAAGCAGGGTTGAACCTGGTCAATATCTGGATGGCAGACCTGCTGAAAAAAAAAAACTAGCTTGCTACTGGAAGAGGTGTTAGTGAGGCCAACAGGGGGTTCATCACAGTCTCCTGTCCACCAATAAGTTGGTTCTTCTGCAATATGGCTGCCGTTGCATCATCCAGGTGGATGCTGCACATTGGTGGTGGTTGGCTATGAGTGCCAAAAAAAGCACTATATAAATGTAACAAATTATTATAATTATTAACTAAACACACCTGATCCAGTTAATCATGTCTTTCAGGCTTATGTATGTGTGTTAGAGAAGGGTTGGAACTGAACCCTGCGGGGCCGTGGCCCTCCAGGAGCTGAGTTTGACACCACTGATTTAGGGGAATCCAACTAAGTGTACTTATATACTAAGGTCTTTCTTGCCTTAAGACAGTGGTGTCCAATCCTGCTCCTAAAGAGCCGCCTTCCAGCAAAGTTTAGCTCTACCAACAATCAAATACACCTGAACCAGCTTATCAAGGTTTTCAGGATCACTAGAAGCTTCCAGGCAGGTGATTTGGAGCTAAACTTTGAAGGAAAGTGGTCCTCCAGGAGCAGGACTGGACACCCCTGGCTTAAGGAGCTTGTTGTGACTGTGTGTTTTCTCTGGGTAAACTGGTAAAACCAATTCTTTCTTTCTTGCATGAATTATTTGAGCAATGAATGTATGTGTAACTTGAATTGAACCATTATTGACAAGAGACTGAGTAATGTATATTAGTGACCACTTTAATTTTTTTTACATGGCAACTGCAGTTTGAAGCATATGTTACAAAACATATCGTAAGTGTACCCAAAATGGACTGATCGCTGTTCACTGAATGACTGTTCACTCGTATCTTTTCTGAACATCAATTAAACACAATAGCACCTTTCGAATTATAATGTAGCGGCACTGTTCGCATTGCTATGGAAATTTTCAGATAAACTAAATGCAACGGTTTTGAAAACTACATGGTAAACTACACAGCGGTCAGCTTTTTGGAGAGGCTGCTCACCGCAAAGCTAATGGGTGGTGCTTGACATCCAGATCCCCCTCTTGGGACACAATGGGTCAAGCTTGGAAGGTCCAGCCACTCCCTAAACTCAATTAGGTTAACCTCCATAGAGGTGAAGCTGGACTAGATCAAGTTCCACCCATTACGTCCAGAGACGGGTGCTGGACATCATTCACTTGGCTTTCTGGGGAGCTGTCTCAATGGCGAACGTCCTCCTCATCTTCAAGATCGTCCTCCTCATACTCGCCGACTTCATCAGCAGTGGCGTCTTGGTACTGTTGGTACTCAGAGACCAGGTCATTCATATTGCTCTCTGCCTCTGTGAACTCCATCTCATCCATTCCCTCGCCAGTGTACCAGTGCAGGAAAGCCTTGCGTCTGAACATGGCGGTGAACTGCTCTGAAATCCTGCGGAACAGCTCTTGAATGGCTGTGCTGTTGCCGATGAATGTGGCAGACATTTTGAGCCCACGTGGTGGGATGTCGCAGACTGCGGTCTTGACGTTGTTTGGGATCCATTCCACGAAATAGCTACTGTTCTTGTTCTGAACACTCAGCATCTGCTCATCCACCTCCTTCATGGACATGCGGCCACGGAAGATGGCTGCCACGGTGAGGTAGCGGCCGTGGCGTGGGTCGCAGGCTGCCATCATGTTCTTGGCATCAAACATCTGCTGCGTTAGCTCTGGCACTGAAAGGGCACGGTACTGCTGGCTACCACGACTTGTCAGAGGTGCAAAGCCAGGCATGAAGAAGTGGAGGCGAGGGAATGGCACCATGTTGACTGCCAGCTTGCGCAGGTCGGCGTTAAGTTGGCCCGGGAATCGTAGGCAAGTGGTGACTCCGCTCATGGTTGCCGAAACAAGGTGGTTCAGGTCGCCGTAAGTAGGAGTGGTAAGTTTGAGTGTGCGAAAGCAGATGTCGTAGAGTGCTTCGTTGTCAATGCAGAAGGTCTCGTCGGTGTTCTCCACCAGTTGATGCACAGAGAGTGTGGCATTGTAGGGCTCCACCACTGTGTCTGACACTTTGGGTGAAGGCATGACACTGAAAGTGTTCATGATCCGGTCAGGGTACTCCTCACGGATCTTGCTGATGAGGAGAGTGCCCATACCAGACCCGGTGCCTCCGCCCAGGGAGTGTGTGAGCTGGAAGCCCTGAAGGCAGTCGCAGTTCTCGGACTCCTTCCTTACCACATCCAGCACTGAGTCCACCAGCTCTGCTCCCTCTGTGTAGTGGCCTTTGGCCCAGTTGTTCCCAGCTCCGCTTTGACCTGAAAGAAAGCCCATGTGTCCCAGTTTAAACTTGATAAAATTAAAAACACTGATTAATTGACTTCAAGGATTGAATTAAAGGGTTAGCTGAACCAAAAATTAATTGTCATTATTCACTCGCCCTCATGTTGTTGTAAAACTGAACGACTTATGTTCTATAGGATAGCTGCTGAGCTATGACAAAAACAGCACCATAAAAGTAGTCCATATGATAAGTGTTTTCTACTTTGGCCCATGAGGTCCACTTTAAGGCAGATCTTGGTTCCAACCAGGGCTTGACATTAACTTTTTTGCTCACCAGCCTCTGTGGCTAGTGGTTTTCCAAAGTTACTAGCCACTCAGCATTTTCACTGGCCACAATTTTGCTGTTGGGAAATTACATTTTATATGATTAAACCTGACTTTGACATGCTAAAATTAGCCAACTTGATTTTGAGTCATTTTAGTTGATTAGCTAGATTTAAAACCCTTTCAAACTTTCAAATGCAGATTGACCACCTAAACTGAGTACACCTAGACTAGGCCTGATATATCAGCTGGTATGTACAGGTGGGCAAGGGGTGGGTAATATGAACATAATATGATACATTTTATGATTGTACAAGTTATATTTGTTAGGCTATATAAAAAGAACAAAGAAGCAAATTAGTAAATTACAAATACATTAGTAAATTAAATAACCTAAACAATTTTTTTCAAATACAGTAGGTTTATTTAACATTTATTTACCATATTTTGTTGTTTTATTAACATTAATGACAGACAGGTATTTAATTGGGCAGCTGAATGCATGTATGTAATATACTGACACATATCTAGTTTTTACCAAACTGGTTACGTCCTATTCAGGAGCAAGGAGATCTGATCGCCCCCGCCTTCACTAATGCAAGTTAATTGATGACGAATTGTCATCAGATTGTAATTTTGTGCTACGACAAGCTTGGCTGCCTTTGATAAGGCTGTAGGCTGAAATTTTATTCAACCCGCCAAAGTGGCTAGTGGGAGTGGCTGTCTTACCCGCCACAGATGAAATCTACCCGCATTTGGCGGGTTGGCGGGTGTTAATGTCAAGCCCTGGTTCTAACCCTAATCAAACTCACCTTAACAAGCTAATCAAGGTCTTCAGGATTACTAGAAAGCTACAGACAACTGAGTTTGATCAGGGTTGGAGCTAAACTCTGCAGGAAAGTGGACCAAAGTTGAGAACCCCTGCCATACAACATGATACAGCTGTGTGAGGAATAGATGGAAATGTAGGTCACTATTTAGATCACAGTTTTCCCCTATATATTCCTGTTTAAAGTCGGCATAAAATGGAAGGTGCAATAGTCTTTTCTTCCAAAAACGCTCATTAAGTCTGAAGTAATGCGTCACCATTTCAGGGTCCAAATACTCTATCAGATGCCAAACGGTACTAATATACACTAATAATATACCAAAAAATCATGATCCAAACCTTTATCTCTATACTGAAATCCCAGGCCAGACAGTGATTCATCTTTTATAAATCAATAAAATGACTGTAGTTCATACACCGTGAGTTTATAAAAGCTTAACTTAAATGTGTAATATGAATAAATAGTGCTCATAAATGGCTGTTAAGATGTATTCTCACTTGAAATGAGTGGAGGCTTGGACCCGGAAATGGTATTACTTGTGTCACAATGTAACTGGATTGTGATGTATATCCGAGTGAAATGGCTTCTGGAACTAGAACAAATGTAGGGCGGGGCTTGATTTTGTCCATAGGGAATTGATTGGATGGTCGTGGTTTGCTATCGGTCGATCTCATGTGAGTGACAGGTTGCCCCGCCCTCATCAACAGAGAAGAGAAGAGATGTCGAGGCCCTTTTATACTAATGCCGTAAAGTTCTGTTTTATTTTTCGCTCGGGGGTAAAATAAGAAATTTGAAACACATGGCCAGCGGTGTACTGGTTGCAAATGCTGCTGGGAACAGAGTTTGGACGAACGTAAAAATTTGCTGCGCACTAATTTCTCAAAAATAAACATGATAACATGAATGGACTGTCAAATTGCAGAGGCATTTATTTTTATAGCGCTTTATTGCTTCAAAGCAGCTTAAGAATTAGACAGAACTAAAAAAACATTGCCACTCGCAAATTTCTTCAGTTTCACCAATCAGATTTTCAGTTAAAACTGCAACTACATTCAGCTATAAAGCAGCTGTTCAGTGTGTTCATGTTCTTGTAGAACCTGAACTGAAGATTCACGTCAAAATAGAGGGAGGAGCCTCAAGCCCCACCCAAGTACTACGTAATCGGCATGGTCCCAACTGCATGCAGTTCGAAGATGTTGTCGGTGTGAAATTTTTTTGAAAAAAGTTTGTGCTGTCAAGTGGTTACAAACTTCAAAAGGACTTCGTTTTGTCCAGATTTAGTTCAAAATGGTGTCACACCCATTCGTTCTTAAATTTTGCTTGGTGTATCTAGGCCTTAAGCCTTTAAAAGTATACTTAATTGACATTTCAATGCATGTGTAGTTTGAGCATTTGAGCACATGCTGTTTGACAGAAAAATCATGTTTCATGCAAACGGCAGTGATTTATTTATTTTTTTTAATGCATGTGCAGTATATTTGAATTGAACGCAAGCATGATTGTGGATTAAGAAGTATGGCAGAGGGGAAGATGTTCGCCAAATTACAGTCTGTTTCTATAGATTTAGACCTATAGCTTTAGAAGACGTGAAATATTGCACACGAATCGTATTCGCTGTTTTTATGGTGCTTTTTTTGGAGCTTAGCATTTTCAGTCCCACTTTATTTTTGGTTTTGTAAAAAAAAAAAAAAAAAGAGTACTGTATTTTGTTTTAAAATAAGCAACGTTAGAATCTCGTAAATTCACAATAATTCCAAATCAAATATGCTTGACAATTAAATTTAAATTAAATTAAATTGTGATAAACATACCAAACACAAAATTATCTGGCCTGAAGATCTGTCCAAATGGGCCAGAGCGGACCGAGTCCATAGTGCCAGGCTCCAGGTCCACCAGGATGGCACGAGGGACATATTTGTTTCCTGTGGAATAAAATATGTTTGGTGTAAACATCCAAAGGTTGGAACATACAAAAAAAAAAAAGATCCAGAGCTTCAATTCAAATGAATGAAATAGAATATACAATGGATGCGTTAAATGCATTCATTTTTATAATATCATGTCCGTATCGTAAATGCTGACCCTCGTGAATAAGTGCATCGTCATCCATCTTCACTACCCTGCTCCACCCTTTTGATGACAATAGCAGCTACAGACATAATCTATTCTCCAGAACTACAAAGACACATCTGGGTATTGTTGAATGATTGTGCTAATACCCCACAATGTCTAAATAATGCAACTGGGTTATATTTGACTGAAAATCTGTAATGTAGCCTATAAGAAGGAGGTCAGACGGGCCTCTGAAATAGTCAATAACCGACAGCTGCAGTCTATGGGGACATAACTGACCATCTGGACCCCATGACCTAATAAATGCACTATATATATAATCAAAAACTGATATGCACATCAAAATACTCAATGCAAAAATATCAGATCGAGCCACAGCTGACTTACCAGATGCCTCATTGTAATAAACACTTATCCTCTCCAGCTGCAGTTCACTGTCACCTTGATAACTGCCAGTGGGATCAATCCCATGTTCGTCACTGATCACCTCCCAAAACTGAAACGCACAAATGTTAATGTAGGTTTAATTCTGAAAACATGTCCATCCATATTTGCTCAATTATAAATGACGCACACCGCAGTATGATGCATTGACCCGCACAGGAGCCGCTGCAGACCCCCACCACACCCATCCATGACGGATGATCATAAAACACAATCACCCTCAGGATTTTCTTGCAGATAGCAATGATTTATAACCCATGTTTTATTTTAATTCTTTCTTTTGCAATAGAAGGTACAAATTCTACACATTTACGAAAAACGGTGAGATATAATTATATATAATCTTACCTTGGCACCAATCTGGTTGCCGCACTGTCCGGCTTGGATATGTACAATTTCCCTCATTGTACCGTGTGTGATGCTGAAAGGATGCGTTGTGTCTGTCACTGCAGCTGATGCGGCTCTGCTCCTCGGTCAGAGATCTTCTCAGTCAGCTCCAGCTCATTTGCCCTCAGCCAATCACGAGGCGCGGGTTTGATGCAGTGGAAGTGCTGCAGCAGCGCATGTCCTTCAGTCACACCCACCCGGTGACGCGCTCGAGCGCTCAAAGTGCTGAGTCAACGTTTACGACAAAACGCGAAGCCGTAAAGCACACACACCTGTCACATAATATTGAATAATTTCATGTAAAAATTAGTTGTAATCCTGGTTTTGTTTCTAGTCCACAGTCAAAACGAATATTTATTTGTTTACTCCCGATTCTTTCCTGCAGAGGGCAGCGAGACTCTATAGTGACTATAACTAGTGTGCAGACCAGATCCAGACACCCAAATAAAGAAAGAAATAAACTTTTTTTTTTTATTATAACTTTAATCACTTGACTATAACACGCTTATAGGCCCAGCGTATTGAAACCTCCTTTAGTGATTTTTTAATATTCTGGAGCAAGGCCTAAATCAACACAAGTTATTTATCCATTCCTCAAAAAATCAAACCACCACATTTCAGATTGTGTGTGTGATGAAATAAAAGGAAAATTTAAACATTGAAAAAATAAAACTGTGGTAGGCTACTAGCTAATGTTAGCATTTAAAGGTGCTACAGAGGATGTTTTGTTTTATACATTTTTGCAATATTACTTGAAACTGTCTTTACTAACTGATAAAAGACTATTTATTAGGTGCACTGAAAGGAATATTATTAATATACATCATCTTTGCACGAGGTAGGGCCTTAAAAACATCAGCCAATCGTTTAGGCGATGATCGCGTAAACGATTGGTCCTCTGGCTTGTCAATCACTGCCGTGACGTTCCTTGTGAGAGACGGGCGGCTGCGCGCTCCAGTAACTTTCCACACTCCACAGGCGCCGCATGCAATGTTTTTGTTAGGAGACAGGAGTAACAACTGCAAATTATGAGTTACCTGCGGTGAGTCCGACATAATGAATCACTCAACGATTGTGAGGCCGATTATGAATGTAAATTGATACTTATGACTGATCGCGCTCAAACGCGTCCAGTCAGAGCCAGTTGCGTTCAGTCTGCGATTACAGTCGGTGTTCAAATTCCATGTGAAAGTATATAAATCTGCTTCAGGAGCAGGAAACAATCGCTGTATGTTGAACACAGTCAGAATGTTTTAGCTAGTCGTTAAATGTGTGCCCGGCTTAATAACACAGCGAATGCCGGTGGTAAACACTCGTGTTCCAATACTCGTGCACGAGTTTTGGGAGGCGTTCCCTTGAAAAGAGCTGTGAAGGAGGGGGGTTGTTCTTATGCATTCGCTCATTTCAAAAACTCAGTCGACGAAAAGATCCTCTGTACCACCTTTAATGTGAACAAAATAAACATGTTTTGACCTCTCTTCTGACTGCTGTAATCAATCACGATCAAAGTCGTGGAAACGTCATCATGGATTTTTCTTTTGCTTTTGGAGCAAATGGGAATACAACAATTATATTTGCTGTTGTTTTCGTTTCTGAGAACCCCGGAAATGTGAAAAGGGTCCATAAAATATAGGTAGGGGAGAGTGGGGTAAGATGAGCCAGTGGGTAAGTTGACCTACCCCCTGTATCTTGGCAACCGTACCATTTTATTGTCATGTGACCATATATTTTAGAACCACCCCTCATTTCTGCCAGACTGTGAAAAGGAGAAGAACATGGGAGTGGAAGTTGCTTATTTACTTTAAAAACTGTTTTTGGCTTGTCAAAGTAAAATTTTAGCATAACAGATGTAATGCTGTTTCATCAAAGCAAATTTGACCGGGTCTAAAAATATTTATGATGCATATTGATTTAGCAACGTATAAAACCATGCAAGTCATTTAGCTAAATATTATTCTGAATTGGTAAGCTAGCTACCTTTTCCTAAAATGGCAGCTATGGGGCAAAGTGAGCCAAATGCTGTGGGGTAAATTGAGCCAGCTTTTTAACTTTCCCCACCATAAGGCAATGAATTTAAGTTAAATCTGAAGTATAAACTGGTGTCATTTCAATGTGATATTACGCAACTGGTTTAGTTTATCTTTATTTTTGAGTTTATTTGATAGGAACAGTGTGTAAGTACACCAAATCCTTCTCTGATACGAACCAGAGGATGTTTAATCATATATATCTTTCCACCTGCAGTCCCTAATTAGTCCCTAATGTCCCTAATGTAGTCGACATTGCAGAATAACTACCATGTCAAGAACCTTTTGATTAAAATATTTATTAGTTTCAGTGACATTTATTCATTATTATTTAGTTTTTATTTAATTTTACTCAACAAACTCTCTGTTTAGTCTGTTTATAGGAAGGTTACAGCTTTGGTGTTCAACATATTGTTTCAGAAATGCAAACAATTAAAGATACTGAAATTTCAACTTAATTTGGTTGGTTTTATGTTGTTTAATTTAGCTTTAAAAAAAGAAATTTTTGTAAAATATTTTTTACAAAGAACATTTGTAAAAGGAAATTTGATTATTAAATTAGTTTTTAAAATAGGTACATTATCTTTCAAATTTCCCATGGGTTTGATTCAGATTCAGTTAGACGGTCAGTTTACACTCACCTACTGACTCGGCTCAACTTACCCCTAACCTGGGGTAAATTGAGCCAGAGGAACACTTTTTTTAAGAAGCCATATTTTTAGAACCCTTTGTCATAGATGTATTCTGATCATTTAAAATGATAGGAAACATCCTGAAATAACTCTAAATACTTTCATTCTACTTCTGCCTCATTTTACCTTATCTTGAGGACCTCATAAGTAAAGGGTGGCTTATAGTTTACTGTAGTAAAAACTAAAGTATAGTACAGTATTTATTACAGTTTATCAGTTCACTATAGTTAATACTACAGTATGCTGTAGCATTCATTAACAAGGTGCTGTAAATACTATAATATATACAGTATACTACTACAATTTACTATAGTATGGTTCAAAAACACTATAGTATTTACTATAAATTACTATAGTATTTTCATGTGGGCTGTGACAGTATGCATTCCACAGAACACTATAAACACATAAACATATATATATATATATATACAGTGGGTATGGAAAGTATTCAGACCCCCTTAAATTTTTCACTCTTCGTTATATTGCAGCCATTTGCTAAAATCATTTGTTTATTTTTTTCCCTCATTAATGTACACACAACACCCCATATTGACAGAAAAACACTGAATTGCAGATGACATTTTTGCAGATTTATTAAAAAAGAAAAACTGAAATATCACATGGTCCTAAGTATTCAGACCCTTTGCTGTGAAGTGAAGTGAAGTGAGTGAAGTGTGAAGTGAAGTGACATGTGGCCAAGTATGGTGACCCATACTCGGAATTTGTGCTCTGCATTTAACCCATCCAAGTGCACACACACAGCAGTGAACACACACACCGTGAACACACACCCGGAGCAGTGGGCA
>RJVU01046797.1:34431-87990 GCA_003731715.1 Anabarilius grahami
TAGGACCATGTGATATTTCAGTTTTTCTTTTTTAATAAATCTGCAAAAATGTCAACAATTCTGTGTTTTTCTGTCAATATGGGGTGCTGTGTGTACATTAATGAGGGAAAAAAAAGAACTTAAATGAATTTAGCAAATGGCTGCAATATAACAAAGAGTGAAAAATGTAAGGGGGTCTGAATACTTTCCGTACCCACTGTATGTATTATCACTGTTCTGTCAGAGCATTTATATTTCTTCATGATATGTCTGAGTTGTCAAGGTGTCGATGACAAATACTGGGTTTCGTGGAACAAGGTGATAGATTAGCATTTATTAGGGGAGGACTTGTCCTCTTTATGGTGGTTACAGCCCTGACTGACAAACACTTTGTAAATTAACTGAACATGTACAGCATTCAACAAGCAGGTTTGGACTGCTTATCAACCGGTTGAATTGTCACTGTTTCCCTGAGATGCTGAAACTACACACAGCTAGTGAAGGCTGACTGTGAGAAGAGCATAAATATTTAATGAGGCAAGGTTTATTTTTGATTGTTTATCTGTCGCCTACATGACTCACTTTCTACATTCTGGCATTCTAGTGCTGCAATTTGTGGTCCCTTTCGAAATTACAACTGTGAAACTTTGCTTAACCCAGAACATACAACAGGCCTTAAACACGGGGTTAAGCTCAGTGTGATGAGCAGTTCACTAAACCAGGTGAAGATGAAGGTGAAGAGTGGATTTTCTGCTTTATTAAAGAATAAGATAAGTTGAGGATGTCATAGTCAATTCTACTTGTTGATAAGGTTAAAATTGAACATCATTCAGATTTACTTTCAGTTAACATGAAGAAATAAGGGAGCACTGGCAAGGGGAAAGAGAGCACTAGCCAGTCAGTCTTGATAGATAGTCAGATATATATATTGTATATATAAATATATTGTGCAGCTTAGTGGGCAGGAGTTGACAGAGTGATAAAGAAATATGGACGAAAAGAGCAGTTAAAAAGAGTTATTAAAAGTATGCAATATGCTGTAAAAGAGAACTCGTATTCGGTATTCACATAAACACAGTCGGTTTATGTCTTGAGTGAAATTAAACAGTTGAGAGAATCAGATGTTTCAGTATAATGGGTCTGTGCATAAGCTCTTAAAGTGACAGCAGCCTAATAATCCTGCTGCTGTCTGTGACATTAATGTTAATCAAACAACAAAAGACAAAGAGAAAATCACTCACTGCTCTTGACTGAATCAATTTGAGGCTTTAATAAACATCAGTGTGTATGTAAGACTATGCAGTGTTATATTTTACATTTGATTACTTTATTAAATTTCTGTAGTATTTCTTCGGTTAGGTAGACCTACCTGAAAAACTTGACACTTTTTTTTAAAGGTGCAGTAGGTGATCTGGGAAATGCTAACTTTAGCCTGCTAGCATTGAAAGCATACAATCCCACCCTCCATGCAAATCACCATCCAAAGCCATGGCAAAACCTATATCATACCATATATTGTTACTGTGAAAACAAGTCATATCATGATGTATGATTTTGGTCATATCACCCATCTCTACTCCTTGCTAGACAACAGGAAAGGTTCGCAGTTTTACATTTTTTATTTAGTAGTGTTGGCCAGAAACTCAGTCTTTGAGAAGCTGAATGAAAACAAAAGTTTCTAAGCAGTTGTATACACTAAAATGTTCTTTGCGTTCAGAATAGATCCAGATAGATTTCATAATAATAGTGATACTTCACTGGCCAATTTCACACGTATTTGGTATATTTTCAAAATATAGTATTTGTATTTTCTTCCACAGTATTTGGTATTTTGATACATTTCAACTGAGGTATTTTGTATATTTATTTTAAATAGATTTTTCATGTATTTATGCCCACCTCTGCGAATGAATGTTGCATTCAATGCATTTGCTGTAAAATAAATACAATGATAATGTCACTCTATCACAACAAAATCTCCAGAGTTAAATCAACTCTGCTCAGAGTACATATGGTCCCTCTCCAAATAGTGTTAAAATAACACTGAAGCAGATCTGAAGTTAATGAGATAATTAAGCAGTTAATTAATGATTGCACATTAGTGATGAACACCTGCTGTTAACAAGCAGAATCACTGAAGAAAAGAGAAACAAGAACTACAACTGACTTCAGTCACAGCCTTATTTGCACTGTCATTTTCATATATATATATATATATACACACACACACTTATATACAAAACTGATTCAAATGCTTTAAATATAAAATGCAGAAATCTGGTCCCTTACAGAACAAACTGCTGACTGTATTATAGGGAAACTCTATAATAGGCTTAACTTAGGTTTCTGTAAACTATTTTATCAGCCAACATATTTACACATCAGTAAATCAAATATCTCAACAAATATATTTTATTCAATAAAGTATATTACGACACATACAATTTTATATACAAATGCATTATGTATGTTAACAAAATGTAAATGAAACCCAAAACAATCCATTTTTTTGACATTCATCCTCTTGCCACTGCTCTTGGAGCGGAGCGTACATTCTGAGGGAATACCTGTATTAAATACCCTTGTCAACGAGGTATATACTCAAGATATCACAAATTAGAGTTTGGAAGAGTTTGCATTGACTAGCTAATATTCAGTTTTCTAGATCAGGCCAAGTCACAGTGGACAGATCTGGTGTGCAGAAGAGCTTACCATCATATTTTGGCTTTACCACAGTTAGTTATAAAATCTGAAAGAGGTTACAAAAAAAATTACCAAATTTGATGTGGTTCATATGATTTAGTGGTTGATCCACCAATGTGAAGTATACAGTACCCCAGCAATTTAGTGTTAAACACTGCAATTTTTTCCCCATTTCCAACCTTCACATGCAATGCATGTAAGTTTAGCATGTCAAGTGGTGCTACTTGAAAACAAGTTGTGCTTCCCAATTCAGAGGCTGCATTAGAAGGCTGAATGCATGACAGTGGCGCAACGACAAAGGCTGTCCCATTTCGAGAGCTCCTTCAAATGTGTCCTTCTTTCCCTGGTCCGTGAAGGAATGTACTGTTTATTATCAATCTTAAAGTCTGATCTTCAAGTGATGCAGCCTCTGAATTGGGATGCAGCAAAGGAATATTGTTCTTATTGGGGTGACTTCTGTGTGTATAATGGTAATGGGTCTTGACTATGTGAGGATCGTCACAATATAGCTTTCTTAAGTGTATTCTTAAGCCGTGTGTCCACCAAACGTTTTTTCCGAGGCTAGCGTATTTTTCCAATTGTTTTCAATGGCAGCGCCAGGAGCGTAAAGATCTGGTTATACTCCAGTTCGGATGCATACATAGACAGTACGGATGTGCACTACTTGCATTTATACTACTGAAAGTGTATGCAGGGGTCCGCTCGGCAGATGTCTTCCACACATGCGCAGTACATCGACTTGAACAGTAAACAAACGGATTTATTGCACATCATTATTATTGCACATCTGGCTGTCTTCATATTGTTTTAGCGACAGACTTCTTCACACAGCCTCTCTTCAAATTCATTTTTTTTTCCAGCGCATGAGCAGTTGGTGCTTTTGTAGCTTACAAAAAATGGGATGCACGCAAATGTCCATAAGGAGCCTCCGCGTACACCCTCCATGACGATTTTTACATCACGCGGACCCTAGCGCACACAGAAAGTGTAACCGGGGCTTAACAAGGCACTGAGCCTCTATTTTACGCTGACTTGCTGAGCGCTCTGCGTTTTTTTACCCATTGCCTCGAATTGAAGAATGTTCAACTTTGGGTAAAATGCAGCGCTCATCACTGTCACTTTGTACCCAGCCGTCCAATCACAGTGGAGAAAAGGTGGGACAAATACAACACCGACCAACCGCCACATTCTGCTTGTACAACGTCAACAGATGACACCCAGATAGCACACGTACATCTGTTAAAGATCAATTCATCTGGAAAGCATCTTTAAGATGTTAGTTTTACATACATTCTAAATCCTAAACATCTATTTGATTTGACAACTGACAGGAAACGTCCTATAGACATATTGCAGATGAGCAAACACTCTAAAAAAAAAAAAAACATCTTCCAGATGTAAACACACATCAAATAAACGTCTCCGAGATGTACGTGTGCTATCAGGACAACAACATCCAGACAGCACACGTATGTCTGCAAGATGCAAGAAGCATCTGCTGTTCACAAACATCTGATAGATGTCTTTAAGATATCAGTTTTACAAACATTCTAAATCATAAACATCTTAAAGACATCTTCTAAACGTCTATTTGACATCTGACAGGAAACGTCCTATAGACGTATTGCAGATCTAAAAATATGTCTTCCAGATGTAAACATGCACATTAAATAGACGTCTCTGAGATGTATGTGTGCTATCAGGGCGGAATGAAATCATTAAAACAAGAGTCAAAGCAAATATTTTACATTGTATCGACACGTTTTTATTTAAAAACAGTACAGAAAAAAACTATTTGTGAAGTCATATACTAGTAACACTTGCGCGGATATTCTGTATCATAGCATGCAAAGCGTCTCAACTGAAAAAGCTCTCAAGTGTTCACAGATAGGCGTTTTCAGCAGAGCACCTAGCGTTTTTGTGGACACACGGCATTGTGTTGGGCTTTGAACTACGGCATATAAATAGTTTAAAGGAAAAAAGTTGTTTGTGATCCGATTTGACCCTAATGAAAAACTCTAAATGTTTAGTGGAGAGTCAAATAGTGAGCTGAGAATTCAGTGTGGTGGAAGAATAGATTAACTGTTACTCATGCACTGACTAAGCGTTCACTTCAGTATTTGCACACTTATGTAAAGCATTTTTCTCAAATTTCTTGGCTAGGAAATTAGGTTCAATAAATGACTGAATGGTAGGGATTTTTACTTTTAAAAATGTGAGTCTTTGAGATTTGTCCAAACTGTTTGAAATCAATCACGCTAAGAAGTCACATTGCAAATGGAAAATGGAAAAGTGTGATGTTTCTTTTGAGATTTTGGAGTCTGTTGTAACATGCTCAGTCATATGCGGACATATCAAATGTAACAAGATATCCTGAATAGCTAAATAAGAATACAGTAGTAAAAGCTAAAGGAGGTCACCAGATAGAAGAAGGCCATGATATATTTGAGAAGAAAATGCCCCTGTCCTTGGAATAACAAAATACAAAAGACATCATTTAAAGTAACAAATAATCAAAAACTTAAAAAAAAAATTTACATACTGTAGGGCCATAATACTTTTTATTGAAGATAAAAAGAAACTAAACGTTAGCTGGATTGATTCAAAATATCATTGGAAATCATTTTTTCCAAGAAATCCAAAGTAATGTTACATTTTGTGCCAAGAACAGGTTTAGCTCCATGAAATTTTCTTCGAATTGTTTTAGCCTTGATCACGACCAACTATCGCCAAACTTATGAATAAACACACCCACCCCAATTTTAGGGGACAATTTCAGACATTAAAAAAATTATTATTTAATATTAGTTCTCTTTACTGTGATTAAGGATATAAAACAATTTGAAAGTAAAATTGAAATGTTTTAAACTCCTGGCATAGTATGGGTCACATATTGTAAATATATTATTGCTGTGATTATAAAGTGACCACAAATGAAAGATGGCAATTGTACTCATTCCTCAAAAATTCATATTTGTTCTTCTTACTTTGAAATCATTCATTGAAAGTTTCATTTTAGATGTTCACATGCTTTTTTTTGTCATTGTGAACGATAAAGTGCCACATACATTTACACAGACATGGTAACAAAATACCAATGGGCGTACACTCATTGATACAGACAATATAACCTAAAATCTTTTTTCTTTTTTTCTTTTTTTAAGTAAAGCAGTCAGTACCACTGTACATCAGTACCACAATAGCATAAATTACAAAAACTGTTCACATTCACAATAAGTCTGTTGCATACACTTGATTTTGTGTATTGTAGGTCGCTTAGACAGTGTTACACAGCCACGAAGTATCATCTGTATTCCTCAAAATAATTTTTTCCCCACCAGAATCAGTGATTAAAACATATTAGCTCAATAAATCATACCATTGAGCAGTCTCTGTGTATATCTATTTTACAACAGGTTTGAACATATACTTCCGAACATTGCTTATTTGACACCTAATTCATAGAGGTATTTGCCTTTCACTTCAGGACACGTCGGCAAACATTCCCAGCATTAAATGTACACTGTTGGGTTTTCGAGAAATTCCCTTTGATACTGGACCTCACCGATGCTGTATTCCCACTTGAATATAGCAAATTAATTCCAGTCAATTAATTACAGAAAATCACATTTGATCCTAAATGTTAATTACGATCAAACAAGCAGATATGAGTAAGCCTAACCACTAGACTACATTGAGTAACTCAAGTAAGAACTTGTCACTATTGGTCTTAGTGTTTTAATAATAGAAGCTCAATGATAACGCATGGAATTTTGGATCTAGCTGCCCAAAAAGCAGATACTGGCACCACAGTAAGAAGGCTTGGAAACCAAGGGAGAGTAAAAACCCTTTGAGCTTTGACTGTTGGTCGTTCCCTTTCAGTCAAATCCTTTTATACCTTCTCCTTGCTTTGCCATTCTCGAGTCATGGCTGCTGGAAAATAACAATACTTCTAACAATGACTGAAACGAGCCCCCCTCACGGCAAGAACTGCTTCTTGATAACAAGCAGTAAGAATAATAAGGCTGCCCATCAAGTCATGTGGAGCGAATGTGTCCGTCATGAAGATGTCTCCCCACTGGCAGTGTTGGTTTCCGTGATGTGCAAGTCAACGTCTCTAGGTACCCCTGAGTCAATAGGCGAGGAAACGGTCAAGTCCGCCATGAGAGGGTGGCCAGATTCTGTAACAGAGTCAGTGCTTGTGGCATGAGGTGCGGTTGAACCTACAGCGGCATGAAGAGTAGTACCATTACCTAAAGACTCCAGTAGAGCTGGTGAAGATGGGCCAGAATCTATGTAGTTCATCACAGGTGAAGCAACTAAGTGTAACAACGGAGTGCCGAAATCTATGGGTGAAGAGAAGGATTGGGCAGGGGTGCCATTACCTTGATCATTTGGGTCTAGTATCGGTGGTAATGACAACTGTGTTGGGGAAGGGGCTAGAATATCAGTGACTAGATCAACAGGAGAGTCTATTGAGGAAGAGGGAGGAATGTCATTTAAAGACTGATTGGGTGATTGTCCAGTGGATGTAGGTGGTAGATCAGACAGGTTTATTGCGCAGAGAGGAATGGAGTCGTCTACTGGGGAGGACACTGTCGGGTGGATGCTAGAGTCACTGACAAGTGGTGGCGAAGAAGAGGCAAAAGCAGCTTCAACTTGGATGTTGCAATCATCAGCACCTGGTATGGGAGACTCCAAAGGAGTTCGGATCTTTGTCGATAAAGGAGAAGTAGAGGAATCCAAGACATGATTGCTGAAAAAAGGAGTGTCCACGGAGGAAGAAGACGACAGAAGAGTTAGGACAACATCAGGAGGAGATTCTGTTTTGGATGTCTGAATAGAACTAATAGCGATTGGTGTAGAGGTGTTTGGGATTGAGGCTAGGAGAGGATCCTCGGCAGAGGTTGCAGCTTTGGGATACTCCTCAATGGTTTGCTTGAGTTCATTTTGATCTTGGGAAGAACTCAAGGTCTTCATATTTAATAGCTCTACCTGACCTGTCACTTGCTGGTCAATGAGCATGTGAAGATCGATGGCGGATGAGGCAGTAGAGTCCATAGTGGAAATAGCGGTGGCGGCTGCTTCGTGGAGAGGCGTGTCGCCTACCCTTGCGTACTCACGGCTGTCAGACTTGGTCAGCAGAAGCCGTTGCTCGCCTGGCTTGCGAGGCGGCAGCAACGGTTGGCGAGTGTAATTTTCTGCATCCGCTACCGTTTCTGGTAGTGGTTGATTGCGAGTCTCTGGCAGCAGCAGGATGCAAATGATGCAGATAAGAGTGCAGCAGGCGAAGATGATATGATGCAGAAAATAGCCTTTCTGGTTATGCAGCTCCATGATGGGTGCTGTCAGCATGCCAAAACCAGCACTGGCCAGCACGAGGCCTAGCCCACCACCCCTATACAGCACACAAAAGAACAGGGTTAGGGGTTTATCCACCTTATTTTTTCATGTCAGATCGGGGGTCATCTCGTAACAGCTTGATATTGCAAACTGGTATTTTTTACCATATTATTTTAAAGGGTTAGTTCACCCAAAAATGAAATTTCTGTCATTAAGTGCTCACCCTCATGTAGTTCCAAACATGTGAGACTTTCTTTCATCTTCAGAACACAAATTAAGATATTTTTGATGAAATCCGAGGGTTTCTGAACCACACATACATCATTGCACCTTTTGAGGTCCAGAAAGGTACTAAAGACATTGTTAAAAAAAGTCGACATGACTGCAGTGGTTCAACCTTAATGTTATGAAGTGAAGAGAATACTTTTTTTGTGCAAACAAAACAAAAATTACAACTTTATTTAACAATATCTTCTACGTCAGAATGCCGTAATCTTGTCGCTTCATAAAATTAAGGTTGAACCACTGCAGTCATGTCAACTTTTTTTTAACAATGTCTTTAGTACCTTTCTGGACCGTGAAAGTGGTGGTTAAAGTGCTGTCTATGAAAGAATCAAGATACCTCTCGGATTTCAACAAAAATATCTTAATTTGTGTTCTGAAGATGAACGAACGTCTTACGGGTGTGGAACGACATGAGGGCGAGTAATTCATTTAATTTTCATTTTTGGGTGAACTAACCCTTTAACTCTTTTTTTAAACAAGTTGCCAGCATTTTTGATAATTTTCACAAAAATGATGATCAAAACATAGATCAAGTCCATCAACACCCCCCAAAGCTTCACAGTCGTTTTCTCTTCATGGGTTCGACATTGCATTTAGTAACGTTAGGCACTTTTGATTTATGTACTCAAAACATAAATCAATGTTTGGTGATTATTTAACATTATTTTGATTGTGCGTAATTATTGCTTCTATTGCTTGTTGAGCCTGGAGATTCTGTACTCTTTTATAACAGTGAAAATGTGGATTGCCACAAAATTAAATCAAGTGAATTACATGAAGTGTTGTGTCATAAATTATGGAAAAATAAGGTGGATAAAGCAGTCATGTGTAAAATGCAATATCACTGCATACTATAATCACAATAACTAATATTGATAAATGGCCCATCCAAATCAAACATCAAAAGGTTTTTTTATGCAATATCACATTTTACCACCAAAGTGTCATCTAACATAATTGGAATAAAAAATCCATAAAAATCAATGGGGGAAACACATATTATTAATAACCAAGAAGGTCTAAACAAGAAAGACCTCTAGCCTTTTTGATTTTTTCTTAATTTAACTATAATCTTCAAAGTCTCCCATGGGGCATGGCTCACCTAATCACAGTAGGGGTGATTTCAGCACAAAAAAAGATGCTTAGGTTGCTGACAGCGTGGGAGGAGAACATGCCAATGATGGAGAAAGCCACCGAAAAGTTGTACTTCAGTGTATCTGAGCGTTCTGTGGGGAGCGAGAGAGAAAGACACGATGATGAGTCATTCATTATTTTTTTCCTCAAAAAGAAACATCACATATGCAACTCAATATAAAAGTGATGTATAACTCATGGGAAAAGTGTGTTTTCAACAGATATGCATTTGAGGATATCTACCTGGATAATCTTTTGCCAGCTTCTAAGCATAGATTTGATGTTTGAAGGCTTTCTTTAAAAAAGTTTTATCTTGCATATTCTCTTTATTGCATGTTTTGTATTGTGTAGATATCTTGTTGCAATGTCAAATTAATGTTCAACTTTGGTTCTTTCTCAGCCTCACATTCTCCTCAAGTACCCTCTGGTAAAATGTGTTTCCCTTTAGACAACATTATCTGGCATTTTTTGACAAAAGGTGTTTTCTGGAGAACTTGAATCATGCATCTACATTGATTTGATAGTGGCTTAGACAAAACATACATGAAAATATTTTCACACTGTGGTATGTGGACTATGTACACACCAAAATAACTTGTTTTGCATTTACATTTACATTTTGTTTTTTCTCGAGAAAGATGTTTAAAGGTGAAGTATGTAGGATTTTTGAGATTGTGGATGATTGTCCTGACATAACTGTACACAAAGTACCTCTGGAAAATAATAAACAAATAAAAAAGAGCAGTTTCCTGTTATTCAACATTTAGAATTGTTGTCTTAATTAGAAGAGATTTAAAGAAATTTTATAATTATAATAAAAAATAATATTTTACCAGTTATACAAGGCATATTTGTTCAATGAAAACTGAAGGGATCAGACTTAAAATGAGCCTCTCATGTAATTTGATGTTTTATCCGAATATAGATACAGATACTGTCTCTGCTGCACATCCATAATGTTCACACTTTTTTAGTGAAATAAACCTATGAATGTCTTGCTCTGCATACTAAACTGGCATAGGTGATATTTTAACATCAGAAGAATGAGAAAAAATAAAGAGAAAATTGCATAAATAGCATTGTACTTTACCAATATTGAGCTGAACACTGTACTTCCCCAACACTTCATTCATCAGGGACGGAGCACATGCAGGGGATAAACAAACAAAACAACAAATGTGAAACTAGGTGGTCTGCAGCTCAGTGTACAAAGCAGTGTGCTTCAAATTCCCCCCAAAATAATTCGTAGTGTATGCCAAAGTGTTAAAAATGTGATCTACAAAGCTTGCAAACATTTCTTAGCTTGTGATACATTCACAATATTTACATGCACAGCAGAAAGCCAGTAATAGCGAAAAAACTGCTTAAGAAGTGTGTGTTAATGATGTTCTCTTAACCTGATTATCCTATACATGCGGCTTCCACCAGAAAACGGCTAAAGCTCCGTTAGTTTAGTTGTTGATCCTGTAAGAATTGAGCTTATAGAAAGCCAAGGCCGCCAGAAACTCTCTTAATCTCTTAGGCTCTGTTTAAACCTGGTATTAAGTTGTGTTTTGGTCGATCGGATCACAAGTGGATGAGGAAGACACACTCCTTTATCCACTTTCAACCACTTCTGTCCTGATTTCTTTAAGGGGAGGGTAAATGTATGGGTTTTTTCAGATCTTTCAATCTAATCGACAAACTCATATGGTATGTGCCCGGAGATGACAGAAAACATACAGAGAGCATCAGCTTTCACTTCAAACGCTGAGTGTGTGTCAGAAATCAGGAATGGTGAGAGAACATTGTGCTTGGTACATTTTTTATCTTCAAACCAAACTTGGGTCTTCAGCCGACAAAGTTTAAATCCCGTCTGGCTAGAGTGCTTCCATTAGGTCAGTAGACGGAGAGTAGACGGTCTTTGGTGGCTGTTTGAACACAGAGGTCAAATGTGTTTTCAATTACCTCTCGAAAGTGAACAAACTCAAAAGGTTTTACGCCCCGTTTACACCTGTGTTTAGCTTCACCCACTCATGATCCAATCAACCAAACGCATCTTAATACCAGGTGGATCCAGGGCCTTAAATGGTATAAGGAAAATGGCGTTTGTGTTTACATGAAGGTTCAGAACGTTGCTTTCTGCATGTTCATGTAAATGTAGTCATTGTTTCCCATGACGGTGATTGTGTATAATTCGATTCAGGCAGTGTTTGTTATTAGTGTGTTCTCTCACAGTTTAGCAGGCCCAGCTGAAGGAGAGACGCCAGGGCTGTGATGATCATGAACATGAGGAGTCCTCCACGCCGGCCCATCACGCCCACCGCAGGGCAAAGAGCCACGCATGAAGCCACGGCGATGCCCGCCATGGTGTAGTAGTCGGCATAGAAGTTATGGAACATGGTGGTCATCTCCACATCCTGGTCCATCATGCTGCGTGCAAAGCAGTGGTGTATGCCATAACCTGTGAGTCTGAGAGATGGAGAGACACAGAGGTTTTTTGATGCCAGATTTAAAGGGTAAGTTCACCCAAAAATGAAAATTCTGTCATCACTTTCGTTCATCTTCGAAATGGAAATTAATATATTTTTAATGAAATCTAAGAGGTTTCTGTCCCTTCCAGGTAACTTTAAAGATCCAAAAAGGTCGTAAAACGAATTCAGATGAATCAATCCAAGTTTAATCCAAGTCTTGTGAAGAACATAAATGATGAACAGATTTAATTTAGGCTTATAAACAATGATCGACACACATACATAGAGCATGTCACATATAGAAGCTGAAATGTACATGTATTTATATGTAAATAAAATCCTAAATTAAATATTTATCATATAAAGTGATCGTATATCTTCACAAGACTTGGATTAAACCACTCGATTCATTATACAGAAATCTCTCATTAAAAATATCTTCATTTATGTTCTGAAGATGAACCAAAGTCTGGGTTTGGAATGACATGAGGGTGAGCAAATGACTTTTTTGTGAGAACTATCCCTTTAACAGCAGTAGAATGTTTTAATAATTAATAATCATCCTATTTCACACTAGACTACAAGTGCAAAAGGACTCAGATTGGTGCATAATAAAAATAAATTTACGAGTTGACGCAGAGCACAACTATATTCTTCCACAGGTTCCTTGTGCCAACCATCTTCACAATGCACGTCTTCTTGGATGGTTTTGGCAGGGCTCTGTTCATCTCTGAAATCAATGTAGAAAACAAAGAAAAACATGAGGTTTGTTCAAAATCTAATGTAAAATCCTGCTGTCTGCCTTCTAATGCTCTAAACACATATACATTTTAAAGGTGGAGGTAACCAGTTATTAATATAAGGTATTCTTGCCTTAACAAATAAAAATGATATTGCTATTCAATTTTGAATGTTTTTATCACTCTGAAATTTGACATTCTGCAGGAGAAAGAGTTTATATATAAATTGCAGCAGTGCATAATACATCATATCATCACCCTTTACAGGCATTATTTTTATTATATCGCTGTATGTGTGCAAAGACCTCATGTGTTATTGCACAGCTCTATACATAAAGTTTTTTATTTCATTGCAAAATCAAACTATATTATCGCCCAGCTCTTTATATAAAGTTGGATATATATAAGTATGTGCAATTTTATCTGCCTATATTTGGTATTCTTATGTAGAATGATATATATACACTATATAGTCAAACCAAAAATGTATTCAGACACCTTGAACATTTCATTCATAATACAGTTTATTCGCTATAGTTAAAAAAATGGTAATAAAATGACAAAATCTCAGAATTAAATTGTGTCAGAAAACATTAATCTTAATGCTCAGCATGTACATGGACCCACACACAATCGTGGACACACTCTAGATTTAATTATTAGTAAGGGTCTAAACATTGCATCCATTGTCATTAAGGATGTAGCGCTATCTGATCATTTCTGTATTTTCTTTGATATATTGATCTCTCCGACTGTTGAAGTTAGATCTATCTCGGTCAAAAAGCGATGCTTAAATGAGAATACTAGTGCACTGTTCATGAAGGCTATATCTTTAACACCAAGCATATCTGCAGACTCTGTTGATTTTCTCCTTGATTCTTTTAACTAAAAAGTACAGAATTTTATTGATAACATTGCTCCTGTGAAAGTCAGGAAGAAGAGTGGCAGACAAAAAGCACCGTGGAGAAACTCAACAGCAGTGCAAAATATGAAAAGACAATGCAGANTTCATCCATTGTCATTAAGGATGTAGCGCTATCTGATCATTTCTGTATTTTCTTTGATATATTGATCTCTCCAACTGTTGAAGCTAGATCTATTTTGGTCAAAAAGCGATGCTTAAATGAGAATACTAGTGCACTGTTTATGAAGGCTATATCTTTAACATCAAGCATATCTGCAGACTCTGTTGATTTTCTCCATGATTCTTTTAACTCAAAAGTACAGAATGTTATTGATAACATTGCTCCTGTGAAAGTCAGGAAAAAGAGTGGCAGACAAAAAGCACCGTGGAGAAATTCAACAGCAGTGCAAAATATGAAAAGACAATGCAGACAAAACTTGACATCCACTATAACATCTATAAAGATATTCTTCATGCTTTCAATATGAAACTAGGCAAAGCTAGACAGACCTTCTTCTCAAATATTATAAACAGAAACTTAAACAACACCTACACTCTTTTTGCTACAGTAGAGAGACTAACAAACCCCCCAAGTCAGATCCCCAGTGAAATGCTCTCAGACAGCAAATGCTGTGAGTTTGCTTCCTTCTTCTCCGAGAAAATTAATAATATCAGAAAGGCGATCAGCACATCCTTGAGCTGCACTGGGGTAAAACAGATCAGATCACAACCTCATAAAGTAGCTATTATGCCTGTTTTCGAAGCAATTGATGGTAAAATTTTGGAAGAAACAGTACAGCACTCTCTGATACTTTTCCAAAATCCCTGAAAACTGCAGTTATTAAGCCCCTCCTGAAAAGAGCAATCTGGATAACACCATATTGAGCAACTACAGACCAATCTCTAATCTTCCTTTCGTAGGCAAGATCATTGAAAAAGTTGTTTTCAATCAGCTGAACAAGTTCTTAAGCTTGAATGGATACTTTGACAACTTTCAATCTGGTTTCCGACTGCATCACAGCACAGAGACAGCGCTCATAAAGATAATAAATGATATTCGCCTAAACACAGATACAGGTAAATTATCAGTGCTGGTTCTTCTCGACCTCAGTGCTGCGTTTGACACTGTCGATCACAACATCCTTCTTGACAGGCTCGAAAACTGGGTTGGGCTTTCTGGGATGGCCCTTAAATGGTTCAGGTCATACTTAGAAGGGAGAGGTTATTATGTGAGTATGTGAGACCATAAGTCTGAGTGGACATCCATGACATGCGGAGTCCCTCAAGGTTCAATACTTGCACCCCTCCTGTTCAACCTATATATGCTGCCAATGAGCCAAATAATGAGAAGGAACCAAATTGCATACCACAGTTATGCAGATGACACCCAGATTTACCTAGCCCTATCACCTAACGACTACAGCCCCATTGACTCCCTGTGCCAGTGCATTGATGAAATTAAAAATTGGATGTGCCTAAACAAAGACAAAACTGAAGTCATTGCGTTCGGAAACAAAGATGAAGTTCTCAAAGTGAACACGTACCTTCACTCTAGGGGTCAAACAACTAAAAATCAAGTCAGGAATCTTGGTGTGATTTTGGAGTCAGACCTGAGTTTCAGTAGCCGTGTAAAGACAATAACTAAATCAGCATATTATCATCTCAAAAATATTGCAAGAATTAGATGCTTTGTCTCCAGTCAAGACTTAGAGAAACTTGTTCATGCTTTCATCACCAGCAGAGTGGATTATTGTAATGGGCTTCTCACTGGTCTTCCCAAAAAGACCATAAGACAGCTGCAGCTCGTACAGAACGCTGCTGCCAGGATTCTGAGCAGAACCAGAAAACATGAACACATCACACCAGTCCTCAGGTCCTTGCACTGGCTTCCAGTTGCATTTAGAATTGATTTTAAAGTACAGTTACTTGTTTATAAATCACTCAATGGCCTAGGACCTCAATACATTGCAGATATGCTCATAGAAACAGATCACTCAGATCATCAGGATCAAGTCATTTAGAAATACCAAGGGTTCACTCAAAGCAGTCTGCTTTTAGCTGTTACGCCAGCCGCAGCTGGAACCAGCTTCCAGAAGAGATCAGGTGTGCTCCAACAGTAGCCACATTCAAATCCAGACTCAAAACACATCTTTTTATCTATGCATTTGCTGATTGAGCACTGTGCTATGTCCGAACTGTTTGCATTATTTTATACATATCTTATTCTTTTAATTCATTTTCCTGTTTTTATTAAATTTTTTATGTATTTTATATCTTTTATGCATCATCTTGTTATTTCTGACTTTTAATGCATTTTAAATATTGCTGTCTGGTTGAAAGAGCTGGGAGAATTAGGAGGAAAGTTAAAATTTGATAAATTTGGATAAGGGGACAAACCGTGGGGAAATTTGAGCTGTGGTGCATGGTTCAGATATCTCTGGATTACAGTCAGGACACTTTCCAAAGGGGGAAATTTGAATTGCGTTGCATAGATAAGATATCTCTGGAAGAGGGATTATGGCTGTGTGGTGCAGTTTGAGGTGTTCAAAAGATTGAAACTTTGTTTATCAGTTTGAAGTGCCTTAACAGGTAGACAGCGGTCCTGTCATGTGAGGAAGATCCATTTAGATCCGCTCTGATGGATAGATCCGTTTAGATCCACTCTGACGGACAACAACAACAACAAAAAACTCCCTGAGACTTCCTAGCTCTTCCATCCAGATAGCAAAATTCTCTGTTTTTACTGTTATTTCTATTCCTTATGTTCTATTTTTATTATTCTTCTTTATGTAAAGCACTTTGAATTACCATTGTGTATGAAATGTGCTATACAAATAAACTTGCCTTGCCTTAATTATGTCAGATAACACTTAAGCAAAACATGGTCAGGTCAAAGTGTCTAAATAATTTTTAGTTCCAAATTTTTATCAATTTTACTGGTAGTCCACTGTATGAAGAATTTTTGGGTATAATATGTCACAGTTTACTTTATTTTGCTATTCTCACTTACATAAATTAACTATAGTGTCCTGCACCCACTAGTAAAAATATATCAAAAATATAAAAAATGTCTGAATAATTTTTAGTTTGACTGTATATCAAATCTAAACTGCTTGATTGTTTGACAAAAAAACACATGGATTAATTGTTCACAAATATGACCATGAACATGCATTGAGAAAATAAACAGGATACATTGTGATGTAATGCTGACATTTGCTCCTATTGGTAGTCACAGATAGTCTCTTTGGCTCGTTGAGTGTTTACATTGTCAGCAGCCGTCCATCCGTAGCGCAACCACAACCTACAATGTTGACTTTAGATTGAGCAAGCAACATTCACCTGTGGTGACGCCTCTGTCTGACGGCGACTGAGGTCTTGTAGAATATGGAAACGGGATATTATTCCGGTTAGCAAAACCAGTTTTGTGTTCCACAGAAAAAAGCCATACCGGTTTTGAACAACATTAGGGTGAATAAAAAAATGGTGCGAAGTGGTTGAGTCATCACATTTTACTCAAGTCTCCACAACTTTGGCAAATTTGTCAAAACTGTTGCATAAAAAACAAATCTTCCTTTGAACAGAGTAAAATAAAAAAAATGTGTGGTTAATGGTTTGGAATCTGAGGATGTCAAAAATAATTTTGCAGTGCATTATCAAAAATGAGAAAGAAACCTAAGGAGCGTTCCGGCTCTCAGGGTCCCTACACTTTTACTTTCTAATTTAAAATACGTGCACAAAACACATATTATGTATCTAATAAATATAATCAATGTTCCCTTACTCCCTATGCCTTTCGCAGTGCCCTTCGAACTGAACATTTTCACTCACTTCGGATAGGAATCTCACTTAAGATGGAGGAATACACTGAAGTCCACTTCGGTCGAATGGAGCGCTCTCGGGTTGTTGGTTGTGATTGTTTCCATGCTAACAGCGAGTTATTATATTATAGCTTATATATTTTGCACATTATAAACACAGCCCAGCATTTGTCTTGTCTTTGATTGTATACCTGTCACGAGCTCCTCGGCATCCTCCTCTAGATTGATGCCGTTCTTCTTGGCGACGCGCTCCATGATCCATTTGGAGCGACTGTACTGCTGAGTTGCAAGCAGCCAGCGCAGAGATTCTGGAAAAATCCTGAAGCATGAAGAATATATTTTACTACATATGATCGTATTAAACTACAGGCACTAACCCAATCTAATCTGGACTAAACACATCATCACTGAATGTTAGTTGCTAAATAAATGACTAAAACATTGAAACAAAGAAACTATGTTATAAACTTTATAAACAATAAAGTAAAGAATGAAATGGTTAAAAAATTATCCTTTCTACAATGCGTTAGCTGTTCCATGTCTCATGTGATCATAACACTTTACACTTTACAGTAAGATCTCATTGGTTAACATTAGTTAACGCATTAACTAACATGAACTATAGAGCAATTTTTTTTTTTTTGTATATCTAATAACCAGTTAGATAGCTCCCCTGTTACTGGACTGTTTTGCCCTTAAATTAATCATGGTTGATGGTAAATAGTGCATTAATAACACCTGAAAACTTTAAAAAAATTATATATATATTGCTTGAAGTAGGATAACAAGAGGGAAGATGCCCCCCTTAAGAACAATGTGGATTTACTTTTAAACTGTAACATATTTAGATACGAAGTTTAGCATATGCAAAATTCTTATTAATATTTATATATCTTTTAAAGTGTTTTAATTTGACAATTCAAACTGATGACAGTCAAAGCAGAATCCCAGTAAAAGAGATTAATTTGAAAGCTAAAATTATTCTGTGACTTATATAGTCATATGAACATTTACATACTTAATTGCCCATATTTAAATTGAAGATATGTCATAATAGCAACACACTATGAATACAAATTTAATTATTTCACTCAACTAACCTATAGGTTTTAATGGTAACACTTTATTTTAGGGTCTTTTAACTAGTTGCTTATTAGCATGCATATTAAAAGTTTATTAGTACTTATTAAGCACATATTAATGCTTTATTCTGCATGACCTTATTCTACATTCTTAATTCCACCCAATATCTAAACTGAACTACTTTACTAACTATTAATAAGCAGTAATTAGGAGTTTATTGAGGGAAAAGTCATAGTTAATAGTGAATATATGAATATCCCCATACTGAAGTGTTATTGTTTTAATGAAAGCAAAGATGTCTGAAATGTACATCTAATTCAAGAAAATACTGAATAATAACCCAGTTAATTACAATAGTTATTAAATTCATGGTTACACTTTATTTTAAGGTGTCTCGGTTACATTGTAATTATACATTTAAGTACTGAGTAATACGGAATAATTAAGTAACTAACTACATGTACTGGTAATTTATAGTTATTACTATAGTAACATGTCACTGTAAAATAAAGTGTTACCAAATTTTAAAATAATAACACTAGTAACAACATGCCACTTGGTGGCTCATCTTACCCCAATGGTCTACTTTTATCTTTTTTGACTTCAAAATAAAAATTATAGCTTTTACTCCACAAATGTGTCCACAAATCCCTCGTTAACAAATAGACACAAAAAACTTGTCATAGTTCACTATTTTAAACACAAAATTAGATCAGTTAACCTCAAAACTGTTTCGGCTGACTAAATCTGACAAATGTTGATATTCAGATGAAATGACAAAATAGTGTAGCCGTTCGTCAAAAGTGCCGAGATGAGATTGTGTGTCATGTATGGTCAGAATACAATTTTTAGATTTTTAACTGATGCAAAGCCCAGTTTTCAGCAGTCATTCCTCCGGACTACTAAAGAAACATTGTGTTATATAATCCTTCTAATGCGCTAATGTGGTTCTTAAGAAACTTTTCTTATTACTCGCACAGATGATAATGATTACGCTGCTTAATGAAGTGTGGAAACAGCTGATGTGTTTGCTGCTCTTGTTTCAGTCGCTGCAGTATTGAGCGCACTTACAATTTTTGCTATAAACTTTCATTGCAAACTCAAAAGAGTCAAACAATTAAAATAAATAAAGTCAAATGCTGGTTTTAAGAATGGCCAAACAAAAGTGTATCTTTGAACAGCGGTACTCACCAGATGTAGGACAGCATGAGAATGAGAGGGCAGATTATGACGGCTTGCAAAATCTGCCAGTCCCGACAGAGGGCAGCCAGTCCTGGCATGAGCAGCTGCCCGGCCAACATCATGAAGTTTGCCACCATGGTCATGGAGAAACGCCATCCCGGCAGACACAGCTCGATCCCTGCGGACCAAAAACACATCCGATCAGGGTCATCATTATAACTCAAACTAAAAGGCATTTTAAAGTGACTTGAGGCACATTGCAAACACCATTTCAACATAATATGACTTTCTTTAAGCTTGTAAAGAACATTTAAGCCATATTGACTTGCAATCTTTTTCTGTGAAAGACCCAAAGACACTGTTTCAAAGGCTTTTATTCATTTATGGGACTTTAAAAAGACATGCATGAGCCTAATTCAAAGGCTTCTGTCCTGTCATCTGTCAATGAACTCAAACTCATTAGTATTCAGCATGCAGAAGCACATGGCCGACAGCCGGGCTGGTCTCCAATGACAGACCAATACTGCGATATCAAATGATGGCAAACTCACAGAACATACAGCAGTCGCTGACATGGGCCAACAGCTTGGGACAGGGCTTTTCGAGAAAATACTCTGACTGCAAAACAGAGACTGCACAATCCCTCAGAAAAGCCTAGAATTTCAATGAGGAGCAGGAAAGCCAATGATTCTCTGTGCTCAAAAGAGCTCCGGCACGGAGTTGACAGGAAAACTGCACTATTTCTCAGATAAACTGGAGATGATGAACAGCAGGGATTGCATTACTACAACATCCTAACTCTGAATCCTATCCAACCTGTTTAGTAACCATTGTAATTTCACTTAAGACTTTTTCTAATCTGAAGTCAAGAATTAAGACACGTTTGTGTAATACAACCCCAGAAGGACTCAGGACAATGATCCATAAACACTTCAGTTACACTTAAAATGTCTGACTGTCATTGCTTTAGACACAAAATATCAACATATATTTTAGGGTCATTGACGAATAAGGTTTTTAAAAGTGTAAAAACAACAATGGAAAACATAATTTTAAAATTTTATTAAGTGTCAACAATGAGATTATGTGGTTTTTATAATCAATTTACACTGCTTTTGTCATTTTTTTCAAGATGGACAAAAATTTTCAACAAAAAAGTCATTTGGTTTAATAAAAAAATTTCAGTTTTACCGAATGACACTTTTGGTTATACCAAATGACAATATTTTCAAACAATGCTAACAGGCTGATATCTAGTTAGCAAGCAAAAGAACAATCAAACATTTTATATTTAGTAGAAGTTTTTAAAATATTACAACATTTTCCATGTTTTATAGTGGTTGTACCGAATGACCTGATGTTGAGACATGCGTATGATCAAGTGAAAACATGAATTTTTCAAATAGTTAAGAGAGAGTTAGTTATTTTGCTTCATGACCATGTGGTCCTTTGCAGGTGTCTGAATGATGTCACATCCTGTCACATGATACTGACCGCATGACTTGATCCAAAATGGTTCCTTTATATTGGTTACTCCGAATGACATCAATGAAATTCATTTTTCCAGACATTCTTTCTCATAACAAAGCAACGACTTCAACACATAATTTTAATACCATTTTGCACTATATTGATATATGATGTTACAAAATCATGTCAGAATAAAAAACATATATACATTTATTACATTTTAAGATATTTGAATCACAAATTAAATGGCTGTATTGGCTTTTGGATGATTAAACCGAATGACCTTTTGACATTTCAGAATCTTTCAAATATCTTTATATGTAGCAAAATATAATTAAAACCTTTTGGATTCAATAAGAGATCTAGTTGTACTACGTTACATACTTTGGATGTCATATCTTTGTTTTTATTAAGGCCTTTGAACAAAAAAATGACCTGTTACATAATCGACCCTTTAACAAAAGTGAACACAAGCAGTTTTTATAGTCACCAAAAAAAATAAACTATAACAAAAGATGATATATACAAGAGGATATACAGTATAAACAGAGTGTGCCTATTTAATATTTTAGAATTATACTAATGGGGCTGCTGAATGCTTGATTCTGATTGGTTGACCAACGTTGTAATGTGTGTGATTAGTTTCCAGTAAAAGCACAGCTAAAGTAGTTCCAGGCAGGTCTTGACCGCATTAGTTTCATATCACTTCACCAAATGTTATTTCAAAGGTCCTTACAGCCTAATCAAATAAATATAGTAAACAATAGGATGAAAATGTCAAACTTGACATTAAAAACTTCATGTTTTCCACATTTCTATTGTTTTACCTATAGAAAAAAAGGAAAGCACACTCGCTTTCTCCCACTCTAGCTCTCATACAATACTTTATACAATACAGATTATTTCTAATGTTTCAAATCAGCTTTACAGTGATCAACAGGAAAATAATGATTCAGTGATGCGAACAAAATTCATCTGTGTAAAGTTCATCAATTATGAAATGAGTTCAATTATAAAGCCGCTCTGTTGAAAATAGTGTAACAAAGAAAAAGATACAGTAAACTAATTTTTTAATTAGGGATCATCCTGAAGTCTATATAGTGCTCAAGCTCTACGTCAACAGATCGTGCTTTCAGGTGAAACACTAGAGCTGTTATTTTTGAATAATGTGTCTAATGTACAGAAGCGTGATTAGTGTTTTGCAACGGTTTGTTTTGCTGTTTCAAACCGAGTGTAAAGCAGATAATGTGCTTGCAGTTTTGGAGATCTGTTAAGAAGATTACGTGCACGAGTGAATGCTTTCACTGAGTTTTATTGAGAGTGAAGGGAGCTTTCTGATGAAACATCACTCTTTGAAATGTGTAAATGCCAGTGGGCAAAGGTGAATATGCCATGTGTGTTTTTCACCAGGCCGTATTTCTGTATTTCTTACTTGCTTTGGATAAAAAGTGTATGCTAAATAAATGAAAGCATAACCAATAACGGTACATAAAAGATCAGAAAATAATAATCAGTAACCAATGCACTCACTGTAATCATATCAGATATCAGTGAATCAGTGGGCAGACATGTATAGATTATAGAATTTGCTACAAATTGAGAAAAAAAAGCAAGTATGGTTTTATGAATCTGTAAGTACAGACTGCAAAATTAAGGGTACGGTTTATAAAACTGTTGCTAAAATGGAAACAGTTTACAAATTTGTGAGTGTGGTTTATGAACTGACAGTACAGATTACTAAATCATGCATTGCACTAAAAAATGAGTGTAATTTCAGTAGACTAAAAGACTATTACCATAAAAAGGTAAGGTAAGTTTGTTTGGCACCGCAATGCAGGGTTAACAGTGCAAAAGCAGGGTTTTATAGCAGTATTATACCCACTTCTAAATCACAAGTGTGAAACGTTCCTTTAGCTGGGGTTAAAAGTGAGCTTTAGAACGACGATAACCCGGGTTAAGAGCAGTGACAAAAGCCCTTCTGTTCAAAACTGCAGTCATTTGCTTTGTTCTCCACGGCCTACAGACTGTAGATAGCTGACTTGTAAGTCAGCATCTCAACTGGAACTGAACCTCATAAATGAACCTCATGTCTCTTGCTTTTGGAACAACCGTCACGCCTATGATTTTTCAAAAAGCTGCCTATGAAGGAAGGTTACAAGGTTTTGGACAAAGCCAGAAGAGAGAACCTTGAGCTTCTTAAACCATCTGATCCAAATCCCCAACGTCCCCACAGCTCAGCCACTCCTGAAAAAACACTAAACGCACAGTTTTGTTTTGGTGTTTTATAGGGACTTTCCATAGACAAGATTTTTACTCTGTATAAACTGTATATTCTATCCCCTAACCCCCTTTTTACTGTTTTCTAATCATAGTTAGGGGCTATAACTCATCAAAAACCCCAAAATTTACATAAACCCCGCCCCCGAGAACACACGACAAAGAGGGCGGGGCCATGTTGGGCTGCTTTAGAGAAGAGGAAGAGTTGTTGTAGTAGAGTGTTGTTGACATGCCGTCATTTTACGCCGGACTGCTTCACAAACGAGGGTCAATTAAAAAGATTAACATGACGGCACATGCTAGTCGATGAGTTGAATCAACTCCACAGCAACTACATAAATGTATCCACTAACCATTCAGAAATGTCCAGTTTCATTCTAAAAGTTGTAACTTCTTCCTGAGTCTTTCCATCAGTGTCGACTCCGGTTTGAACAATGTAAGGCTGAACACCGTTACTGACAATCCTCATTTTGGCTGCGTGAGATTCTCCAGCTTTGTTGTTGTTGAGCTGTTAAAGCTCCCTCCTCTTCTGGAAAGGGGGCGGGATCAGCAGCTCATTTGCATTTAAAGGGACACACACAAAAACAGTGTGTTTTTGCTCACACCAAAATAGGGGCAAATTTGACAAGCTATAATAAATGATCTGTGGGGTATTTTCAGCTGAAACTTCACAGACACATTCTGAGGACACCGGAGACTTATATTACATCTTGTAAAAGGGGCATAATAGGTCCCCTTTAATTGGGGTTGGAGCTGCCCTCCGGGATCAGGATTGGACACCCCTGATTTACATTATTCAAGTAATTCATAAATGAATGTGACAAGACAAGAAACGTTTTGCATTTTCCATATACTAGACATAGTTCAAATTGATTACTTCATAACTACAATCAGACCTAGAACTTCTTTTATCACTCTTTATTCCCTTTAATTCCTTTAAATAAAACATAAAAATAATAGTAAACAACTTTGCTCCCCGCCAATGTTCAAGACATGGTTATGGCCTTGATTACAATGACTAATAATAACTCTAAATCTGTGGCTGCCGATCAGAACGACTGGTTTACTGTGCACCAGAAGAGGGCGCCGTGAGGGATCTGGGTTGTTTGTGTGGCCTGAGGCTGACATTATGACCTTCCCCTGTCACATGAGTCACTCATGGCTTCATGCCATTATGTCACATATTGAAATACATTCCATCATGCCAGGACCGCCGGCTCTCTGTGTCAGGGAAAGACATGAGGGCGAGTAAAAGATAACAGGATTTGTTTTTCATCAGTGTTCCTGTAGCTCAAACAGGAAGAGAATGGGACTAGTAATGCATTTGAGTGATAACGTGTATACCTGGAATGCAATGTTAATGTGAAGCTGGTGGCATCTGTAAGTAGATTTAAAATGGTTTAACAATGTTTCTGTGTCTAGCATGCATAAAGTCAAAACAGAGAGAGAAGGGAGAGAGTAATAGGAGAAAAAAACACAGTGTTACACCTGCTCGTCAAGTGCAGGTGGTGTTAGATTTGGTGGGCTGGGTCAAAGGTCACAGATAAACAGCTGTTGATGTAGCTCTGAAGAACACAATCTCAGCACAACAGCTGAACTTTACTCCAGTCAGCATACAAAACACTGACTGCAAATCTTCTCTTACAAAAGAGCTAAAGATTTGATAGCAAGAAAACAAACATAGAATAAATAAAGTACATTTACTAACAAGAAAATAAATTAAACAATGCAAAGTGATTGCAATGTTTTATTTGCCAATTTCTTTCTTTCTTTCTCTTTCTTTCTTTCTTTCTTTCTTTCTTTCTTTCTTTCTTTCTTTCTTTCTTTCTTTCTTTCTTTCTTTCTTTCTTTCTTTATAGAGCACTTTCACACAACTACTAGTTGATCCAAAGTGCTGTACAATACAGATAAAATAAAATGTATGAGACACAACAAAGCATTGAAACAACATAACAATACGACATAACAATACAATTAACATGGCTAGATAAAAGCTATTGACATACAACTATTTTTAAGCCGGATTTTAAATATAGGCAGAGAAGGAGCAGCTCTGATGGAAGCTGGTAAATTGTTCCAGACTAGGACCAGCAACAGTGAAGGCTCGATCAGCTCTGCCATGGAACCTAGATCTTGGAACAGTGAGGAGACCAAGGTTACTGGATCTTAGAGACCTATTTGGTTTATAAATAGAGATTGTCTCTGAGAGATAAGGTGGGGCTTGATTGTGTAAGGATTTGTAAACAAAAGTTACAATTTTAAAACTAATTCTAAATTTAACTGGTAACCAGTTTAGTGAAATAAGAATGGGCGAGATTTGATCGAACTTTCGTCTGTCTGAAATCAATCTTGCAGCAGCATTTTGGACCATCTGTAAGCGCACTATAGAAGACTGACTTATACCATAGTAAAGTGAATTACAGTAATCTAGACGGGATAGAACGAACAAGTGAATAATCTGTTCAAACTGTTTAACAGAGAGTAAAGACTTGATTTTTGATAAACGCCGTAAGTGGAAAAAACATGATTTGACCACTGCACTTATTTGTTTCTCAAAACCCAGGTTGCAATCAAAAAGAACACCAAGATTTTTGGCACAAGGTGTAAGGTAGGAAGAGAGATGACCAAAATGAAGGGCACAGTCTTCACATGACTTTGAACCAAACAGAATAATTTTGGTTTTGTTCTCATTTAACACTAAAAGATTCTGCTTTAACCATATTTGTAATTCGTTTATACAGTTCAACAGAGGTCCTAAAAAATCTTTACTTTTATGCTGCAAGGGAAAATACAGCTGAGTATCGTCTGCGTAAAGGTGGAATGACACTCCGTATTTCTCAAAGATAGCACCCATTGGCAGCATGGATATAGAAAATAAAATTGGAGCAAGAATTGAGCCCTGTGGCATCCCACACGCAAGTGGGTGTGAGGACGAACTATGTTGGCCAATAGAAACACTAAAGTTTCTGTTAGTTAAAAAAGATTGAAAAAAATTCAATACCTTTCCCTGTAGTCCAACACAACTCTCCAACCTGGAAATCAAGATGTTGTGGTCAACCATATCAAATGCAGAGCTTAAGTCTAGTAGCACTAGAGCCACGGTATTGCCTTTATCTGTTTCTAGTAAAATATGATTTACTACTTTTAAAAGTGCAGTTTCCGTGCTGTGTTGAGACTTAAAACCTGATTGAAATTTTTCAAGAATATTATTTGACGACAAATGGGACTGCAGCTGGGTCAACACAATTTTCTCATGAATCTTAGAGAGAAATGACAAGTTTGATATAGGCCTAAAGTTATTAAAGTTCGAAGGATCAAGATTAGGCCTCTTTAGTAATAGAGTTACTGTAGCTGTTTTTAGGCAGTCAGGAACAACCCCAGTAGTTAGACTAGTGTTAAAGATAGTTCCAAGATCATGTCCAACTGTACTGAAAATCTGTTTTAGAAATCTAGATGGAATGATATCGAGGGGAAATGAAGTTGATCTTAGACTTTCAACAATGGCTTTATAGGATTCAAGGACCATTTATAAGTTTGTTTTCATGACTCAAAAAGCAGGTTTGAAGGGATAATTCACCCAAAAATGAAAAAGTCTGACGTCCTTTACTCACCTATAACTTGTTCTAAACCTGTATGAGATTCTTTCTTCTGTTGAACACAAAAGAAGATATTTTGAAGAATGTGGTTAACCAAGCAGTTTCTGGTCCCAATTAAAGGATTAGTTCACTTTCAAGTAAAATGTTCCTGATAATTTACTCACCCCCATGAAATCCAAGGTGTTCATGTTTTTCTTTCTTCAGTTGAAAAGAAATTAAGGTTTTTGATGAAAACATTCCAGGATTATTCTCCTTATAGTGGACTTCAATGGCCTCCAAATGGTTGAAGGTCAAAATGAGTTTCAGTGCAGCTTCAAAGGGCTTTAAACGATACCAGACGAGGAATAAGAGTCTTATCTAGAGAAACAATCGGTCATTGTATTTTTCCAAAATTATAGTTTCAGTGCTTCCGCCAAAACCGCACTTTCGTATTCTTCAAAAAGCTTACGCTGTATGTCCTAAATAGGCGTAGGACATGCAGCGTAAGCTTTTTGAAGAATACGAAAGTGTGCCCTTTGAAGCTGCTCTGAAACTGTAATTTTGACCTTCAACCGTCTGGAGGCCATTGAAGTCCACTATAAGGAGAACAATCCTGGAATGTTTTCATCAAAAACCTTCATTTATTTTCGACTGAAGAAAGAAAGACATGAACATTTTTAAATGACATGGGGGTGAGTAAATTATCAGGAAATTTTTATTTGAAAGTGAACTAATTCTTTAACTTCCATTGTATTTTTCAATGGATTTAATAGAGTGGCCTATTAATTTCCAAGTAGGACTATTAGTTTTTTCCTGGAAGTCTAGGTTTGTGTCTAAAAGGCATTTCACTAAAGCAACATGATGTGTGATGGACTCAGACATGCTTATTTCACTGAGCACTGTCTTGGCTAATCTAACCCCATAATGACCTTAAGCATATAGTGTTGTTATCTAGGTCATCTCATTATCTTCGGACACTGTATGTAGATTGAAAGGTCTCTGTCCATGTGCACACAAAGCAACATGATTGAATCAGTGCACTCATTAGCTAAGGACTCCAAGGATGAGAGAAACTTAACACTTCGTTAGTGTGTTTGAAATATAGCCAGCAGTCATCTCAACCTACTACCTGAAGCACCCTGAATAATCACATTTGTGATTGATAATGTTATCCTGGGATATCATGAAACAGAAACGGGCAGTCGTGGCCTAATGGATAGAGAGTCGGACTTGTAACCCAAAGGTCATGGGTTCGAGTCTCAGGTCCGGCAGGGATTGTCGGTGAGGGGAGTGAATGTCCAGCGCTCTCCCCACCCTCAATACCACGACTGAGGTGAGACCCTTGAGCAAGGCACCGTACCCCCAACTGCTCCCCGGGCGCCGCAGCAATGGCTGCCCACTGCTCCGGGTGTGTGTTCACGGTGTGTGTGTTCACTGCTGTGTGTGTGCACTTGGATGGGTTAAATGCAGAGCACAAATTCCGAGTATGGGTCACCATACTTGGCCACATGTCACTTCACTTATAAAAAAGAAACAACCTCTTTGGCCATAATAGGGCAGGTAAAGAGCCATAACCAGGCAAGCAGAGGTTTCAGGGATGACCTATTTGGCAGTGACACCATCACTTACAAGAGCGATTAAATGACAAAGTTTTGTTTGTTTGTGTCACTGTTTTCAACATGCTGCCAGTTTTCCCTAAATCTTTTGTGTTGAAATCCATGGCAGTGGCAAGTATTTTATCCTCTGAGGCAACGCCAGTAAGTACATTTATTTCTAATCCATAAGTGTGCTTCTAATAAACGTTATTGGGGTGAAAATACAGAACATGTTGTCCAGAATAGATCGACCCGCTGTGTGCCGCGAACCCCAGTCTCCTGTGTTGAGTTGATTCATGACCACATCGACCTTAATTATTTCCACCTGTCCTTGTTTTCTCTCCTTTATATTCTCATCTCGTTCTCAGTTATTTGGGGAATCGTTCCCCAAGTCGGTTCGTCTCCAACCAGTTCCAGTCAGTCTAGCCTAGTCGTGTTTCAGTCAGTCTGTTGTTCAATCTATGGTTGTTCCTGTTGGATTCTGTGGATGTAGATTAACTGTCTAATCTAGTTATTGCCTAGTTTCAGTTCTGTTCAGTTCCTCTTTTGAACTGCTCTCAATCTACAGACTTCTCTGCTGCCTTTTGTGAGCTGTTCAGTGGAAATTAATGGTTATTTTTTGACAAATCATTGTTCGATTTGCAAATATAACATTTCCAAAAAAACAAAGCCTTTAAGACCAAGCAGAAGACTCTGCAAGCGGGTTGCTTTGGCGGTTGGCGGGTCTAGTGTGAAAGCAGTAATCCCATTGGCTAGTGCTCACCTTTTACTGTTTATTCTTGTTTTCAGCCAATTACTTAGGGAAAATTAAGACTTGAGCAAAACTCCACAGCATGCCACACATTAGCGCAACAGACACAGATAATATACAGTCTACCAGAGGAAAGATCAAAACAAGAATTAATCTTTGACCATCTTAAGTCAATGTTGTTAGATACTATACTTAAATTTATACCTAGCCTCTTGTCTTGCCACTCTAGCCAAGTATATTTGGATTTTAAATCCTCCTCTTGACATTTTACTCAAACTCAGGTTGGCAATGGGCGATGCGAGACCAGAGCTTCCTGAAGCTCATGCCCACACAGTGAGGCCAGTCTGTTTTCATGAGAGCTGCTTCTGCGTGGATGCTACCCAGACAGGTTACGCAATTCGTAAGGTTACTATGCAACAGGCTCCTATGCAACTTCAACACGGCTTCAGGATACAGTAGATCAGGATACAGTAGAAGTAATTTCCCCATATTGTCAGATACTGAAGCAATGTCAAATGAACGATAATAAAATGAGAATTGGAAGCTGTACATCAAGTTAGAACTCACGTCCTTTACATGTGTGAATTAAGTGCCCTTAAGCCAACTATGAACTTCAGGACTACATCTGTGTTTAACAGACAAAAAAAACCATATACAACTGACATTCAAAAGATGCCTTCATAAATACTGGCCAATGTTATCATATGACCCTGGCCTGCATGCACAAAACAGGTTTATACATATTAACACAGTGAAACAAACACTGCAAATGTACTGGAGAGGGAGATCCAGAGCTGAAATTCAGACAGTAATGGGAGTTCATAACCATCTGACCAATCAGTGCAAAGTAGACCAGTCACAACAGACTGGGCCATTAGACCAATCAGAGCAGAGTAGACCAATCACAACAGACTGTGTGCTGTATGTATGATGCCTGTGACACCACAGCTTAGGACAGTCAATAGTGAAGGGCTTGGAACAGTGTGCAACTGTGCATTCTTGTGTTGATATCTCCCATCAGCTTTGTCATGATGTAATTTCCCTGTGGCTATAGATTAGTCAAATGGAATTTACAGCTCAGGTTATTGGCTTGTGGAAATACGGCAGCAAGCACTTCTTATACTGTCACTAAGATGAATGAGGATGCTAGTGGATAGCCAACAGCCGACTCTGCACATTACTTTTTTTTTTTTTACTTTCAAATAGACTGTTTTTCATCTGTATCTGTACAACCTTGTCCTGGTCTCATGCCAGAGGCATCAGGCTCAAGGGTGGGGCTTGTCAGGGAAGAAATTTGCATAGCAACAGAAATTCCCCCCTTCACCCACCAAGTTTGAATAAGAATAATATATGAGTGCTGCCAGAAGCTGATTATCAGTTAATGACAAAGTAGGGTCTGCTCATAACATAAAGCTATCGTATTACTTCAGAAGACTTTATCAAATTTAAGGCATAAGTCATATGGACTGATATAATACTATCTGGTTCTTTCCGTTTTGTGTTCCACAGCAGAATAGTCATTTGAGTGTTGAATATTATAAGGGCAAGTAAAACAGGAAAACAGCAATTTATCAGTGAAAAATTGTTTCTACACCCTTTTTATTGTATAATTTCATTAGCACCCCTTCAGAATCATAAAACAGCCCCTTAACATTTGGAAACGTCTGATGCATGCCAATAGTCCAGGCCAGGTCTATTTCTGGGAGAGCTGGGGAGTCTTTTCAAGGTTGATGGACTCGAGCAAATTACTATGACAAGTAAATTGAGAGGCCACCGCACCCACTGTAAGGTAATTACAACATGCAGCCAAAGCTTGCAGAGGGCCATAAGACAGTCAGGTGAGGGACTGGAGGCAAACCCTATTACTGCAAGGGCCATTGCAACGACAGGGTTCATCTAAAGAGGATTATCACTCATCAGAAAATGTCTTCACTGTTAAGCATGTAGAAGGTCACCTTTAGTCTATGAGTAATCCATCTGAATCAATATAACGAACTGAGAAGGCAGTACAATAGAGTTGAGAGATGGCAAGTAACCTTTGTGTCTTAGGGGAAGACCACAAATCATATATATTGAGTTAGTTGTTGACTAAAAAACAGTCTACAACCCGAATTCCGGAAATGTTGGGACGTATTTTTAAATTTGAATAAAATGAAAACTAAAAGACTTTCAAATCACATGAGCCAATATTTTATTCACAATAGAACATAGATAACATAACATGTTGAAACTGAGAAATTGTACACTTTTATCCACTAAATGAGTGCATTTCAAATTTGAAATTTCAAAGAGTGCATAAAAAGATTGTGGAATGCTTTAAAAACAATGTTCCTCAACGTCAAATTGCAAAGGCTTTGCAAATCTCATCATCTACAGTGCATAACATCATCAAAAGAGAAAGTGGAGAAATCTCTGTGCGTAAGGGACAAGGTTAAAGACCTTTATTGGATGCCCGTGGTCTTCGGGCCTTCAGATGACACTGCATCACTCATCGGCATGAATGTGTCAATGACATTACTAAATGGGCCTAGGAATACTTCCAGAAACCACTGTCAGTAAACACAATCCGCCGTGCCATCTGCAGATGCCAACTAAACCTCTATCGTGCAAAAAGGAAGCCATATGTGAACATGGTCCAGAAGCGCCGTCGTGTCCTGTTGGCCAAGGCTGATTTAAAATGGACTGTTTCAAAGTGCCTTGTCCTCCGGGCTAAAGAGGAGGGAGACCTTCCAGCATGTCATCAGCATTCAGTTCAAAAGCCAGCATGTCTGATGGTATGGGGGTGCATAAGTGCATACGGTATGGGCAGCTTGCATGTTTTGGAAGGCACTATGAATGCTGAAAGGTATATAAAGGTTTTAGAGCAACATATGCTCTAAATATGCATATGCTTCATTTTGTGCATAAAATTGTAAAATTTCTCAGTTTAAACATTTATATTATCTATGTTCTATTGTGAATAAATATTGGCTCATGTGATTTGAAAGTCTTTTAGTTTTCATTTTATTCAAATAAAAAAAAAAAACTTTCCAACATTTCTGGAATTCAGGTTGTAGAATGAACAAATCTATAAGGCCAACAGCCAAACAAACAAAATATTTACTCAAAATTTACTACTAACTTAGTACTAAGTAATACTAACAAAGAAGAGCAAATTTTTTAACAAAAAATTGTTAGCAGACATAGCATATTTGTGTAAATATTTAGGCGAAGAGAGATGAGTTAGAAGTCATTATTGTCATTCAATAATCTCAGAATCAATCACAGTCCAGTAAGAAAACAACCTTTCCACTAGAGCAGCAATGACTTTCTGATGAAGGATTGAAAATAATCACACAATCCAGTCAGTCAAGCCTGAGGGAGTTTAGCATCATGTGACCTTCACAAAGCAAGATTTGGATGAAATGCTCCGTTACAGTGCTCCTCTTTCTCCATCCACTTGGCCAGTGTTTTGTACACTTAAACACCCTGATCCTTTTCTGTGGCTCCCAAACATGACCCACATTATAACAAGGACTGTTCAGGGTATTTGTCACACTTGTGGCCAAAGTAGAAAGATAAAGAGACAGACTAAATCTAAAAACAGTGATCACTGCATCAAGCAGAGAACTGTATATGCCAATATGTAAAAACAGGTGTTTGAATGCTAAATATTACTACAGATTTGAACTG
This sequence comes from Anabarilius grahami, assembly GCA_003731715.1. Classification (NCBI taxonomy): domain Eukaryota; kingdom Metazoa; phylum Chordata; class Actinopteri; order Cypriniformes; family Xenocyprididae; genus Anabarilius; species Anabarilius grahami. The sequence continues at coordinate 67,399 of RJVU01046797.1, forward strand.
TATCCGTATCTCAGAATCATTCTGTCTGTTAATGTACTTGTACATTTTGTGTTCAGCGCAATGTGTGTATTATTGAGCATATTTAATGTGAATGTGAATATATTTTGTAAGTAATGCCCTCTAAATGTGTTTCCTTGAAAAAATGAAGAATGAAAAAAATGAAGAATGATGACTCAAAGAATGTAAAGGTATGTTGTCTTCTGTACCACAGCTCTTAATAAATCTGTTTAATCTAAGAGCGCCATGACTTCATTCGGGTGTCGAATTACAGAGAGTACTCACTCAGGGCATAGAGGGACAGTGTGATTCCTGCCAAGCAAAACCCTTCAAAGAAGCGCAGGGTGCTGAACATTGGGACGTTGACAGAGAAGGCCACGGTCATGCCGAAGACCAACATGAAGAAGACGGACAGGATCAGGACCGGGTGCCTTCCAAACCTGAATGTTAGAAAAGGAAAAAAAATTAACCATTCAATCAAAAAGATGGATAGATAATTGTGCTCCTTCCTGCAAAATCCAGATTCAGACTTAATATACATATCTCAATACTAGGGTTACCTGATCTCAGTGCTGTGTTCAACACTATAGATCATAACATACTCTTAGATCGACTACAAAATTACACTGGTATTCAGAGACAGGCATTAAAGTGGTTTAGATCGTACCTATCAGACGGTTACCATTTTTAATGTCAGTAAAATACGGAGTGCCACAAGGATCTGTGTTAGGCCCTCTGCTATTTTCAATATATATATGCTGCCACTTGGTTATATTACAGGAAAATATGAAAATATGGAAGCTACAACTAATCCAAAATGCAGCTGCTTGAGTTCTTACCAGGTCAAGAAAATATGATCCTGTAAGACCAATTTTATCAACTCTACACTGGTTACCTATTAAGTTCTGTATCAATTACAAAGTATTGCTACTGACCTATAAGGCCCTTCATGCTCTTTAGGATCACAAAACTCTGGGCTTCTGGTTGTACCTAGGATATCTAAGTCCACTAAACGAGGGAGAGCGTTTTCACATTTGGTTCCTAAACTCTGGAATAGCCTTCCTGATAATGTTCAGGGCTCAGACACACTCTCCCAGTTTAAATCTAGACTAAATACATCTCTTTAGTGAAGCATTTACATAATACATCTCATATCCTTGTTACTCCAGTTATATCAGATCAATTGCACACGACTATCTTTGCTTAATGTTATGAACAGCAGCTACACTAATTATTTTCCATTTGCTTTTTTTGTTTTATCTCGGGATGCCCGTCCCAAGGTAACTATCGACTACACCAGCTATTTTTAGACATACTCACCAATCTGCCAGAACTCCCAACACCAAGTATCCAAAGATGGAGCCCACCAACAGGGAGAATTTGGCAATATGAACTATCCAGGCAGAGTCACACACTAGGTTCCACTGTTGGGACAGAAAGATGGGATACAAGGATTACTCAAAACATTTCAACCTTTTCTGTCACAATTGGCAGAAACATATTATTAAAATGTACCATTATTGTCAATAATTTGGTGGCCATTTTTTTGTTGTTGTTGGTTTGTTTTTGTTTTTAATGAATAATCAACATGCTTGTACTAAATTTTTAATTTTTAAGCAAGAACAGGTGGTATAACATACAAATACTAAAACACATTCAGTCAAGCGTTAAAATCAAATTGACATCTGTTAGGAGTGTTTTAGGCATCTGTTTTAGGGGATTTTGTTTTGTTTCTTTCCCTTCACTTTTAAATAATAATAATGATAATCACACAAAATGGGAATTTGTTTCCCGATGCTGTGGTATAGTGTATTCATAGGTGTATTTGTCACCCACAATGAACCCAAAAGGAAGTGTTTGCTAATGGGGTGTTACCAAGATAAGGTGAGTCATGTGATTTCAACACAGCAGCCACTAAGAAGGGGGATATAGTTCTTATGTAAAAATAATATTTTTCATAGAAAAATGTGAGGCTTGACCATGCAAAATCTGCTAGCATGATCCTAATGATTGTAAGTGGTTGTTTACAGGCTCTAGTCTTTTTAGGGGTAAATTGTTTTTGTTTGTTTACATTGCATGAAATTACTGTTTTCATGTCTATGTTTGAACCCTATAAAGTCTGACATATGATATAAGTCAGAAAAACATTTTATTTTTTTTTGAGAGTGAGAGAGAGAGAGAGAGAGAGAGAGAAAGATGAAACAAAATAAAAAAGTTGCCTATGTGTTTTATGTTTTGTATCATATTGATGCATCAGGCTTTTATGACTCATATAGCATGGTACAGTGAGAATATGCAGCTCGAACTCGAGGAGGAAAACACCGAAAATTTATTCAGAGACACACATTTGCTGCAGATTCTGATATTTATATGGCCAAATGTTGAAATTCTGATGCTTGTAATGTAAATCAATCTTTATAACAGTATAGCAGATACTTTATATAAATATATAAATAAATTTAAATAAATATTTAAAATAAAAATGTATAAATATTTATTTATATAAATAAAATTATATAAATATCAATATCTGCCAATAATATGTCTTTTTCAAACATATAATGCAATGAAATACGATGATTGAGAGATAAACAAATAAACCTTCTTCAAAAGCCTGATGATTATATTAGATACTCGTGCTTTTTCTAAAAACAAAACCAACAACAACAAAAAAGGATAATCAAGTAAACTGAAGTCGCTTCAGTCCAGTTCATCTTGAAATATATCTAACAATATCAAAGGTATTCTTATGTTTACGTTTGAAAAATCATTTAATCAAAGATTTCACAGCAAAAAGACAAGTGAACCACAATATTTTTACACATTGTTTTTACTTAATTATATAAATATCCTATATTTTACTTACTAAAAACAGTATAAACTATCAATCAGATGACAGCAGGCATGTAGTAGATTGTGTGCGACAGGTTTATCAGTAAAGTTGATCATGTTGATCATTTAGAGGCCTTAGAAACAAACTTTTGTGACAACAACATGCAGACAAATCACTTTTTTTGGTTTAAATCACCTTACACACCATTTCCCCTTTTCTTCTGAAAACCACTGGCTACCAAACCTCTAAAGGTCAAACCCTATAAAATCAGCACTGTTTGCACTTCAATATTTTGCGCTGGAAAAATGTGCAACAAAAGCACAAATGCTCAATTATGCTGAACAAATGATTCCAAAGCAGGCACACAAAGACAAAAAACGCATATCATATTTTCTAAAGAACTGAAACACAACCCACCAGCTGAATTGTGTTTTATTGTTTTGTAATGAGTTTCTGAGTTGTCATGCACGAGCGCTAGTGTTTCCTGGGTTTCCCCTGCTGTTCCACAGACACAAAGCGAAACTGCTGCAGGATCTTGTTTCCTCTATTGTGTCATGATTGAGCCACTCCCGTCGCATGCTTCAGGATTAGTGTCATCTGGCAACCTTACTGACCAACATCAGCCACACATACAGTTTCATTGTCATGTTCTGTTTAGTTTCTTTGTCGTGGTTTTCCCTGTCCTGAGCTCTAGTTCATAGTTTGTTTCCCTGGTTTCTGATTAAGTACACACCTGTTCCCTGTTTGTTTGATTACCATCCTCTGTGTATTTAAGGCTGTGTTCACACTATGTCATAATTACTGTTCGAGATGACACATGTGACGTTCTGCCACTGTTCACGTCCTCGGACCGGGAATTATGCACTTCTATGGCAACACTATCAACGGCAAAATTAATATGCAGTGGTCAGGTGGTACAAGTAGGAGTTCTCAGAAAATTCCCAGCTTACAGGTTGTTATTATGAGTTTTACAAGAACGTGAACGCTTTTTACAAGTTAAAATCTTGTAATCATGATAAATACGACATGTGGTGAACGTCATTAATGTTTGCTGTGTCAGCTGGTCATTCTGTGTCACGCATCTCTGTCATTCAGAACAACATATGTTGAGTTAATAAAGAATAAGTCTCCTAAAGAAACATTAGGGCAAAAACCTAATCCAGCAATGACAAGCAAGCACACTGTTCACATAGAAGCACATTTCAGCTTATTATAATTCTATAATATTTTGTAGTGACTGAGACAGAAAAAAAAATATGGATTTCAATTATTTAAATTCACTAAAATTTTAAAATGGTAATTTCTAACAAAACATTTTCATATTCAACTATAAAATATTTTGTCTAAAATTGCTATTCATAATTTGAATGAAATCTGCAATTCAAATAATTGGCGACAAAATATTTAATAACTTTTTTCAATTACCTAAAACCTTAAGATTCAATNAGAAACATTAGGGCAAAAACCTAATCCAGCAATGACAAGCAAGCACACTGTTCACATAGCAGCACATTTCATCTTATTATAATTCTACAATATTTTGTAGTGACTGAAACAGAAAAAAAAATATGGATTTCAATTATTTAAATTCACTAAAATTTTACAATGGTAATTTCTAACAAAACATTTTCATATTCAACTATAAAATATTTTGTCTAAAATTGCTATTCATAATTTGAATTAAATCTGCAATTCAAATAATTGGCGACAAAATATTTAATAACTTTTTTCAATTACCTAAAACCTTAAGATTCAATATTCAGTTCCCAAAAACTTGGTGACGCCGACCTTCCACCATATAAAATGGGACATTCCTTTACATATATACTCTCTCTCTCTCATATATATCTATATATTAGAGTCTTTGAATCTTATATATTGAATCTTAAGGTTTTAGGTAATTGAAAAAAGTTATTAAATATTTTGTCGCCAATTATTTGAATTGCAGATTTTATTCAAATTATGAATAGCAATTTTAGACAAAATAGTTTATAGTTGAACATGAAAATGTTTCGTTAGAAATTACCATTGTAAAATTTTAGTTTTAAATCTTTAAGTGAATTTTAATAATTGAAATCCATATTTTTTTTTTCCGTTTCTGTCACTTTTGATCAATTTAATGCATCCTTGCTGAATAAAAGTATTTACTTCTTTAAAAAAAAATTTTTTTTTTTTAAATTCTTACTGACCCCAAACTTTTGAACGGTGTATAATGTTACACAAGCTTTATATTTCAGATAAATGCTGTTATTTTGAACTTTCTATTCATCAAGGAATCCTGAAAAAAAACTGTTTTCAACATTGATAATAATCAGAAATGTTTCTTGAGCAGCAAATCAGCATATTAGAGTAATTTCTGAAGGATCATGTGACACTGAAGACTGGAGTAATGATGCTGAAAATTCAGCTTTGATCAATAAATTACTTTGTGAAATATATTCAAATAGAAAACAGTTATTTTAAATTGTAATAATATTTCACAATATTACTGTTATCGCTGTATTTTTTTATTAAATAAATGCAGCCTTGGTGAGCAGAAGAAACTTCTTTTAAAAACATTAAAAATCTTAGTGGTTCCAAACTTTTGACTGGTAGTGATATGTATTTTTAACTTTTTTCTATTTGTATTCTAATTAACTTCATCTCATAATTAAATCTAATAAAAACAGTTACAAAAAATTTTACATTCCATAAAATTGTCACCAAAAAAGTTAAATTATACTGTAGATAGTACATACATAATAGTAAATGATAATAGTTTCATTACATTTATTTGATTTTTTTACACAAATTGTAGTGTTGGATTAATTCAAACTTTTTGTAAGAAAATAACTTTAGAGTTTAAAAGCTAAAAAATTATGTTTGTTTTTTACAGTGTAGGTGCCATTGTAAAAGTAAAGGGAAGTAATAAGAGCTGTTTTACATTACAAAACAAATATAACCTTTCAAAACAGGCTAACTCTTCAAACAAATGTGTGACGAAGAAGACATGTTCGTATTTGAGAACAGAGAGAGAGAGGCAGAAGATGTTATAATAATGTACGTATATGTATATTTGTATACTTGATCAGCCACCTTCCCTCACTGATAAATGAATCGGGGGAAAAGGAAGGTGCGCAGAACAGAATGAGCGCCAGTGAGGAAATGACAAGAGATTGCCGCATAGTTTCTGCCTGGCAACAGACCCGTGTGAGAGAACCCACATATAAACAGGCAGCCCTCGCTCCGACGGCATTTATTACTTTATAATTCAAAGGAAAGAACAACATGAGAGCGAGAGACACATAACGAGAGCAGAAGAAGAGAGACGCACATGCTCCTGACAGACAGAGACTCTCATCTGTGTTACAAAATACAGAGAACAGAATTCAACATTCTGGACTGTAGAAATGGTCGGAAGAAATATACTATTTATAGATTTAGATTAAATGAAATGCTAAAGACTATACATACATACCATTGCCATAATTAATATACATTAATTTTATTTTAAAAAAAGCACTTGAAAAACAGACAAATTACATACAGTTATAGATGTGCATTATCGAGAGATCAATATATCAAAATATTTAAAAAAATATTTCTATTTTTTTTTTTCAAGTTTAATTNAATATAATATAATATAATATAATATAATATAACATAATATAATATAATATAATATAATATAATAGTGATTAAACTTGCAAGCCTTCATGTCATATAAAGAACACCTTTGACTGTCCTTGTGTACTTTAAAGTAGTGTTTATGTTTTTATATATAAGATTTATAAACTTTTGCATTTGGCGTGAACCGAACCACCTCAGACGTTGCACTCAGAACAGAAGTCTTCACACGCTCTTGTTTAGTTTTGTTTTTGGGCTCAACTAGAATGCTTTCATGCATGAATGTGGATTATTTTCCTCATATTCTCCATTGTTGCAGCTCCTCTCTTCCCAGTCTGTCAGTAACGCTCTGTTTAGTTCCTGTCTCTATGAAACCCCTCCTTCTGAAAAACACAATGTGCTCTGATTGGTCGGCTGGAGCAGTGTGTTGTGATTGGTCAAGTGCTTTGAGTGTGTTTGGGAAATGTCCCGTCTATTACCATAAACGTCAGTTTTAACACACTACTAACTAACTCAACCAGGCCCTGCCCCTTTATTCTGCGTATGAATTACTTAAATGAGGAATATTGTGACGTGTTTGTTCCCGGAAGAAAGCTCAATGTTTCAGGGAGTTCAGAAACAGTGACACTGATATAGAGAATAACTCCCACTGGAGTGACGTTAGTCATTCTATTGTTTGAGATCACACACTACAACAGTCTTTGAATCAGTGATTTGATCATGTTGGAGCTCGTGTTGAAGAGGCCAGCGAGAGGAAGCAGAGAGAACAGCAGGAGCTGGAGGACACGCTGTCTGACACACTGTCTGAGGACCGGCTGGAGGGATTTACAGGCTGTTCGCTCTGCTGAGCCCTAAAGGCCCCGATATACTCACGGCAAAGTTATTTTCCATTCTGTGGTTATGAGGGAAAAGAAGTCTGACATACCTGAGCAATGTTTACTGTTTTTGAACATCCCAAAACTGTTTGGATGAATATTTACAGTAAATATGTCCTGTGCAACAGGGTTATTATCATTAAAACTATTAAAAACATTATTGTTAACTTAAATAAAGTACAAAATATAAGAAACAGAAATAAGCAACCAAATATAAATATTAGTTAAGCAAATCTAAATGAAAATGAGAAATGTTTCCTCTGCAATAAACTGAATAAAGTTTAAGTTGAAGCAAAAATTTAGCTAAAAATTTTAAAAAGTTAGCTGGGACAAACTTTGATGTTGGCTCAACAAAGCCGTACTAAAGTTTGAAGGTTTTATGAACTTTAAATTTAGTGAAGTGTAGAGTTGTCAAAAGTACCGACTTCGGAACCAGTCGGTGCTGAAATTTAAAAAATGTGTCGCTTTGAGCGCTGTTGAGTGAATTCGTAAACACCTCTGATTGGCTATTGTGTTGACACGCTCATCGGATATGTCTGTGATTGGCTTCAATGATCAATGCTGTAAAAACGTAGTAAAAAGTCATCAATGACGCTCTTGACCGAGCGCTTACACAGATACACACGGGAGCGGACCCGTTTGCTAATTTTATATTACCAAAATATATGCAGACAAAGTTTTTCCAAAAAAAAAAGGTAATAAATCGCAATATGTTATTTAAAAACACGGCATATCACAAAATGTTTAAAATAGCAATAAAATTGTATCGTGGCTTAAGCATCATGTCGATTCCCACCCTTAAAGTCCATACAATGCTTTATGCTCTAACAGCGAAGAAAACAGTGACTTTATGCAAATATGCAAACATATTCACATCACTATGATCAGATGCTTTCTTATTCATCTCATTAAAATAAACATTAACCATCCAGTTACCGTTTTTATATCTGAAGTCTGTCTGTACTTCCTACATACTGTATAATTGGTTATTTATTTAGAGTCTGGAATTTTCCCTCTTTATTGAAGTGTGTGTGTGTGTGTGTGTGTGTGAGATATGTTCAGAGTGTGTGAGTCATGTTCAGCTTCATTAGAGTAGCCGACATTAGATCAACAAAACTTATGAAGTGCAAATGTCAGTGTTCATTCTGAATAGCAGACAGACGGCAGTTGTCACTGGCCATGTTTTCATCCAAAGTTATGAATTTAATTTATTGGAATATTGCATAAAACATTTGTGAAAAAAGCAGCCATTTTCCTCCATCATAAAAGAGACAGATGAAATGCGATAAACGCTGTCATGTTCTCTTGCGTTCGGATGCTGGCGTTTGTGAATTAAATGGGTGGTTTAATTCACAAACGTTAAAAAAGTTCACTTTTTTAACTTTAGTTAGTGTGTAATGTTGCTGTTTGATCATAAACAACATCTGCAAAGTTACGATGCTCAAAGTTCAATGCAAAGGGAGAGGTTTTCTTATCTCAACGAGATACAACAAGCTTCTTCCTGGGTTAATGACATCACAAACCCTAAAATTTAGATAAACCCCACCCCCAAGATCACACAACAAAGGGGGTGAGGCCATGTTGGCCTGCTTTAGAGAAGAGGAAGAGTTGTTGTAGTAGAGTGTTGTTGTCATGCCGTCATTTTACACGGACTGTTTCACAAACGAGGGTCAATTCAACGCTGGATTTGCACAAAAGATTAACATGACGGCACATGCTAGTGGATGAGTTGAATCAACTCCACTTATTCGAATTTATGCGCCTCTTGGCGTTTCCATCCGGCGTGTATTTTCCACAAAATAAACATAGCAATTGATATTTTCAATTTGCCACTGCTGGTTAGAAAACTTAACCTGTAGTTACACAAGCACTGAAAAAGAAAGAAAATATATACTACAAATGTGATGTTAAGATAAAAGATGATCAAATGACAGTGTATTGTTCATTATCATACATTTTCTGATGAATTTTTAAAACACATTAATTGCTAACTGAGCATTTGATAAACCAGCTCTCGTGTTGTTTTTTGAGCTAGTGATGGACGTAAGCTTCAGTTTTCTGCAGAGGCCCGTTCGCACACATGCGTGCTGCCCACACACACACACGCGCACACACACACACACACACGCACACGCACACGCACACGCACACGCACACNCACACTGTATTTACCCAGCTGTTCAGGTCAACTCACTGATCCTTTATCAGTTGGCGTGACTTGATCTTTTAGTCGGAAACACAAAATGCTTATTCATAGATTTCCATTCAGACTTATGAGCTGGACTCAAAATGACCTTAAAGAAACAAACCGACAGTATAAAGATAACAAAATGTGTCTTAAAATACAGCTTTATCAAAAAGTTGGATTTTACACAGTTCTCAACTTCTCAAATGTGGAAATGGTCTGTAATCTTCCTCTCCACTCACTTCCAAATAGATATCTTGGTTTCGTCCCTTATGCATTTGTGTATTTGCTGAAGACATATTTTACTGCTGCTGTAGAACATGGAGAGACAGTGATGATCCCTAAAAGTTATTCTCATAGTTTGTTTATGAATACATTGATTTATTGGAAAAAGTGCTAAGAAATTTAGCAAATTTCTCTTTACACAGACTGTATTTCTGTCAAACCTGAGAACAGAATCAACTCTAGTTGACTGTAATGATTTATTTGCATGTTTACAGTAATTAATCCCTGTAAATATAATGTATGGTTTCTCATTGTTCTTGTACTCTGCTATAGTAACACATCGCCACAGGCTAAACACAATGAGCCCTTTTTCCCTCTCCCTTGTTTCACCGGCAAATACAATTCCCCCTTTCTCTCTCTCTATCTCTTCTTCTCTCTACTCTTTCTCTCTCTTTCTCTCTTGAAGACAGAACTATGGGTAACAAGAGAGCACATTCCCAATCCCACATGCAGTGCAACAATCCAAGGGCCTGAATGATCCCCTTATCTTTGTCTTTTTGCATGTTAAGACACTACTCGCATTTTCTTCTGAAACTTTAAAAAACTAGTTTGATATCCTGTTTTAAAAGAGTAATAAAGATATTTCAGCCATTTCCAAAGTAAGGTTTTAGGCTTAATTTACTATAAATGTTAAAAATATGGATGCACAATATATCATATCAGCCAATAAATATGATTTTTAAATGTTACTGGTATTGTATGATCAATTTAGGCCAATAAATTGCAGCCAATTGAACATGGGACTCCATTATTTCTAGTTGACCGACATTCTGTTTAAACCCATGACACACAGGTACTTCCAGTTGACTTTAATAAAGGAGACTCACTCAACAGGTATGACTGGCGTGTAAATGAGGGTGATCATGGATCAAGATATCATGCAAATTTAGAAAGAGTTGTTTTTGCAGCTTAAGGCTGTTGTACACTATGACTTTTGCCCTGATTTTTGCAGTCAGCAGTAGTTTGTTGCTGCAGATTTTGGCCACTTGGAGATGACAGATTTCACATAAAATTGCAGATTGTAAGATGGTTATTGGTTATTTTTACCTATGATTCTTACCTCGATATCAAACATGTTTGATCATTTGACCAACTATTTGTAATGTATGATGCGCTCCTTGACGCATTCAATTATGGCATTAAAAAGGGCCGTTTTCTCAGTATCATTCGGTTTAGTTCTCCATTTCTTCTCCTGTCATACACACACAAACACACACACCTTACACTTGTGCACACTTAGAATAGAGAACTCATTTATAATGTTACAGAGTTTTCTATTTAAAAAAAAATACTGCTCCCCTGAAAATGAATGAAAAATCTTAAATCTTCAATCAAAAATCTTACTGACCCCAAACTTTTGAACAGTAGTGTATCGTATGTCTACACACACTCTCTCTCACACATTGTACATCAATCTTTGGGGACATTCATTGACACAATGCAATCTCTAGCTCCTTAGGGCCCTACCATCACAATTAAATGTTTAACCTGAACCCTTACCCTAAACCGACCCTTAACCTAATTTTTATCTTATCTCTAAAACCCTTAAACAGGCCTTTAAAGGGCTTTCAGAAAAAGAGGACCGCCTAAAATGTACTCCCTTCACCCTCTTAGTCCTCACTCTGATGGTCTAAAACTCAAACACACACACACACACACACACACACACAATCTCGAGAATCTAATACACTCTAGAAGTAATTCAATCAAACAGCTGCCAATCTAATAGGAAATAAGAATCTGGCATCACTGACAGCATCTTTACTTCTATCATCCAAATAACAAATTTAATATTACATACTTTATTTCACAATCATTCATAGGCCTTGACTTATGCATGGCTTGAATGTCGGTACACAGAATAAACTAAGAGTTCATTATTATTTTCATTAAATAAAAAGGTTGAGTGGATCAGCCGTCCCATTCAGTGTGTTTATCATTGATAAAGACAGCCAGTGAAAGAAGCTCAAAACAGTGAATATCCAGCAGTCCCATTCCTCAAGGGAATAACTTCATGAGCTCAGTATTTACTCTCTTATTATTAATTCCAAAGCCTTCAGGCCTGATCCTGCCCTTGTCATCAGAATGCAACTTTAGACAGTCCACATGATTCTCCAGCTCTGCCTCTCCCAGTGATGATATTCTCCTATTCATTTTACCTCATCTTATTAAAGTCAAAGCCTGCGGGGCCTCCAATGCAATTAGAATAGTCCTCAAAATCTGAAAGGGCCATGACTTTCAAAGGCTGTCTGAGGAGATCAGAGAACAAGAACACGGACTATTTTACAGGGACTTTTCCGACCTGCTCAACTCAGTCAGAGGGACTCTCTTTCATGGGCCAGAAGATATCAATAAATCAGTTTTTACTTCAATAATTCATTTTGACATAACTCTTTTGTATCAGGGTTCTCGTTCAAACTCGACTGGACCATGTTTAACTTGAAATGGATACTCTGTGGCTTAACTCGTTTTCATGTTGAAAGAACGTTTCAATCGATTAAAGCCCCGCCCACAGCCAGTGATAATTAGCATCGACACAGCTCTGAGTGAGTCCGTCATTTCTATATCCTCACTGTATTAGCTGGAGTTGTACAATATCTGCGCCAAAGAGGCTTTACAAGTGTTGTGTTTTGGGATGTACTAAAGAACATAAGAGTGTCCTGAAGAAAATCGGTAAAGTCTTATACGTTTGCGCCAATCATTTTGCGCCGGACTGCTTCACAAACAAGGGTCTTTTCAACGCCGAAGTTCGAACATACAGTACAGTCCAAAAGTTTGGAACCACTAAGATTTTTAATGTTTTTAAAAGAAGTTTCGTCTGCTCACCAAGGCTACATTTATTTCATTAAAAATACAGTAAAAAAACATTAATATTGTGAAATATTATTACAATTTAAAATAACTGTGTACTATTTAAATATATTTGACAAAGTAATTTATTCCTGTGATGCAAAGTTGAATTTTCAGCATCGTTACTCCAGTCTTCAGTGTCACATGATCCTTCAGAAATCATTCTAATATGCTGATTTGCTGCTCAATAAACATTTATGATTATTTTCAATGTTGAAAACAGTTGTGTACTTTTTTTTTCAGGATTCCTTGATGAATAGAAAGTTCAAAAGAACAGCATTTATCTGAAATACAAAGCTTCTGTAGCATTATACACTACCGTTCAAAAGTTTGGGGTCAGTAAGAATTTTTATTTTTATTTTTTTGAAAAGAAATTAAAGAAATGAATACTTTTATTCAGCAAGGATGCATTAAATCAATCAAAAGTGGCAGTAAAGACATTTATAATGTTACAAAAGATTAGATTTCAGATAAACACTGTTCTTTTGAACTTTCTATTCATCAAATAATCCTGAAAAAAAATATTGTACACAAATATTTTGTACAATTGTACACATTAAATGTTTCTTGAGCATCAAATCATCATATTAGAATGATTTCTGAAGGATCATGTGACACTAAAGTCTGGAGTAATGATGCTGAAAATTAATCTTTGATCACAGGAATAAATTACTTTGTGAAATATATTCAAATAGAAAACAGTTATTTTAAATTGTAATAATATTTCACAATATTACTGTTTTTACTGTATTTTTAATTAAATAAATGTAGCCTTGGTGAGCAGACGAAACTTCTTTTAAAAACATTAAAAATCTTAGTGGTTCCAAACTTTTGGACTGTACTGTATAAGGTTCAAGTTCGAACATATAAGGCTGAACTAGTGTTGAAGAGCATCAATTCACATGTTTTTGAAATGTTTTGAAAATCACAGACATATCTGTTGAGCGTGTGAACACAATGGCCAATCAGAGACAACACGAGGCTGAACACTGCTCCTGACAGTTTTTTACATTTTTAGTGCGTGAGATTGTCCTGTTTTGTTGTTGCCGGTATGGTGGAGCATGAGATCTTGAAGCTCCGCCCTCTTCTTAAAAGTGGGCCGGGAGCAGCAGCTCGTTTGAATTTAAAGGGACACACAAAAACGGCACGGTTTTTGCTCACCCCATAAAATTGGCAATTTTAACACGTTATAAAAAATTATCTGTGGAGTATTTTGAGCTAAAACTTCACAGAAACATTCTGGGGATATCAGAGACTTATTTTACAAATTGTAAAAAGTGTCATAATAGGTCCCCTTTAATAAAAAAGCAACCACTAATACCATTGATGTAACCAGTACCAACTTGATTCAATCATGGACAGCAGTTTCACATGATGAAAACATGTAGGATGAACTAAATTGAAGTGAGTAAACTCATCTAAACTTAGATGTATTTAAATAACTTTGTTTAATCAAGTTTATCTTACATGAAGTAGTATCTGAGTAGAGATAACATGTCTCCATGTGGAACTGCTGTCCATGATTGAATTAAGTTCAGCCATAGTTATTTTCGTACATATCTTTTTCTTTTCTCCACTATTAATGCATTTCCAAAATCATAATTTCTTTATCCTTTGGGGATTTGCTCTCAAGTTTTGGACCATTATCATGCCTCAGAGATTGTATGAGATTTTTTACCCAATGTGAAACTGTTACAAACAACTCCAAATCATCTGCGCGGAGCAAACTGTCGCAGTAAAGCTGCTTCTCGTTAGGGATGTGCCAAGATCGACTGGGGGTTAATGTTGTGCATTTAATTATGATGCATTTACAGTGATACGCAGTTATCAAACAACTGTAAAATGCATGTTGAGAGTTGCTGAAAGAGCTGATACCGTGCTGTACTTCCGTGCATTAACAGTCAGCATGGTAAAGCTTTTATTTTATAATTGATCTCATTGAGTTCTTTGAGACTTTGTGAAGCATCTTGTACTCTGAAGGATCTTTGAATAGTTGCATTGAATAGATATTTTTGTGGTCACATTATTGATGACATTGTGTAGTTCTCGTACAAGATGTACAAGTGAGAGAACAAAACAGGTGAATAGGAGGACAGTATACATGAATATGACTTACTGCCAAAGAGAAACTGTTCATCAGTAGTTTGGGACACCATAGGATCACTATGATTTTGGAAACTATTTGTGTCAGAGATCCAGGTAATTTGCAAGACGTGTGAAATGATTACAACGAAACGTGCGTGCAATACAACAAAATTGTACCAATATTTGAGACGGTGCCATAAAAAACTACATAACCAATGCACAACGACAAAGTCCCTCAAATCAACAAACACAAGCACACCTCAAAGCCAACCTGACTCAACTGAACAAATATTGATCTTTCAGGCATTTCAGAGCATCTTGCCAGATGAGAGGAGCTCAAAATGCACAAGGAAATAATAGAAGCTATCATTTATGCAAAAACATGTTGCCTGCATACACAAAGTCAGCTTCAAAAAATACAAAAACACTCAACAAAAGATCATCATACATTAATATTTGTCCAGTTGCTATCCCTGAAATGAATGAGAAATGCAAAGCATGTTGAATTAGAGCTAAAGCAGGTGAAATACTACACCAATAGCTGTTTACATTCACCCGAATAATCTGTTAGTAATCAGATGGATGACTCAAACAGACTGAAAATCCTTCATGTAAACACCTCAAACCATCCCACTGAGCACGAGCCCAATGAAAAAACTAAGCATGTTAACTATTTTCTCACTCTTGTGTATAATTGCTGCGTTTGCTTACATGTGTTTTATGTGATGCGGATGCGTGCATGTTTATTTAGGTCTCACGACTTACGAACTGGTCAGTGGAGGAGAGGAGACTGAATAGGTACTAAATATTTGCTAAAAAAGCTCTTCTGGCATAAATGTCAGCTTTTATTTTTTTAAGATGTCATCAAGGCAAAAACAGCGTTGTGAGGAGCAGCAAGTGTCTAACATTACAGACAACAGCTCAAATATACTGAAGGCTGTCGCTTTGTACCAGATTACATTAGATTACTTTAAATGAGAAACAAACACAGTGGCTGTGTTTAGTTTAGTACTCAAATGTATCATTTAATTTGTTGTACGAGTAGTAGTTTTATTTTTAAATGCAGGAAATGAGATCTATGGGACCTGTGTGTTGTGATTAGTCAAGTGCTTTAGGCATGTTTGGGAAATGTCCTGCACCTTACCATAACCACAAGTTTCAACACACTACTAACTAACTCAATTAGTAGTAGTGCCCTTTATTCTGCGGAAATGATTTAAATGAGGAATATTGTGACGTGGATGTTCTTGGAAGAAAATTCAATGTTTCAGGGAGTTCAGAAACACTGACGCTGATATAGAGAATAACTCCCACTGGAGGGACTTTGCAGAGCTTTTTCAAGCTCAAAAAACATCAACTTTACACTAAAGAAAGATGAACATTGTAAAAAGCTCTGTCTTGAGTAAAAAGCAAGTGGGATTTTCCCCCTCACAGTTGGAAGAAAAAGATGATGTTAGGAAGAAGGAAGAACTTCAGCTTTCACAGTATACACTCATAACAGCCTGAAAAGGCGAGACTGGAGGTGATAAACAGGTTTTGGAGCAACAGAGGGCATCGTCTCAGGTCTCTCAGCTGACTGTAAATCAAAACACCTGATGCCTCAATGGAAATGCACAGATGTCCAAGAACCTGTGAGGCATTGGGTCAACTTCAGGAGTTCACAGATGCCCTTCAGCGAATTACTGTCAGTGTGTCCTACCTGAAACCAATCCTTCATCTACTGAACACAAAGAGCTGGCTGTGGAGGGTGAGGACACTGACCCGACAAAGACTAAAAAAAATCTAATTTTCTTAAAGTCCCACTGTAGTCAACAATTTTATCCCTTAAAACTCATCTTTGATCACCAAAATGACATATTTAAACGTGTTTTTACTGTGAAAAAAATTTCTTCATGATTTGAATGTAACTCTACACCCTCGCCTCATTTAGTATACGTGGATCAATGAATACATTTACATTTACATTTACATTTATGCATTTGGCAGACGCTTTTATCCAAAGCGACTTACATTGCATTATACTATACATTTGTATCTGAGTATGTGCAATCCCTGGGATCGAACCCATGACCTTGGCATTGCTAGTGCCATGCTCTAACCACTGAGCTACATGAAAGCCAAATTAGAATATGCAAATTAGCCCCGCCTCCACTCACTCGCACCAGCTCAGAGATCCACTCAGTCAACAAATGATGTTATGCTTGACTACATTATCAAACAGCTAATAACATGTTGCTAATGTTACACAAAACGTGTTCACATTCATGAGTCAGACAGCTGCCTCCTAACAATCAGAATCCTTACAAAAGCTTTAGCAACTCAGAACGTCACTGAAGAAAAGCATCATAACATCTTAATATACATCATTCACCTGCTATATTGCTAAATCTACATGATTTTTTCATATCAACAGAAAAATATACCAGGATAACCTTCTTTTTAGACTCCCTGCTTCAGAGCGGTCAGTTAATGATATGCTAAAGCCCGCCGGCACGTTGACATGATTGGTTACAAGGTAGTTTGCGACATCACAGACACCAGCGATTTCAAACTGTCGGTCTTTTTTCCACTGCAGTTTTAAAGAGAAAATACTCAGCAATGGTGCTGACATGAATGTGCACATGGTTTGTCTTAAAGCATATTAAAAACACCACATAGATATATAAACAACATTAAAAACCTGATTTTCATCACAGGGGGACTTTAACTAAATCAATTTAAAACTTATGAGGATGAAGTTATCGGAACGTCTGGATTTGGCAACGTCTGTCATCATTTACTCATCCTCATGTTGTTTTAAACCCATAAGACTTTCATTGAATTATCCTCTCATCATTTTTTTTTGTCTATCCATTCAAAGTCTAAGTAATAATCAATAGCTTTAAAAAGTGCATAAAGGCCATATGATAAAATTACCCATATAAATCAACTGGTTCAAACTGAGTCTTCTGAAGAGATGCGATTGGTTTATATGACGATCAGTTTATTCACATCAATCAACGCACATACATAGAGCACATCAAATATGGCAAACAGGAGCTCAAACATGCTTTCTTGACATGCAAGAACCAATGAGGTTTTTCTCATGCGTCAAGCATGTTTGAGCTTCTGTTTACCATTTTCGATGTGCTCTATATGTAAAGGAATCTTACATGTTTAAAGGGGTCCTTGATTATGATTTCACTTTTTTAACTTTAGTTAGTGTGTAATGTTGTTTATGCTCAATCAGCAACATCTGCAAAGTTACGACTCTCAAAGTTCAATGAAAAGGGAGAAATTTTCTTTTACAGAAATCGTAATCAGGGTCAATTCAACGCTGGATTTGCACAAAAGATGAACATGACGGCACATGCTAGTGGATGAGTTGAATCAACTCCACAGCAACTACATAAATTTATCCACTAACCATTCAGAAACGTCCAGTTTCATTCTAAAAGTTGTAACTTCTTCCTGAGTCTCTCCATCAGTGTCGACTCCGGTTTGAACAATGTAAGGCTGAACACCGTTACTGACAATCCTCATTTTTGGCTGCGTGAGATTCTTTCCACATAGATTGCACATTTTTGGACAGACAGACCCTACAAAACTAGACCCAATCCGACCCGATGGCACCATCTAATCTAGTGGTTCCATTTTGTAGTTTTGAGTTTATTAAGTGAGCTAATAAAATGTCAACTCAAGTTAATATCTCATGCCAAATGATCTACTTTGGTGGCAAGCAGCTGTGTAAATAAGCAGGATAATGTACAGCCAGCCTGTTAAACCTGTCAGTGTGATCAGGACCCCGACACGGACAAAAAAATGACTGGCTGTACATTATCCCTTGTTCAGTTTTGGAGGTCATATATTAAAGAAACCATTTAGTTCTCAAATTGCAGTCTGAATTCACATCACACACTCTAAAAATGCTGGGTTAAAGGGATAGTTCACCCAAAAATGAAAATTTGATGTTTATCTGCTTACCCCCAGCGCATCCAAGATGTAGGTGACTTTGTTTCTTCAGTCGAACACAAATGATGATTTTTTAACTCCAACCGCTGCTGTCTGTCAATTAAATAATAAGAGTGGATGGGAACTTGAACAATAAGAGTCGAAAAAACTTCCATAGACAAATCCAAATTAAACCCTGCGGCTCGTGACGGCACATTGATGTCCTAAGACACGAAACGTTCGGTTTGTGCGAGAAACCGAACAGTATATAATTTTTTGTGATGTTTTAGAGGTAAAAAATTATATACTGTTCGGTTTCTCGCACAAACCGAACGTTTCGTGTCTTAGGACATCAATGTGTCGTCACGAGCCGCAGGGTTTAATTTGGATTTGTCTATGGAAGTTTTTTCGACTCTTATTGTTCAAGTTCCCATCCACTCTTATTATTTGATTGACAGACAGCAGCGGTTGGAGTTAAAAAATCATCATTTGTGTTCTACTGAAGAAACAAAGTCACCTACATCTTGGATGCGCTGGGGGTAAGCAGATAAACATCAAATTTTCATTTTTGGGTGAACTATCCCTTTAAAAGCAACCCAAGTTGGGTTTAAAATGGACAAACCCAGTGATTGGGTTGTTTTAACCCAGCAGTTGGGTTAAATGTTTGACCAACCTGCTGGGTAGTTTTATTTAACTCAACTATTGTTTAAAAATTGCTATATGATTGGCTTAAAATGAACCCAAAATAGGTTGGAAATTAAAAATCAGACACATAATTATTAGAGGCAACAATAATTAATATTGACAAAAAATAATCAAAAGATTAACTTTTATTAATAAACAATTTAAAAAATGTTTATTGTTTAATTATTATTCATTAAACTTATTAATAAATGTTCATTTATTAAACATAAATATTCTAAATGTTAATTTCCAGCACACTTTGGGTTCATTTTATGCAAGGAATATAGTCATTTTAAACAACAGCTAAGTTAAAACTGCCCAGCAGACATTTAACCCAGTCGCTGGGTTTGTCCATTTTCAACCAAACTTGGGTTGTTTTTAACCCAGCATTTTTAAGAGTGCAGCATGTGATCCCTCACTGTGATGAAGCCAATAACCAAGTAGCCTTACTTGCACCTGCAAACTGAACACATGGATCATAGTTTCTAAATATATAAATAAATGATAGCTCACTTTTGACTGCTGGAAAGGAATGCCAACAGGTCATTAATAAACTGATGCTTTTCTACAAGTTTGCTGATTCACTTCCACAGCAGGCTATGTGCACTGCGTGTCTATTTTATTCACATTTGAGAAAACAACTTTTCTAGTTATTGAGCGGAACTAAAATGGCTGCGTACCCAGAATTAAAATGTCCTGATAGTTTACTCACCCCCATGTCATCCAAGATGTTTATGACTTTGTTTCGTCAGTGGAAAAGAAATGAAGGTTTTTTGAGGAAAACATTCCAGGATTTTTCTCCATATAGTGGACTTCACTGGGGTTCAACAGGTTGAAGGTCCAAATGTCAGTTTCAGTGCAGCTTCAAAGAGCTCTACATGATCCCAGACGAGGAATAAGAGTCTTATCTAGCAAAACAATCAGTCATTTTCTGAAAAAAGTCAAAATTATATACTTTTTAACCACAAAAGCTCATCTTGCACTGCTCTGTGATGCGCCACACATTACGTAATCACATTGGAAAGGTTACGCGTGACGTAGGTGGAAATACAGATCCAATGTCAACAAAGCGAATATGCAAAGACTAAGCCAAACACCCTTTACAAAAAAAGGTAAAACAACGATGCAGGAGGAGAAAATGAAATGGAGTTTTCCGCCTACGTCTTTCCAACATGATTACATAATGCGTGGCGCATCACAGAGCAGTGCAAGACGAGCATTTGTGGTTAAAAAGTATAAACTTTTTTTTTTTTTTTTTTTAA
>RJVU01046797.1:90306-141807 GCA_003731715.1 Anabarilius grahami
CGATGGTTTCTCTAGATAAGACTCTTATTCCTCGTCTGGGATCATGTAGAGCTCTGTGAAGCTGCACTGAAACTGACATTTGGACCTTCAACCCGTTGAACCCCAGTGAAGTCCACTATACGGAGAAAAATCCTGGAACGTTTTCCTCAAAAACCCTTCATTTCTTTTCAACTGAAGAAAGAAAGACATGAACATCTTGAATGACATGGGGGTGAGTAAATTATCAATGAACTAATCCTTTAATCTGCCACTTAGTTGCACATGATACAACACAAGCATCCAGGCAGAGAAAAAAAAAAGTCTGATGAAGACTACCAGCACACTAAACTTATTATTATTACTATTAGGGAATCTTCCAGCAGATACCTCTGCTTCAAGCACAAGCAGATTAGCTGCGAAGGACATAATGTGACACTAATATGATAAACTCCAGAAGCCTATATGGTGGCTTTCTCTTATCTCCGTAGGCTGCTCAGAATTACTATGTAATCCTTAGAGTTTGCTGACCCATATTCCTCATTGCACAATACCCCGCCAGCCTAATGGAGGCCGAAGGGCAGGACACCAGCGGTTAAAAGGGTGCTGTTGATTGTTTATGTTAAATTGCACAGAGTGTGGTTATGTCATCCGGTCAGCATGAGGGAACCCGGTGACACGACACCCCGTGACGGCTGGCACCTCTCAGCTGTTGATGCAGATGACTCATATTCATCTCTGTCAGCAATGCCATTCTTTCCCTATGTGTGTACAGAGAGCTGCTCCTTTCCACTGTACCGCAGGCCCTCCACGCTTTGTAAACAAACTCACCTTTCCACATGCATGCATGTGGATCCTCCCCTCATGAAAATGGCAATGAAACTACCTACCAGTCAGGTCTATCCAAGGAAAAGGAACACCGCTGTTTAGGACACGCGCTCTTACCTTGGTGACAACATTCTGCTCTAGTCCATTCTTCAGTTCATATCCTGACTGCATACAGATGCAGAGTGATGACGCCTCAGTGCCTCCGAATTCATTGTTGGCCACGGTGAACTGCGCGGGCTGGAGGGTCGTCGAGAGCTCGCTGTTGTTCGGCTGCACTTGAGCACACGGGCTGCTCGGCTGAGGCTGAGCCAGGAGAAAACTGTCCGAGAACTGGCTGAAGCCAATGAAAATGGCCGGGATCCATGTTAAAACGATCAGCTGTTTCTGATACTTCCCAAATCCGCCCACGTTCGGCAAAACGCCGCCGTCGATCTGCGCAAGTAACTCGGGCGATTTATTGGTTTCGGGGGTGACGAAGCCGTTCTCCGGTGGATGAGGCTCGATGTCCAGCTGTGACACGGCCATCACCGTCTCGCACATACTGCAGCCCGGTTCGGTAATGCGGCAAACTCCGTTCACACTGAACCAGCAATCAAAAAGAGAGCTTTACATCCAGTGCTGAGGGAGTGGTGCGCGTGTCTTCACCCGTTTCAAATCCGTCACGCGACCAATCAATAGACAAAAGTCTCACTCTCACTCGTTCCCAGTCGGAAAACAACAATGTTCAAGGACAGCTGTTCATTTGGTGTTCCGTGTCCATTTCCAGCATTCACAGCCACAGGTAACACACCTGTCCCAGCGCACACAGACCCGCTGCGCGTGACATTACGCGCAGACGTGCGTCATGATCCACTCACGAGCTGAGGAATCTCGCGTTCTGACACAAGTGTTTTAGTTCGCGTGCGCTCGCGCTCTCCGGTGATGATATGGACCGAGCAAACAGCGGACGAGGGCGGAACTTCGGTGAACATCCCCCGTCAACACTCATTCATTGGATGGCGTTGATTGCAGTCTCGACTGTGCGCGCAACTTTTGCTCCTCATGAGTAGCCTGTGATATGTGTTTTCAGTCAAAACGTTATTGTTTACAGATCCAAGCAATTAATAAGCATTTAATCAAATCTTTTAGTGTGAGGATGATACTCCTGTTTTCATTTGGCAGTAACTGCTGCTCTCTGCTGCCCAAACGGGTGCAAAACTATTTCAATACTGAGATAAGTTTGTGTTAATGTGTTAAACAAGAACAAATATTGTTTTGATTTAGCATTTATATTTGACTCTGAATTTAACATAGAACTTGCTCGTGTTTTACACAGGTAGGTCTATGCGTTCAAGTGGTTTGTTTTATTTTTGTTTTATTTTGAAGCCAAAACTGTTCTAATATTTGTGGACTAGCACACTCTAAAAATGCTGGGTTAAAAACAACCCAAGTTGGGTTGAAAATGGACAAACCCAGAGATTGGGTTAAATGTTTGGGTAGTTTTATTTAAGTCAACTATTGTTTAAAAATGACTGTATGACTGACTTAAAATGAACCCAAAATAAGTTGGAAATTAAAAATCAGACACATAATTATTAGAGGCAACAATAATAATCAAAAGATTAACATTTATTAATAAGCAATTTAATAAATGTTTATTGTTTAATTATTATTCATTAAACATATTAATAAATGTTCATTTACAACATACTTTGGGTTCATTTAAAGCAAGCAATACTGTATTTTTTAAACAATAGTTGAGTTAAATAAAACTACCCAGCACGTTGATCAAACATTTAACCCAACTGCTGGGTTTGTCCATTTTCTTGCTTAAAATGAATCCAAAAATGTTGTAAATTAACATTTATTAATATGTTTAATGAATAATAATTAAACAATAAACATTTATTAAATTGCTTATTAATAAATGTTCACCTTTTGATTATTATTGTTGCCTCTAGTAATTATGTGTCTGATTTTTAATTTCCAACCTATTTTGGATTCATTTTAAGCCAGACATATAGTCATTTTTACACAATAGTTGAGTTAAATAAAACTACCCAAACATTTAACCCAATCTCTGGGTTTGCCCATTTTCAACCCAACATGGGTTGTTTTTAACCCAGCATTTTTTAGAGTGCATAATTTAAATAACCTTGCCATCTAGTGGTCACCAATAGTGTTACACATTTTTGTTAAATAGTTTATAATGTATTTTTATTTCCAGAAGAGAGAGAACATTTAAAGTGAACAGTAAATTGTGGATTGGAAGGCAGTCTTACAGTTTGCTTGGAGAACATGTTTTCACTTGTGTTCACATTCACTACACTAAACTCATTGTTGCACTGACCCTTTATATTCACTGACTGGAGTCACCTGACAAAACAAAAAACAGCAATACTTTTATAAAATCCTAAGACACTAGGATCTTATTTGATGTTTGATTTGGAGTGTGAAAATTAGGAAGCGTTTTATTTGCTTTCTAGTTAGTTTCATTTTGTTTAGTTATGTTTTTCACCTTGACATCAACAGCGGCTTTTGTTATGTTTGCGGTCAGTGTGTGAACGTTCCCCTCCAGTGACAGAAAGAGATGCTGGTCACACCCTTTCATTAAAGTCTTCAACCTTCGATCCCAGCCGTGAGTCATAAAGCAGACACTGGCTTATTTATTGACTTATTTTCAACAGTCTGATTAAAAAGAGAAATACTGTATAGAGGAGGCTGGTGCTATTGTTTGTCACACCGGGAGGTCAAATGTTGCTTCTCAGTAATGATTTAAACATCCCATTTTAAATGCTTGTGGTTATGTTTTTGTTTTTCTTGGTACACAGATTAACACAATAAAGCCACATTGGCATTAAGACAAATGCTGTCACAGCAGACTGATTTTCGTTCTCAGAGGGGTATTTCAGGTTGGGTATGAAATATAATATTACACTCTTAGGTTACACTTTATTTTCGATTCTACTAAATATAAGTGACTTTGCAACTACATGCCAACTAACTCATTCATTTGCAACTGCATGTCAACTAACTCTCATTTGAGTATTGGTAGACTGTTACTGAACTGAATATGTTGACATGTAGTTGCAAATGTTACTTAAAGTCAGCAGAATGCATCAAAATAAAGTGTTCGCATTTTGTAGAAAAGCTGTATTTTTTTATTGCTATTTAATGGCAGGATCCTATTGTGAACTCATTTTACTGTGAATTTTACTCTGCTTTTGTCTTGTGTGATTGTGTGAGAGTGATATCCACTAATGAACAGGTGAAAACGGGCTAGACTTTGGTGCTGTGGTTGATGAAATCATTAGGTGTGTGTCATCTTCTGAGGTATCTGATGAGTTATCAGCTGGTGGGAAGTTTTGATGTCAATCACTGAATATTTCTAAACAAATGTTTCATTAGTCCTCTGTACTTTGACCTTTTGCTTGTGATGAAATCTCCTTCAGTTGTCAGTTTCTAGTGATATAAAAAATTAATTTCAATCAAAACCCATCAAAAATACCTCCTTTTGCCAGGGAGTTTAGACGAGCAGAATTCGCAGCCAAGGGTGTGTCAGATCACAGTGTGTGTGAGTAATGTGTTGTCATGCAAAGCCTTAAACGCACAGAAAGAAAACACAACAAGTGGTAACAGAGCAGCTGTAGCATAGGGGTTTTTGAGCGGCCACACCTGTATCGTAGAGAAGCAGTGGGAAAGGAAGAAAAGGCGTTGGCTCAGCTTTGTGACCCATCCCTCGTAATATCTTGAAGATATGTTCTGTTGAGCAGTTACTGTATAAACATGTGTCTGGATAACACAGAACTAAAGGGTTGATTCAGGTCCAAAAATACTTTTTTTTAAATAGTCGAAATTAAAGATGGTCTAAGCAACTTTCTTTTGAATACCATTTATAAAATGTCCCTATTACCTGAGATATATAGCAAAATGATGAAAGTTAACAATTGACTGAAATTAGGTTAGTCGGTGGCTTAATGGGTGGTCACACTACACTTTTCATTCCATTAGGCTCATTTGACATTCTAAATGAAATGCCTCGCCTTGAAAGTAGGCGAGAGTAGGCGGCGGCAGTCGTGCAATAAGTGCTCTCAAAATGTAAAGCTCTCACTTATGGTAGTAGATCAGCCACCTACTGTACGAGATCAAAGACAAATATTGTGTGATTCACGCTGTGCTTTGCACACAGGATTTAATTTAAATAAAAAGTCTTATGTGAAAATAAATATGACAAGACAAACCGGTTAGTCAGTTGACCCCCAAAGATGTGTTTTCCATCCATTTTTAGTTTAACAAAGACACATATTTTACTTTTTTTTATTTTATATGTTAATTATTCCATACAGAGGATGCACTGTCTGTGCTTAGGAAGTAATATACACACATATCATGATATCTTGTTACATAACTCTTATACTGAGTTGAAAATTCAAACATTTTAGAAGAGAACAAAACATCAAACATCGTGATTGTTTAAAGGGGACCTATAATGCACCTTTCACAAGTCTCTGGTGTCTCCAGAATGTGTCTGTGAAGTTTCACTTCAAAATACCCCACAGATCATTTATTATAGCTTGTCAAATTAGCCCCTATTTTGGTGTGAGCAAAAACACACCGTTTTAGTGTGTGTGCCTTTAAATGCAAATGAGCTGCTGCTCCCAGCCCCTTTTCCAGAAGAGGGTGGAGCTTTAACAGCTCGCACTTTGGTTGCTCAACAACAACAAAGCTGGAGAATCTCACGCAGCCAAAATGAGGATTGTCAGTAACGGTGTTCAGCCTTACATTGTTCAAACCGGAGTCGACACTGATGGAGAGACTCAGGAAGAAGTTACAACTTTTAGAATGAAACTGGACGTTTCTGAATGGTTAGTGGATAAATTGATGTAGTTGCTGTGGAGTTGATTCAACTCATCGACTAGCATGTGCCGTCATGTTCATCTTTTGTGTTGAATTGACCCTCGTTTGTGAAGCAGTCCGGTATAAAATGACGGCATGATCTTCTCTAAAGCAGCCCAACATGGCCTCACCACCGTTGTTGTGTGTTCTCGGGGGCGGGGTTTATGTAAGTTTTAGGGTTAATGAAGCTCATTGTAGTCCCTAGCAGCTGTTTGTTGTAGTCCTTAAACAGTATGCTCAAACAGCAACATTACACACTAACTAAAGTTAAAAAGTGAAATCATAATCAACCACCCCTTTAAACTAATGTGTTGTCAGTAAGTTGTTGTTCGTAAATTTATTTAAACATATATTAAATAATTAAGACATTACTAACAGGTAAAGTAAATATAATGAATATATAAGCTAAAATAATGCATATATTTAGTGAAAAGCTTCTCTAGAGTTCATTTCTCCAGTGAACTAAAATGCTGTGGACACTAAATGACTTGCCTGAGGTAAATGTGATGCTATGTGAGATATTATTCTCAAGCTGTTTTATTAATTTTATTTAAGAGATTACATGTAAACATTTCTATGCATAGATCGTCCGTTTTTCTTCTGCTCTTTTTTCCTGTTGTGGCAGTTATCAAACAGCATTGCATTACCATACGCGCCCCCTTCTGGATTGGAGTGTGGATCGCCTGTGACTGATTGTACTCGTCGTCTGACTGTATGCACTAAAACCGTGACGTCTAAACCATGACAGTTCAGGACGAATACATGTACCGTTACACCCCTAGTAAATACACAGGACAAGAGATGAACTCAGCAGAGTGGCTTTATTGCACAGATGGTCAGTGACAACAGAGAATAACAGGATATTGATGCAGGCACAGTATGAAGAATGAATCGAACTGACAGTCTTATCTTTACAGGTGACTGGAGGAGATGACTTTCACTTAAAGTCAAAGATTCAAAGAAGAAATGTCCATGTTGCAAAAAGGTAATCCATCTGTCAAAAAGAACAGTTTCCTTTCTAAAATGGATCCAATACTTCGGGATGGATTTCTGAGAGACGGCGAGGACTTCAGATGACTCAGCATCTGGATCAACATGCACATTCCCAAATTTCTATATATCCTAATTATTGTTAATATGTAACTGATTATTTCCAGGAGCTCATTGCTTCTACATTCAATTAAACTGTTAACAGTGATTGTAAATTAAATTTCCATTATTAGATAACTGCATTCTCTAAATTGTAATGTTGACATGCATTCTCTGTAAAGCTGCTTTGAAACTATATGTATCGTGAAAAGCGCGCTATACAAATAACTGTGAATTGAATTGAGTTGGAGGTCGTCTTGGTAGATCTGCAATGCCTGACAACAAAGCATGCCATCAATATACCCAAAGACTCACATGTTACAACTTTAACCTTAAGAGAGATTCATGAGAGAATTGGACATTGTGGAAGGAACTATATGCTTTCAAAGTTGACTTCCTTCTGCAAACTCCATTGTTACGAAGATCCTCTCCAGATGTGTGACTTGTAGAAAGGTCAGAGCAAAGGCTGCAGAGCAGAAAATGTCCGACCCAGTCTCATTAGAAAAACGCACCTGTGGGAACGTTTTCGCGAGTCGCAAAACACGTACCAGTACGTAGCCTGCATATCACTGCAGTTGCGATGTGAAATGTCCACTGAGTGGCACTAAAAGCATGTTCATTATTTTTTGCCGGAACAGATAAATGTGAATATGGTACGTTTTTGTCAGAAAAGCGAAACATATGGAGCTGGTCAAGCGATGCAAAGTCCAAAATATATTCGTTTACAAATCGTGCACTTTGGTAAAAAAAAGCGTTTTGAAGTCATAACATAATATTGTGCAAGGAAACGTGAAAACAAGTCTTTATTAATCCATAATCTTACCCCGTAATCGTAACTGTGTATGAAAACGATCAAAAGCGCTTGCCGTTTTACTGCCTCTAGTGTTCATTTCTGTTGAAAACTGCAGTGATATGTAGCTACGCAATGGTACGTATTTTGGCGACTCGCGAAAACCTTCCCACAGGTAGGCCTACATCTTTCACCAATGTCGGGGTAGACTCCTTTGGACCATTTGAGGTCAGACAAGGTAGATATGGGGTATAGTTTACCTGCCTGACAACAAGAGCTGTGCATATTTAAATTGCACATACACTAGATACAGACTCGTGTTTAAATGCCATCCGACGCTTTGTGTGCAGGAGGGGTCAGGTGTCAATCATGGGAAGTGACAACGGTACTAATTTCATAGGTGCTGAGGTTGAACTGCACAAAGCCATTCAATAGAGGAACCAAACATAAAAAGCACTTTCATGCAAAAAGGAATGCAGTGGATGTTCAGCTCACCCTCTGGATCTCATTTCGGTGGAGTGTGGGAAAGACAGATAAGGTCTGTTAGAAAAATCCTGAGATCTGTGCTGAAAGAACAAACCCTTACTGATGAGAGATGGCATATTCTTGTGCAAAGTGGAAGCAATAATAAATGACAGACCACTACCGTTACAACAGATGAGCACAGATCTGCAACCCTTGACACCTAATCACCTGCTATTAATGAAAAGGCAACCAGCCTTACCTCCTGGACTTTTCAAAAACAGAAGCCATATATGCATGTCACAAGTGGAAGCAAATTCAGTATCTTGCTGACCTATTCTGGAAGCGATGGGTGCGTAAATATTTACCTTTGCTCCAGGATGGACTCAAGTAAAAAAAAAACTTTCAGTTGGAGATGTTGTCCTGATAATAGACGACTCGTCATGGGTCTTTGGAAGAGCTGAAGTGTTTCCGGATAAAAAGTAAGTAAGACGTGTGTTGGTTAAAACTAAGACCAATACCTTGGAAAGACCTGTTGAAAAGTCGAGCCTTATCTGTGAAATGGACTGTTAAATACTCCTCAAATATTAAGGAGTGTTTCTCTACCTTATAAAGAATATGGACATTTCAGAAAATAGATAATGGACACTTAAGATCTTTAAAGTGATGCATAATGTAAATATTATTTCAGCATGGCTCTAAAAAGGTAATTGTCAGTCTGCCTGCCTGTCAATTAGGGTCCGGAAATGTAAGAGCTTATATTTATATTTTCACACTTTTATTAGGTAAGTTTGGTACAATAATTGTTTTTGTAAGTGTTTGACTGTTGAATATATTTATTTGGTTTATATTTGTTCTTACTGTGTATGTCTCATCTCAGACTCAATGAAGTGCATAATCAATCACTTATTTACATCATGTCTAAATTTTGTTATAATGAGAGGATTCATGAGCGTGCAGAACTCACCGCTGAACAAAAACTCCGGTGAGGGACTAACCATGCCTCTGATTGGCCATCGCGTTCAAGAAGTCAACAGACATGTCTGTGATTGGGTTCAGGGCCAGTCACATTTCCGGGGTTTGATCAGGCCTCATCAGGGCTTCCTCTGGGGCAACAGCCAGGGTTTTTTGGCCCGCTGAATACCCAGCTGGGGTTTGAGGAGGAGTCATGAACAATGGCGAAGTTTACCCGAGTCAGGAGACGATCAACATCGATTGCGATCCGATTGGGATTCTGATCACCGTATGAGGCAGAAATATGTTCATATGCGATGCTAAAGGCTACTTATGTTTACCATTGCGATAATAAATATAAATATGTTTATGGAAAACATATAGCTCAATAAGGGTGCTCAGAATCGGTAACACTTTTAGTACGAGGAACAATTCTTACTTTTAACCAGTTGCTTATTAGCATGCGCATTACTAGGATATTAGCTGTTTATTAGTACTTATAAAGCACATATTAATGCCTTATTCTGCATGACCATATTCTAATACTACCCAATACATAAACTTAAATGCTACAACACATACCTAACAAACTATTAATAAGCAGTAAATTAGGAGTTTATTGAGACAAAAGTCATAGTTAATAGTGAATATGTCTTCCCCATACTAAAGTGTTACCAGAGAAAGTCCTCATATTACCCCATACTTCAGTCTCTAAATTAGTCACCAAGTGACAAGGGCCCTTCAAGGTTACACAGCGGGTTTGCAATCTAGTTTATGAGGTGTTGTGAACAGATGGTTCAGGGTGTGTGCTTGTCAAATATATCATCACAATCTCCTCAAATTATGGAGTGTGGCAATCAGTGTTTCCGTTTACTACAGTGACGGAGAAGACGGAGCTCAAACTTGGGGTGTGTTCCAATTCAAAATCATTCACCCCCATCCTTTTTTCTTCTTTCCCTGTCCCAAATCATGGAGGTAGCCAAGTTGCAGAACAAGTTTGCAAGTGTGTTTTCCTCCCTCCCTGTCTGCACACACCTCATACAGCACCACATCAAGACGACCCCTGGGGTTGTGGTTCGTAGATGAGCGTACAGATTGCTGGAACATAAAAAAATATGTGGAGACCAAACCCGCAGAAATGTGCAATTGTATGGGTGAAAGTACAAATTAAGTCTCAGACAAATTAAAATACTGCAATGATTACAGCTTTTCCAAGGCCCAAGATCAAAAGAGGGATGAGGCAGTTCCAGCTCGTTGACTGATCCCACTAAAAACAGAGCACCAGATCCGGCTCAGCGGACGGAGATGTGTCAACAGGATTTTACCAAAGTAAAGGTTGCTTTGTGTGGCAGAGTGTTAGCTCAGTCGCGCAGATCGTCTTTCTGTGGTTGTGCTGTGCTTCATTGTAGTGAGAGAAAGGCATTGGATTCCAACGCAGAAGGTCCTGAAGTTGTTCAATTCTTTATCTTAAAATAATAAGTTGCATCACTGTGGTTCATCCTGTCTTACCAGCCATGCTCCAATTATTGTAAGTCCAACGCTCTGTTGCAGCAGTTCAGTCTGAATGTTGGAGTCCATCGCCTGGGGCATCGAGGACTGCGTCTCACAAACCCCGGCTTACGTTGAAGCACCTGAGGGATGTCCAGCGGGCCTGAGAGAGAGAGAGAGAGAAATCAATATTCAATGCATCCTCTGAAGTAACAATGGGCCAATATGTAATCAGTTTTTTTTTCTAAATAAAAAATAACAGTAGCCTGTCACAATCAGAGAACTTGAGCATTATAAGTTCATTATACATGTGCACATAATGATTTTGCTTGAGAAAACAACATAATAATGAAATACATTTTTATTATTTCAGTCCCAGTTCTCTCTCGCTCTCTTGTCTAATCTAGGAACTTTGAAAGTTTAGGCAGGATTTGATACTGTATACTCAAAGCTGAAGTGTGGTATGTGATGTTTGGGCGGTGTTCTGTTCTTGTTTTGTCATGCTTTTCAAGTGTGTATGGTATATGAACAGTACCGATCTTTCAGTCATTACATTTACAGTAGAGGCAAGTTTGTTCATGCGTAGACTCTTTCCAGAAGTGCAACTATTAACTGTACTAAAAGAAATGGAGTCACAAAATTATTAAGGGCTTGACAGGTGTGTCTGTGGGTGTGTGCCACTCCTGTTAAATCAGATTAAGAGAAACGCTATGTTCCCAGTCAGAGACAACGGTCAGTTGTATATAAGTATAGGTTAGATCATTTCGTTTTAGGAAGTTTACTGAAGAGTTAAACAAAACATTAGTCAAGAATTAAACAGAATAAATATATACATTACCTGTAAAAAAAAACCAAAAAAAAAAACCTGCAAGTGTGTTGCACAAGTCAAACCATTTACCATTTACAAACAATTATACACATAATCTAAAAGAGAAGCAAGTTAAAGGCGCTCTAAGCGATGTCACGCGTTTTTAGGCCAAAACATTTTTTGTCACATACAGCAAACATCAAAAAACGCGGTCTCTGTAGTCTCCACAAGCTCCAAAAACGGACACAAAAACAAACTGGTGCAGCCTGGACCACTAAACATAATAAACATGCTCCAGTCAATAACCGTAAAGCAGCGTCAATATACGCAAGCTACTTACATTTTAAATGAGCGTTCATGATTGTTTCAGGAAGCACGGAGGGGAGGGAGAGGAGGAGGAGGGAGGGTCTAGCTAGCCTCTGTTTTGTTTGACAACACTTCGAACGTCAACAGGAAGTTTCTCCGCTCAGAATCGCTTAGAGCACCTTTAAGCTTTAATTATATAGGACTTTTCAAAGTGGTTTACAGAAAGCATCTCAGTTCACTTCAAAACTTAATCAGTAAAAACANACTATCCGCTAGCTGCCTGTCCCCTGAACACACTGTAAAAAAAACGCGGTCTCTGTAGTCTCCACAAGCTCCAAAAACAGACACAAAAACAAACTGGTGCAGCCTGGACCTTAAACATAATAAACATGCTCCAGCCAATAACCGTCAAGCAGCGTCAATACGCAAGCTACTTACATTTTAAATGAGCGTTCATGATTGTTTCAGGAAGCACGGAGGGGAGGGAGAGGAGGAGGAGGAGGAGGGAGGGTCTAGCTAGCCTCTGTTTTGTTTGACAACACTTCGAACGTCAACAGGAAGTTTCTCTGCTCAGAATCGCTTAGAGCGCCTTTAAGCTTTATTTATATAGGACTTTTCAAAGTGGTTTACAGAAAGCATCTCAGTTCACTTCAAAACTTAATCAGTAAAACAGAAGAAGACAATAAATTAGAACTAAACCTTATCTCTCTGAGCTCTCGCTCTTATCTTTATTTAATTGCAGAAAGTTCTCTGACAAACACATTTATGCTCTCTGTGCACACCAACATGTTGCTAATTGATTTGTGGGTGTCTAGTGCGTGACAGAGCTGTGACATTGATGAGCACGGCTCATTTATAGCACACCTTTAAGCTAAGCTTATAAAAACTCATAGTGCATACTACAATCTAAGGGCTTACATGACAACAATATTTTAATAATTCAGAAGAGATTAATTTGGCCAACCGAGATTTCATTATGAAGATAAAGGTTAGGATCATGAATTTTGGTTAGTACTATAGCACTCTGTGACAAAATAACTTGGGGCATCAGACTTCACAATGATGTTATATTGATTATTTACACCAGCTAATTGAAACATACACTAATCAAGGGTGTCCGAAGTCGGTCCTGGAGGGCCACTGTCCTGCAGAATTTAGCTTTAACTTGTCTCAACAGACCTGCCTGGACGTTTCTAGTATGTCTAGTCAGACCTTGATTAGCTGGTTCAGGTGTGTTTAATTGGGGTTGGAGCGAAATTTTGCAGGACAGCAGCCCTCCAGGAGCAGGATTGGACACGCCTGGGCTAAATAACAATGGGCCAAGGACTGAGCCTTGGGGGACACATGAGATATCACATGAAGCCTGGAGGCGTGTACCCTCCAGACATAGTTGTCCTTGTAGGACCAAAATCAGAAAAATACAACACAGATAATGTTCTTATCTATTTAGTTAATCTTGCCTGGAGCAGAACCTAGACTAAAACAAAGAATGGAATTTAAACATGACACTAGTAAACAAACTCGCAACATTACAGAAGGATTTTTTAAAATGTGTGAACTAGACTTACATATTTGATGACTAAGTTGATCATTTCTAATATACATTGGGGCTTCATAGTGCATTCGTTTTTTAATCTTTTAGTTTTTCACTAATGATTAACAGGAAAAAGGGCTATATCTTGAGTGAGGCTGGACTGAACCTAAGTTTCAAAGGTAAACTGTAATTTGTTGAGAGTTAAGAATTTGAAAAGAGGGTTTGGTAACACTTTATTCTAGGGTCTTTTAACTAGTGCTTATTAGCATGCATATTACTAGAATATTGGCTGTTTATTAGTACTTAGGCACATATTAATTATTTATTCATTATTCATTATTAGGCACATATTAATGCCTTATTCTGCATGACCATACATTCCTGTCCCAATACCTAAACTTAAAGGATTAGTCCACTTTTAAATAAACTTTTCCTGATAATTTACTCACCCCCATGTCATCCAAGATGTCCGTGTCTTTCTTTCTTCAGTCGAAAAGAAATTAAAGTTTTTGATGAAAACATTCCGTTTTTCTCCTTATAGTGGACTTCAATGGGCACCAAACAGTTGAAGGTCAAAATTAGTTTCACTGCAGCTTCAAATTGTTCAACACGATCCCAGATGAGAAATAAGGGTCTTATCTAGTGAAACCATCGCTCATTTTCTGAAAAAAATTGAAAATTATATAAGTTTTAACCTTAAATGCTTATCTTGAACTAGCTTTCTTCTTCTTCTTCTCTATTTGAATTCCAGCAGTGTAGACACTGCTAAGCGTAATACTGCCCTCCACAGGCCAAAGTTTGAACTAATTGTTATATACTATTGAACTAGCATATAGCATATAAAAATTTGTTCAAACTTTGGCCTGTGGAGGGCAGTATTACGCTTAGCAGTGTCTACAATGCTGGAATTCAAATAGAGAAGAAGAAGAGAGCTAGTTCAAGATGAGCATTTCTGGTTAAAACTTTAAAAATGTTCTATTTTTTCAGAAAATGAGCGATGGTTTCACTAGATAAGACCCTTATTTCTCATCTGGGATCGTGTTGAACAATTTGAAGCTGCAGTGAAACTAATTTTGACCTTCAACTGTTTGGTGCCCATTGAAGTCCACTATAAGGAGAAAAATCCTGGAATGTTTTCATCAAAAACTTTAATTTCTTTTCGACTGATGAAAGAAAGACATGAACATCTTGGATGACATGGGGGTGAGTAAATTATCAGGAAAAGTTTATTTAAAAGTGGACTAATCCTTTAACAACTACCTTACTAACTATTAATAAACAGTAAATTAGGAGTTTATTGAGGGAAAAGTCATAGTTAATAGTTTATATGTGTTCCCTATACTAAAGTGTTACCAAGGGTTTTAATTTCAACCTCCAAATGTTTTATTAAGTGTAACTGGAGGAGTGCCCCTGATGAACAGATATAAAAATAAAAATAAACTGGTTGGTTGAGATAAGTTTGTGTAAGAGCCTTGTTGTGTTGCAAAATGTTATGAGTTAAAATTCTAACGTAGTATTGCGTACAAACCATGTTGCAATTAAGTTTGGTTTCAATAACTAGTTTTAAATGCTGACATAAGCAACAAACTTATGACTCATATTCCAATCTATCAGATTCAACATCTACTTTCCCACACCAATGCAATTAATTCATTAATGCAGTATGAGTGGTACTTTACACCTGTCAAACAGGCTAATGGACAATTACAAACGTTATGCACTACAGTGTACTACACTTTTTTTTTCCAATATAAGAAGCAGAAAAAAGAAGCTGCCAAGAACCTCCCTGTAATCACAGAGGACTGTAAAGGGTGTGTGAGGCTGGGTGAGGTGGGTGTGTCCTCTCGCAGGCGAAAGACTGTGAGTGTGTGTGTGTTTGAGTCAGACAGGGCGTTTCCCTGCGATCACATTTACAACTTCATTTTTTACAAATGTAAGCTGCGCATGCTCACCATATCACTGATTCCGTAATGATACGGGATACCATAATATGCACTGTGTTCTGTGTGTTCTGCAGTACAGCCCAAACAAACTTTGATGCATAATTCAAAAACAATCTGTATTGTAAAAATGCACTGATTTGAAAATTTTGGCCGATACCGATAACCGATAATTATTTATATTTGAGAGCCGATAAACGGCATGTTGGCCGATAAATCTAAATCTAATTATTATTTAATTTTTGAGAGCCTGATTACAAAAACAAAAGTCTCACCATTAAAAGCCATGTCCCAAAGCACACAATTATAATGTTCTCAATATTTTATGTAGCTTATATGACAGACTTGCACTGCACATGTTGAACCTTTTTAAAGTGATTTCAATCATATTTCAAGCAATTCAAAACCATCATGGCAAACAGTGCACATCTGAAGTGTCTCAGCTGAAGGAAATAATCCATTATTTATGAGCTTTAATATATCAATAACGATAACATGAAAAATGAACATACAGTACAGTCCAAAAGTTTGGAACCACTAAGATTTGTAATGTTCTTAAAAGAAGTTTCGTCTGCTCACCAAGGCTACATTTATTTAATTAAAAATACAGTAAAAACAGTAATATTGTGAAATATTATTACAATTTAAAATAACTGTTTTCTATTTGAATATATTTCACAAAGTAATTTATTCCTGTGATGGAAAGCTGAATTTTCAGCATCATTACTCCAGTCTTCAGTGTCACATGATCCTTCAGAAATCATTCTAATATGCTGATCTGCTGCTCAAGAAACATTTAATGTGTACAATTGTACAAAATATTTGTGTACAATATTTTTTTTCAGGATTATTTGATGAATAGAAAGTTCAAAAGAACAGTGTTTATCTGAAATCTAATCTTTTGTAACATTATAAATGTCTTTACTGCCACTTTTGATTGATTTAATGCATCCTTGCTGAATAAAAGTATTCATTTCTTTAATTTCTTTTCAAAAAAATAAAAATAAAAATTCTTACTGACCCCAAACTTTTGAACGGTAGTGTATAATGCTACAGAAGCTTTGTATTTCAGATAAATGCTGTTCTTTTGAACTTTCTATTCATCAAGGAATCCTGAAAAAAAAAGTACACAACTGTTTTCAACATTGAAAATAATCATAAATGTTTCTTGAGCAGCAAATCAGCATATTAGAATGATTTCTGAAGGATCATGTGACACTGGAGTAACGATGCTGAAAATTCAGCTTTGATCACAGGAATAAATTACTTTGTCAAATATATTTAAATAGTACACAGTTATTTTAAATTGTAATAATATTTCACAATATTACTGTTTTTTACTGTATTTTTAATTAAATAAATGTAGCCTTGGTGAGCAGACGAAACTCTTTTAAAAACATTAAAAATCTTAGTGGTTCCAAACTTTTGGACTGTACTGTACATCAGCCGATACCGATATAGTGGCCAATATCATGCATCCCTAGTAAAAAGTTATATTTAAAAAAATTGACTGACTATTTGAAGCACTGGAACCTAATCATTTAATGAATAATTAATTAAAATGAATAATAAATGAAAAATACACAATACAAATTGCAGTACATCTTCAGCTTTTGATAGAAAGTTGTTTTAAAAACAAGTATCTTAAACTGCATGCATGTTAACAAAGTTGGCTGAAGTTCAAGTCATGTTTTTACGAAAAAAAAAAATGTTTTGAGGGGGAAAAAAAAACAAAACCACGAATCCTTAATCTGACCATATCACAGAATTCCGTGGGAAAGTGGGAAGATGTGTCATTAGCCGCACCTCATGGGAGAACTCACCGCAGGCGAACTGAGGCTCGCGGGGCTGCGCAGGTGTGGTCTAACTGCAAAACCGGAACTATCCAGAAGGCAGTGGCCAGTTTCAGCGCAGGCACCGACAGGCACAGACGCGCAAGAAGAGCAGAGGAGAAGAGGAGGACTTTTTACAACTTTCATTGCGCTTTGTTTTGTTGAAACTGGTCATTGAATTGGTGCTGCAGTTTCTCCAGAGATGAGTTTGACCGGATCTCAGACCAGGCTCCACCAGATCGGCCGCAGATCCAGCTCCCGGCCGGA
This sequence comes from Anabarilius grahami, assembly GCA_003731715.1. Lineage (NCBI taxonomy): Eukaryota > Metazoa > Chordata > Actinopteri > Cypriniformes > Xenocyprididae > Anabarilius > Anabarilius grahami. The sequence goes on from RJVU01046797.1 coordinate 107,456, forward strand.
CCTCACCGCTGCGTGCTTCATTACACCCCGGATTGACGGAGCGCCGCTTCTCATGAGTGGAAATGGATACCATTCTGACTTCAATGATGGCTATGTGCAGACCACAACACACACTTTCTCCAGAAACTCTCTGGGAGGAGGAGGAGGAGGAGGAGGAGGAATGCAGGGGTGAGTTTCCATTAATAAATGACAAAGTTGTGTGTTATTTATAAACAAAGTCTGGAACTCAAATATTTCTTATCACAATCATGTTCATTTTATATCTCTACTTTTACTGTATCTCAACAATTGTTTATTTTACATTTTGCAAGATGGTGAAACATCTGGATACTTCAGTGTGAAACAATTAAGAGCTCCAGATACACTTTATGAAAGAGCAACATTTTAGCAATAAAAACTTGGCCGTGTCAAATATGACCTTTTGCACTGTGAATGTTATTCTATTATGGCGCGAGACAGGAAACTGTCCATTAACCATGAGAACTGTCACACTGACTGAAATGTAAAAAGTACTTTCAGCTGCAAAAACTGTTCATGCACTGGATTTAAAGACGAAAAAGGGTTTCATGAATCAAAACTGAAGTGTAATACAGCTTTGAATTGGGTTCTGTTTAATCTGTTTGTTTTTTCTGAGCAAAAATTAAATATCATACATTTTTTACCATGATTTACGGAAGACTAAAATGTAATTCAGTGTGACAATCTTGTCAGGGATATATTTACTACAAAAATGTATTTATGCCATATTAAAGACTGATTACTTTTACCCCCAAATGCTTTTACATTTTTAAACTTTGCCCGTTTGTCAGCAAAAATTTAATTTAGTATTCTCACTTATTCTTTTATATATTTTAATACGTACAGGTCAGAATAATATAGTTTTAATTTTACATAAATATAAGAGTTACACTGAATGACAATGGAGCATTATTTTCACTACATTTTGACATTTTATTCTCTCAAAACTTATTTGAAACCTTAAAACGAGACATTTTACTTGCATTTAATGTGCTTTCTATGTATGTAAAATCGCTTTTGTAAATTTCTAATGATGCAACATCTAAATGTCATTAAAATGAATGGTACATGATGAAAATCATAAAGTGTTTGTTTTTAAACACAGCATGTCAACTACTATTCCCATTTGAAAATGATGGAAGATGGAAATGATAAATCTATCCAACAGAACATTAAAACTCCTTAAATAGTGAAAGTGACCTAATGCATACCTGCATTTTTGTGTATTTACGTATTTTTAATGTCAGTTCGTTTGATTTGTTTTTCAGCATGACATCCATGTCTGTTCAGAAAAGAGCTCAGTTTCTTTTCCAGGAATGTTTTAGCTATCTGAAGCGAGCGCAGAACCTCCTGGAGAACGTAAGTGTCATTCACACACATTCACTTTGACGCATGTGACACACAGCGATTGATTGATTGATTCTTCACGATTCTGTCATTTTTCTGCAGATGGCACCAGCAGCTGAAGTGGACAAGAACATGATGGCGGCAGCGGAGGCCATGGAGCAGATGAGGACGTGTGCCGTGGAATTACGGAACGCCGGTCTTTCCAATGAAAACATCGTTCGCAAGTCAGTGTGTGTTTGAGTGTGTGTGTTGTGACATAAACAAACGGAACCTGCTTACTTTAGCATGCAGTCCAGCCCACTATGAGTACATGTCAGTAACCAGAAATATATTGTGACGTTTGTTCAGCAAGAATGGGTGTTTCTTCAACGACACACACTTTTGGAATCGTGGACTTGAAAATACACTTACTTAAACACACCATCACTAGGTTATTTGTCCATTAACATGAATCATAACAATAACCGTTTTCATTTCCACAATATCTGGAATGTTACAAATAATGTGGTAGAAATTACATTTTAAGAAGACGACGTCCAACCCTTGTGGCAAAGAAGTGCACTACATTTTGACTTACAATAATAATACACTTATTAACCGAGTGTCATGTTTCTGGACATGTTATTTACAATCAAATGAAAATGTATTATTAAATGTAATTAGTTGAACTTGAAAGTGCTTTTTTGACCCACTTAAGTAATTCTTCATATGTAATTTCATAATTAGTACTTCTATTGTCTATTGAAATATGGGTAAAATTTCTGCTAAATGTACTGACAAGCATTTATGATAAACTAAAATATACTTTAATGTCAAAATACACATTTGTAATGGTGAAGTTGCAATTAAGTACATTTATTAACTGTAATATTGAATAGCACACTACAGTTAAAATATAATTATGTGCTTTACTATGTTATTCAAAAATTGAATTGAATTGAAAACAAGTGCACTTCTTTAAAACATGACAAAAGATTATTACAGCATAATGATTTAAAATGTACTTTAATGTAAGACTTTTAATTTGAAATTATTAAAAAGTGCAGATTTTAAACGTGTTAAGAAATAGTCATGAAAGTGAACTTAAATGGTCTTTTATTTGATTAATATTATATTATCTGCAATTCAGTAATTATTAGATTTGAAGTACACACACAATACAGTTAAGTGCACTTCTTTTTTCACAAGGGTAAGCTAATTTCATAGTTAATATTTTCACATTTTTGCATAATTTTAAAAATGACAGATTGATTGGAAATGCACTCAGTTCTGATCGCAAGTGATTGGATTTTTTTAATGCTCATTTTAGTGCATGTGTTAAAATTAATCTCAAGCTGTAACCAAAAATACAAAAATTTGAGTTTTGGTGGAAATGACATCGCAACTGATGGAGAGCTGTGATTGGCAAAAAAATCTGAGCTGTGATTCACAATGATAATACAAAGTTAAACTCTTATTTTTAATGCAATTTGTTGAACAAACACCCAAATGTTTTTGAGAATAAAATAAAGAGGCATGTAAATTCAAAGTGTTGTTCTTGATTGTGTCTTCCAGTCTGGAGGAGTGTCACGCCATCCACACAGAGATCCGTAGCTCCATCACGGGCACCGCTCTCCGCAGGACCGGCACTGCGAGCGGATGGGAGGATCCCACCAAGAGCTTCCAGGAGGCAATACAGTGGATCAACCAGAATAAGGTTTAAAACGACACGCCTGCTCTTGTCTTGCACAAAGAGTCATTCACTGGATACACACTGGATTTAAATAGGCAAATGCTTCAGAGTCTATTACTGGATCATTATTACAGTGATTATTATGATTCTAGCATGTTTGGCAACAGTTCTTCTAATGGATGGAGTGTGTAGCTTTTCATTTCTTAAACAACCATAGGAAGACACATCATGGCCATATTCCAGGATGAAATAGCCAAGATTCATCAGGCTCAAACTGTGAAAGAATGTTTGGGAGGGAGCATGAAGAATCATTTTCACACATGAATTTGCACCTCTGAGTCCAGCCCTTAAATTCATTGCAAGTCTTTGGGATGTGCTGGAGGAGACTTTACAGAGTGCTCACCTCTTGCATATCAATACAAGATCTTGAGCAAAAATTGATGCACCTCTTGATGGAAATAAATGTTGTGATGTTATATCTGTAAAGTGTCGTCCTGGAATATGGCCATGATGTGTCTTCCTAAATGGTTGTTTAAGAAATGAAAAGCTACACACTCCATCAATTAGGGTTAGAAGAACTGTTGCCAAACATATAACATGCTATAAACATAATAATCACTGCAGTAATGATCTATTTAAATCCAAACAGCATCTTTTTTTTGTCTGGGCAGTGTATAAATGAATACAATCAGTCTACCTTCTAAGGATTAAACAGTTTAACTTTATCTGTCATATAAATTATTTCATTGCATGGTGCACTTTCACTGGGATAACAGTTAGATAAGGTTCATCCTATGACCTTTAGCTCTTATTGTTGTCTTGACCACCTCATTCTCACACAACACTGGCAATAATCTCAAGCAACCTGAAAATAGCAGCAGTTTTTTGAAAAACAAAAAAAAACACTTGTTGATTTGACAGATTTTTGACTATTGCAGTTTATTTGTGAAATTAGTACATTGGTGGTACTTTACCATCAGGGTTATTATCATTAACTAAAAGTATTAAAAATATTTCTGTTCATTGAAATAAAGCTGAAATTAAATAAAATATAATATACATTAATATATATATATATATTAGTTGAAAAACTTAGACTAAAATGAAAATTTGAAATGGTACCTTGGCAATAAACTGAAGCCTTTTGAAGCACTGAAATCATTAACTGAAAATAAATAAATATTTATAAAAATAAATTAAACCTAAATAACAATATTTAAAAAACAAAACTAATAAAATGACAAAAGCACATAGCAAAATGACTAAAAATTTAACTAAATATGAAAACTAGAAATATAAAAAATAAATACTAATTCAAAATATTGATAAAACTAAAATAAATACTAAAATACTGCTGGCTGTTGGACTAAAACAGTAATATTCTTTAATGTTTTTTAAAGAAGTCTCTTCTGCTTCACCAAGGCTGCGTTTATTTGATCAAAGATACTTTCAAATTATTGTGAAATATTATTACAGTTTAAAAGAACTGTTTTCTATGTGAATATATAGTAAAGTGTAATTTATATCCAGTGATCAAAGCTGAATTTTCAGCATCATTACTCCAGTCTCAGTGTCACATGATCCTTCAGAAATCATTCTAATATGCTAAGTGCAATTGTTAGCTTAAAGAGCTGTTTTTTCCTTGATTTAACTTATTTTTTCAGTATAAATGAATGTATTTAGGTTGATTCAGCAGGATTAAATCCTATTCATTAAGATGTTAGCATTTTTAGGGTACCATTTTTTCCCAGTGTATGTGAACTGGCACAGCAGATCTGTTAGTCAGTTTATCTCCTGAGTTGTTTAAAGAACATCAGTGTGTTGAGACGACTGTGTGATTTCTCGCACCACGCTGAATGACGTGTGGAGGGTTTACAGACAGTACAGCCCATAATGACGGCACTGCGCTGGAATTCACCCTCACACCTCAGCCTCCTCCTCCTCGAGTCCAGACTGGTTCGGTGTCTGCGAGAGTAATGAGATTCCGGCTTATCTCAGATTCTGACCCCCTTGAAATCTGACTCATTTCCACTGAAAGTAGAGAGAGAGAGAGAGAGAGAGAGGGAGAGAGGGAGTAGGAGTGTAAGAGACTCCCTGACTTGTTTTTACTTGTGTCAGTGTACAGAAGGACACACACACACCCACAGTAGGAGACACACCCGGCACTGCTGCGGCACTCCCACCTCACTGGCCGTTTCAAAGCTTTGAGTGACTGTGGAAGATGAAAGACTTCAGCTTTCTTCAAAATTGAAAACATAAGCCGATTTTCCACCGTCGGGTCGAACGGTTCTTATTGCGTAACCGTTCCATTCTGTGCCGATCCGGGCCAGCTGGTACAATTACAGTTTCATTTTCCACTGTGGGGCTGATAACGGAGCTCTTTGGAATGTAATACAAAAGCGGTTTACTGATGATAAGAGATGTGAATAATGTCTGTGTTATGGAAGATGATCAGATATTTCTTTTATTTGTGTTTACGTTGCTCAAATAGAGCGCTTAACCAGCTACAGAGAAACTAGTAGCCAGGCAACAGACAAGTGATCAATCCTGAGTGCCGACGTCACTTCACGGATTCTACCGAGAATTCCGGGCTGTGAGCGGTTTGTAATCGTGCCGTTCCAGGCTCAAGTGGAAACACAACTGGAACCGTTCGTTACCATTCTAAGAACTGTTCGACCCGACGGTGGAAAAGCGGCTATAGTTCCACCCCAAATTCACTCCATTGATTAAGCCAGTGTTGTGTTGTCAGGTCCAGTCGAGCTTCTTTCATAGCAACTGTATACACTGAAAAAAATGGTAAACTATAGAGCCGCACGAATAATCGTTAAAAGATGGCAATCTCAATACAAACACTCACACGATCATATTTCTAAATGATAGCGATTCATCTCTCTTCAACCACACAGTATCATTACTCCCTTGCTACAATAATTCATATTATCACAGAAGAACTAGAATAAAAGTTTATAATTTGGATATAAACACTGATGTCTGCAGTAGCAATCAAAAGTAACTTGATACTTCAAATAATGATCGTATCGATTGCATCGTTACACCAGTAGGTGGCGACAAGTGACTGTTTCATAAAATGCATTTGTCATTGAATCATTCAATCAATAGATTTGTTCAAAAACACTGATTCATCCAGTAAAGAAACAAGCGAAGTATTTATGAGTGAGTCATTGAATCATTCACTCAGTCTGGTTAAAAAAATGTTCAAATTCAATATTTTTAAATAGACTGCAGCAATTTGCCAGAAGCTCTCAATTACATATTATTTTGTTTAGTTGTCTAATCAGACATCGTGATCCCTGTTTTAAATAAAAATATTGTAATTCTCAATTTATCCAGAATCGTGCAGCTCTAGTAACCTAAAAATTTTAACGTCTTAATTAACTGGTTAATTAACTTATTCAAGTCAAAAATATGATTTAATATTGTTGAATCAACCTAAGTAGATTAATTTGTACCAGGGGTTCCTAATTCCAGTCCTAATGTCCATTTGTGCTCTGCGAAGTGAACTTAAAAGTGTATTTCGCCATCTTAAGGGAGATTTAAATCCCAAGCAGGTGTGTTTGTATGAGACGCGACTATCATGATTTCGGGTTAAATTAGATAAAAAGACATGTTACTAAATTATGTTTATTTTCATATTAAACATCACAACATACATTTATCATTTAGTTTAGGGCTTTTGAATTTGACAAATTAGATTAAGTGAAATGTATAATTAATATGTATGTAGATACTATATAAATAAAATAAATATATGNATAAGTACAAAAGGAGGAGAAAGGGGAGGAGGAGGGATGCCAAAAGAACTAACAACAGGAAGAGGTAAGATGCTGGTTTTATACCTCGGTATTAATTGAAAGATTAGATGGGCGTACTCCTCCCGAAATTACGTTTATTAACTTCACTTATTTTCATATTAAACATCACAACATACATTTATCATTTAGTTTAGGGCTTTTGAATTTGACAAATTAGATTAAGTGAAATGTATAATTAATATGTATGTAGATACTATATAAATAAAATAAATATATGGATTTATACAGATCTTATACACATGTAGGCCTATATTAGATGAAAATATGGTAACTTCAGTTTCGTCTGTGTTTGATAACATCTGCAGGGTGTTGCGAATGAACACATTTTGTCAAATGAAGTGAACTTCAACAGGAAGTAGGGAGGGAGCAGTAGGGACCCTGTCAATCGGGACACACCCAAGTTCATGGAGCTCTCTTTTAACGAGCTGATGATCTGAATGAGGCGTGTCAGATAAGAGAGAGATGTACAAACTGTGCAGAGCAGGGAGGTGTTAGGATCCCCTGATTTATAACAAACTAAATCATTTTCATGGGTTAAATCAAGTAAAAAACAGCTTTCTAAGGTAACAATTGCAGGTTACCACTTTTTACAGAGTACTGCTTACAAATGTTGCACATTTATCATCCACCTGCGACACACACACACATACACACACACACACACACTCAGAGGTTAGACAGAGAACACATTGTTTCTCCCAAGCAGGAAGGGGGAGGAGAAAAACAGGGAGTGTCTGTAGCCAAAGAAAAAGACAAAAGCAGTGAAAGTGACTGGGGTGAAACTGGTTTGCGGTGCTTTAACATTCTGATCTCTGTCTGAGTGAATACTTAAAATATCTCTGCAGTCACCTAAAACAACAGCGCTGTTGCTCACCCGTCCCGAGGACCCTGACCCTGATTATATAAGAAGCCGCTGATCTGAGATCAGCATGAAAGAGTGTTTTAGTCCACAGCTGGTGTTAATGATTAAGCACTGCCACCTAGAGTTCATTATTGATGATGCCAAAAAGTGCACTAATTATTAACTTGTGTTCAAACATCTATGCTTTCACACACTTTTATAGGAGGAGAAGAATCACATTGTAATAAATGAGCTTTAAAGTGTATAATTTCTGCACCGAATGGAATTACAGAATGAAATAATTGCTTCTGCAGCTTTTATTAAAATAAGAGGATAAATCCAGAATACAGGAATACAATGGGAAACATGCTTAGACAATTCCCGACAATCAGCTGAGGAAATGGAGGTTATATATACACAAGACAGGTGAAGATGAAGGTATTCCAAAAACAAGGAAACCAGTGAATAACAGGAAGAAACACAGGAAGTGAATGTTATGACAACGGAACAAAACTGTGGAAAAGGGCTGCGTCTGAAATCATATATATTCTTTAGAGTAGGCACTTATTTTGAATAAGTAATTACTTCACGACTGCTAAAAAGTATGTTCTATGAGTGTGTGTAGTATGAATGTAATCCGGATGTACTACATTCGCCATGTTGTCATCATCATGTGACCTACCAGCGTCACTGCCATTCAGAAATCCTCTCTCATGGCCTCATGGGATAGTTAAGTGTCCATCGTATGCACACTTCAAAATCTCGCCGGAAGTAGTAGGTCATCCGGGTATATTTTGCCTACACTTTCAGGAGTTCTGTGAATTCAGACATACTTATTTTGTCATATACTGTTTTTCGTCTACTATATAGTAGGGAAGTATGATTTTGCAGATAATGCCGCGTTCCAGTTTCCCTACTCATACTACGCCCTAAAGTATGTACTTCTGAGTGTGCAGCAGAAGCTCAGCCAACAAAGAGCTCTTAGAAAATTCCCAGTTTTCAAGTTGTAATTACGAACTCTACGAGGACGTGAACGTTTTTCTCAAGTCAGAATATTGTAAATATGGTAATTCCGCATACATGGATGAATTGGGATGCAGAATAAAAGTCCTTGAAACTAATCAAAATAAGAGTTTTTGTAACAACAGAACTGAAAATAATTTAATATGTATTGCATTTTTTATTATAGAAATTATAATATAAAGCAACAAAAACAAGAACTTTTCAATGCAAATGTTAGAGATTGTTTGGTTTGAGAATTGTGAGAATAAAATAGACATTGCTGTAATTATATTGCGCTGTCAGACTTCTGGAGCAGATCAGGGGCCAGTTGCATAAACTTAGTCACTATATTAAGACTGTGTCTTAAGAACTAGTTTGACCAACTTGCAGTTAACCAAGGGGTAATCAATGTTATTTTTCCAATTCAAATTACACCAATCTACCTTTTTATGTTACAGACTTTAAAAAATTAGGACCACTCTTCAAGAAAAACATTAATGTCTTCACTTTTAAGACTAGTCTAAGTGGTTTATGCAACCGGCCCCAGGTTTACGGAGTAAGTTCCTGTGGTTTCCAACAGTGATTTTGAAACAGAAAGTTAGGGTTAACTGGGTTATTCTGACTTAACTTACACTTTTTAACTGCTAACCCTTCTTTCCGGTATACCCTTTAGTCTTTATATAGTGAGAAATGTAAAATGGTTGTGTTTGTGGGCATATGTTTACGTGTGTTTGTGTGTGTTGTAGAGACTCATTGAGACCTCACCCTTCGGTGAAGATGCGGAGACCATCAGCCAACAAATCATGAATCACAACAAGTTCCACAGTTCAATCCAGAGAAGCCTGGAGGTGGACAGAGCACGGGATGAACTGGTATGAGGAAAAATTAAACTGCTAAAATGCATGGTAACACAAGTGTCCAATATCAAAATGGTTTTCACAGGATGAATTATAAGTGTTTAAGCTCGAAATTTGATTGATTATGATAAAATATGTAATGGGGAAAAAGACACTGTGTTGTTTAATTGTGAGTGTGATGAACATGCCGTGACAGAGTCTGTTTGTGCTTCAGATGCAGAGCCGAGAGAAGGCTGGACTCCACGCTCTGGACCAGGAGTGGGACACGTTACAGGTCAGTTAACCAAACTAATGCAGAAATACAGATCCTGATTCTGATTCTGAGCCCTGCCTAGCCTTACACACCCTCCGTTTATGATTATTTACCTTCGTTTATTGTTCTCAGCAGATTCTGATTCTAAAAAAAATATATATTATAAACAAGAATTTAAATATTACATTGTTCAGATTGTTATTTTGCATAACAGGCAGTTCAAATGTAATCTTTTCCACCATTTTAGGACATACTGTACAGATATTGGATTAGCATTTTACTGCCAAAAGATAAGATCAAGCTTATATTTTAACAAATTACACTTTGTATTGATATGGTTAGAATCAAGAGCCAATTAGCAGAACATCAATAAAGATGTCTATAGAAGCCTCAGTAAATGGTGTGATCATGCCAACATTAAAAGATCTGCCCGATCAGAATGAGCATTTAAAGGTAACCAAAGCATTTTTAACAGGGTTAAATGTTCAAATCAGTTAACCAATACAGACTAAATGCACCTCAGCAAGCCGAGTACAATTCTGACAGTTCCAGTTGTGGCCGGTAGGGGGTGCATATGCTTATGTTGAGTGGGAAATTACCTGTGGAAGAAGAGTGTTCTGTCCTGTTGATATAGCCAGGTTGTGTTTGTCGTCTCTGTAACCTTCCTGCATTCTTCTCTCTTGTGTGGTTTTTTGATGTCAAGTTACCACAGAAAGAAAGGTTAACTTACTGTCACATAAACTCCAATGAAACAGTCGTTGACGTACAAGAGCAAACCTCATTGGTTCTTGCACGTCAAGACCATTTGAGCTTCTGTTTACCATATTTGTTGTGCTCTATGCATGTGCGCTGATCAGTGTTCACATGTGAATAAAAGCCAAGAATTTACATTTACACCAATTTATTACTTAAGTAAAAGTCATCTAATAAAATATTATAATAGTTTCAAAAAGTATCCAAAACATAAACATTATAAATTTAAATACATTCATATTATAAAAGGCAACCAACTTTCCAATATTTGAGCATCTTCAAAGTAGCTTAGTGTATCTCTGCATTCTCTCGTCCAACTTCACGAGCTGAATCTTGCACCTGTTGTCGACTGCATTAATATGTTGTGATCTTTTCTTCTTCCCTGCATATAGAAAATGTCTCATTTGCGTGTAGCTCAGCTGCGAGACTTGCAGGGCATCATCGAGGAGATCTCCAGAGCCATCATGTGGGTCAACGACAGAGAGGAGGAGGAGCTGGTGTTTGACTGGGGCGATAAAAACATCGACAACTACATCCCCCGCAAACAAGAGAGCTACTCGGTGAGGAGACGCACTCAATCGACACATGCTGTTTATCCATGAGCAGAAGAAATAGGGCCAGAATTACTAAACTGGGCACATTAGTGAGAGACTGCAATCCCATAACTAACAATGAACAATACTTGTACAGCATTTATTAATATATTTATTAAAACTATCATGTAAGTGCCTGATGATTTTATCTTATTTTTCTACTAGAAACTGATGAGTGATCTGGAAGAGAAAGAGAAAGAGCTGAATAAACTGAAGGTGAAGGTGGACAACCTCCTGAAGAACCAACACCCAGCGTCGGATAAGATCGATGTGAGGAAACCTGCTCAACACACAGAAAAACTCTGGCTTAGCCCAATTTCACAGTCAAAAAAGGTCCATTAGTGATGAATGAAGCACAGCTCGCACTGAAGACACTTTCTCACCAAGAATCAGTTGTGATGTCATTTCCACCAAAACTCTAAATTTAGTGTTCTTGCCTACTGAAGAGACACTGGTGTTGGTGACAAGCGTGCTTGAGATGAATTATGACACATGCACTGAAATGAGTAGAAATAATGCAATCACTTGCGATCAGAACTGTTTTTATTGTGCGCCATTTCCATTCAGTCTTTTTTAATTATGCAAAAATGTGAAAATATTAGCTATGAAATTAGCTTACCCTTGTGAAAAAGAAGTGCACTTAACTGTATTGAGTGTGCACTTCAAATATAACATTTACTGAATTACAGATAATGTTATATTAATCAAATAAAAGACCATTTAAGTTCACTTTCATGACTATTAAAGTACACACTTGAAATGAATGATTGCACTTATTTTGATGTGTTGACTAACATAGTAAAGCACATATAAAGTACTTGGTTATATTTTAACTGTTGTGGGTTTTAATAGGTTTTAAATGTACTAAATGCAACTTCATCATTACAAATGTACAACATTAATGCAACCATACCTTTAGGATGTAAAAACGTCTCATTTGTGCTGTAGATTTGAGTAATACCTCATGCCGTGCAGGAGGTTCGCTAGTGTGATTTCGGACTTCTCTGGCAAACAATAAAACGAGTGAAAAAGCCCATAGATGGACCCTGGGCCAGAGAGACGCATATGATGGGCTCTTTTAAATTGTTTGACAATCACATAGCAATAGTTTTCATCAATTAATTTAGCTTGAACCACTTATTGTACAGGCGTAGATCTGTTTTAGATCGTTTTATTAGGTTTACAAAAATAAACACAGGGGTTACTGTATAATGTTGTATAATAATGCTGTATAATGTTGTAAAATTCTGCACAGCACTGTGAATAAGCTCTTCTCTCTGGTTCTTTCAGGCTTACATGGACACGCTTCAAACCCAATGGAGCTGGTTACTGCAGATCACCAAGTGCATCCATGTTCACCTGAAGGAGAACGCTGCGTACAGCCAAGTAAGGCTTCGGCTGGATAGGAATCTTTGATTTATGATTAAAACAACTGGTCATGGCTAAGGGTTAGAGCTGGCCCATATGAAGATATACTGTATATTGTAGTAATTGATGAATATTCATGTAAACATACACACTGGCTCAACGATCTGGTTGTAGCAGCCCAAGATTATCAGTGATAAATGAGTTTGGGCCTGATTCATTGTAATTGCATGGAAAAGAGCAACCAGTCCATTATTCAACATATCTCTTTTTGTGTGTTATGGAAGAACCATGAAGTTGAGTACATAATGACAGAAGTTTAATTTCTGTTGTTATTCCTTTGTAGTTCTTCAAGGAGGCCAATGAGACATACACCAGACTGCAGAAAGACCACGAGTCGATCCGTAAGAAGTTTACCTGTGACAAGACCACACCTCTGGAGAATCTCACTGAAATGCTCAAAAACCTGGAGGTGAGTGCCGCAAAATCTCAGAGTGAAACACCTGTAGAGTTAAACAAACAAACACATAGCTTGTGAAGTTGAATATAGTGTGAGTGCACAAATCACCTTGTGCTCACAACATTCTGTTCATGTTGGTGTGTTTGTGTAGAAAGAGAAGGAGAGGATGATAGAGAGTAAGAGGCAGGTTCAGACGCTGGTCAGCAAGTCCAAGAACATTGTGTGTCTGAAACCTCGTAACCCAGAGGAGAAGAGCAGCAGTCCGGTCATAGTGAAAGCTCTGTGTGACTTCAAACAGGATCAGGTGAGCCTCATCGTTCACAAACACATATAAATATATATATAACAAATCTATTGAGTGAATGATTCAATGACTTACTCATAAATACTTCACTTGTTTCAATACTGGATAAATCTGTGTTTTTGAACGAATCTCTTGAATGAATGATTCAATGACAAATACCTTTTTATAACAGTCACTTGTCGCCACCTTCTGGTGTAACGATGTAATCAATAGAGTGTTTGTTTAAAGCGTCAAGTTACTTTCAAAAGGTGATTTGCTCTATTTTGATCGCTACTGTAGACATCAGTGTTTATATTCAAATTATAAACTTTTATCCCAGTATTTCTGTGATAATTTGAATGATTGGAACAGAACCCAGAGTTTATGGTGTGTTAACGTCCTCTTGGGAAGTCCGTATTTATGAGTTGAGAAGTCGTAATTACGATGCCAGTCACTTCCATCGAATGGCGGTGTTTGTACAGCAAGGTTTTTTAACTCTACTTCTAGAAAATTGCTGCATATACCAAACATATAATAACTTTTTCAGTTTCTGAGACAAGTAAACATTCAATTTCAACAAAAATGTACCTTCAACTAGTGACGTTGCATCCTTTGATTTGGCCATGTTTCTCACTGACATGCCCTCGTCTCGAAAAATCCAGTGTTTCCCAATCGTAAGTATGACTTTGTGGTGGCGTTCATGTTCGTTTAACTCGTAAATATGATCTTTTCGAAATGACTTGAATGCACCATTAGCTCCAGCCCTAGTCCGCCCTTGGTTAGTTGTTTCAGGTGTCTTTTAAAGCTAGAACTAAATTCTCCAGAAGAACCCCCGGTTTAGAATGTAAAAGCACAGTCATGTATTTCTGATGTTTCTGCAAAACCATATGAACCACTGAAACACAGTGTGGATGTTACAGAAGGGCATTATGAAGGGGAATGAAGCCATTCTGAAGGACAACACGCAGCGCAGCAAGTGGCATGTCACTGGACCTGGAGGACTGGAAATGCTGATCCCATCCGTGTGTCTGATCATCCCACCGCCAAACCCTCTGAGCATCGGTGTGGCACAAAAGTACGACAAAAACACACATGCACACTGATCACAGAGCAACTGACAGTGTACAGAAATGTATTGATTCACTGATTGTCTGACAGGAACGAGCAGTACTACGAAGCCATCATGTCCATCTGGAGTCAGCTGTACATCAACATCAAGAGTCTGATTTCCTGGCAGTACTGCATGAAGGACATTCAGCACATCAACTCCCTCACGCTCTCTATGGTATGAGATGCTGCAGCATCAGAGCTTATTGACCTCCAGTTGCTTTTTGATGCTTACTGCTCCATTAAATAATAATAATAATAATGACAAAAACATCATTAAATAATGCAATTCATCAAATAAACATGACTATTATTATATAGATATTTGTTCTGGTTTTAAGCAAAACTAATTTTTCCGAAAATAAGACTCAAATTGTTAAGTCTCTTTTTGCCTCTTTGTATCTCGCTTTAAGATTGTTTTAGATATTTTTACTGGAAAACAAGATGGTGTGTAAAGCCACTTTGACTTTATCTTTGGTTTCATATAGAATTATGTTTCAATTATATCTCAATCTATGGCTCCTTTAGAGAATCATTTGTCTCTTTTAGCTCTCACAAATGCGACCTGAGGAGTATCGCAACATTATTAAGAGCCTGGAGATTCACTACCAGGAGTTCATGCGTAACAGTCTCGGCTCTGAGATGTTTGGCGATGAAGACAAGAGAAAGATGGAGATGCAATACGCAGGAGCACAATCCCATTACGACCAGCTGGTGATCCAACTGCCCAGCTATAGTAAGACCAAAGACACTCACATGTTCTACACATCCAGTCACATGCTCTAATTATTATACAGGACTGAAGTTGCCCAAGTTACTGTTGCTTTACAAAGGAAATGTTTTTGTCTTTCAGGGGTGAGTGGAATGAAAACAACTACTCAATTGACTCAAGTGGTGGAGACAGATGGGAAGAAGGTGGTGACGCCTGGGAAGACAACAGTCAGCTCGGGGCTGAATGTCAATCTCATGACAGACCTGAGTGCTCTCAGACGCAGACTAGAGGCAGCGGAGTCAGGCTTGATTCAGCATCTCCACGTGTCTCTGAAGGAGAACGGTGTACAGCAGTGCTCCCAAAGACTTGTGCTGCTGCAGGTACAATCACTACCGGTGGCATACTCTGCTGGAACAACCAGTGATGGACTAATATATTGTCCAAGCCGATTATCAGCCACTATTAAAAGTACATTTGCATAATGGTCTGTTCCTGGTCTGTTTTATCAGGGTGTACATCGCGATCTGGACTCCATCCGGGACGAGTATCTGCATCTGAGGGAGAAGATTTTAAGAGAACTGGATGGAAGCACTAACCCAGAGCAGACCCAGTACCTGCGCAGTGAACTGGACATCATCAACCAGAAACTGGGCAGTCTGCAAGGCTTATCAACCGCATATATCCAGAGGCAAGAACATTTTAAGAGGACCTATTATGCTTTTTTTCCATGTTCATCTTTCTTTAGTGTGTTGCTGTTTGAGTATGAAAAGGCTCTTTGGAGGGACTTTGCAGGATGTTATTCTCTATATCAGTGCGCATTGTTACTGAACTCCTTCAAATGCCTCTATTGTAGTCTTGAGGTTGTGGGGAACAAACACGTCACAACGAACACAAAAGGTCTGTAAAGTTTCAGAGATCAAAGATAAATGGAGTTTTTGTCTTCTAAAAGAAAGAAGCTATTCTGAATTGCCTGAAATGAGTCAGTAATTCCAGTCTTACTTCCTGCTTGAACTTGGGTAGGTCTTTTTAAGACATTTGCATAATGGCAGCCTATGGTCTTCATTGGATGCCCCGAGCAACATCTACTTTAACCCGCCCTCAAACACTGTAGTTGTAGCTGAGACTGGAAGGGTTTGGCTTGTGTTGTTCATGTTGAGAAGACACTGTTTTCTGCTGCCAAAACAAATCCACTTTGATGCACTTATAAAGGATAAGATTGATGTGGTAAAACCAACACCATTGATACTGTTCAAACTGGGCCATCTGACCAATCAGAGTAGAGTAGACCAATCACAACAGACAGGACCATCTAAGCAATCAGAGTAGAGTTGACCAATCACAACAGACTGAACCATCTGACCAATCAGAGCAGAGCAGGCTCTTGGAAAGGAGGGGCTTAGAAAGACACTTTTATGGGGAAATGAACCTATGAATCGCTGACTTATGGTTATTTCTGTACATTATGATAGTAGAAAGTATTAGTATGAGAAGTAATGAGTAGAGTTTCATAGGTGTTTGTCTGTGTTTCCAGGCTCACTGCTCTTCAAGCTCTGCTCCAGAGCCTCCTGCAGGCTGAGGACATCATTAAAGTCCATGAGGCTCGTCTTACAGAAAAAGAGACGAGTTCTCTTGATCTGAATGAAGTGGAAAATTACCGCACAACTCTGAAGGTGAATGTTATGCACTTTTTTTTTTCTATAGAATAGTAATTTAAATGGCAAGTCCAGATTCAGAAATTGGTGTTACCTGACTAGAGAAAACAGAAAAAATACCTATTTAGCCAAATAGGTAGGAGAACTTCTTCAACACCCATAATGCACTGGGCTTGTTGCCATCCAAGGCCACTCCCATTCTGCTATGGATACGCTTGACCAGAGTCAAATAGCGCCTTGCTTTAGCAGGAAATACTTCTAAGCAAACTTTTAGTCATAATAATGTTCACTTGTATTGTTATAACATGTAAAAACATAAATCTCTCAGTCCTTGTGACTCAAAATCATAGAGCATGTCTCATGTATGTCTATTTGAATGTGATGTCTTGTGCCATGCAGGTCATGAAAGCAGAACTGGAGCAGAAGAACGGTGTTTTGAAGGCTATGGAGTCAGAGCTGTCCAAGGCTGTACACTGGAACAGTCAAATAGACAAATCTTTCCATCAATGTGATGTTGACCTGTCCAGATACGCAGAGCTCGTCGGACAGATGACTGACCGCTGGCGCAGGATTGTGACTCAGATTGATAGCAGGTGTGGAAAGATATGGTGCTGGTTGCACTTTTGGGATACACAGTGACAAAAGTTGTAGAAATGTAGAAAGCATCACCACCATAATTTATAGTTTTGTTCCATTCCTTGCTTGTTTGTCAGGGTATGGGATCTGGAAAAACAAGAGAAACAGCTGGATCACTACAAGCAAACAAGCACCATGATGAACAGATGGATTCAGGAAACACGTCAACGGCAAGATGCCCTCCAGATTACTAAATTCAACAGCGTGGATAATTTAATGGACCACCTGAACCAGCAAAAAGTCAGTCCAATACACGTCCTAAATACCCACAATTGGTCAAATGTCCAATTTAGCAGAGTTAAAGTCAGTTGTAGTTTTTGTGTTTTTCTTTTCTTTAATGATTCTGCTTGTTAACAGCAGGTGTTCATCATTAATACCCAATCATCACTTAATTAATTGCTTAATTATCTCAATAACTTTAACTCTGCTTCAGTGTTACTTTAACACTATTGAGAGAGGGAACATATGTACTCTGCACAGAGTTGATTTAACTCTGGGGATTTTGCTGTGAGGTTTGGATAAAATATGTTATAATGAGAAAAATATTTTGTCAACCAACAGGCGCTGTATTCTGAGATAAAAGGAAAGAAAGAAAAAGTGGATGATGTGGTCAAAGACGCAGACACCTGTGCTGCCTCCATAAAGGTGAGACTCATATTTATTTTGTTTTAATTACAAAAAGTATATACAAATGGGGCAAAATCTGAGTTCTTATATCACTGTTTTTAACAGGACTATGAGCTCCAGCTGGCTTCCTACAGTGCAGGTTTAGAGACGCTGCTCAACATTCCCATCAAGAAGACTATGCTGCAGTCTCCAGCCACTGAACTGAGACAGGAGGTAACGAAACCTTTCACATGTAGCACTAAACATTGTGAACTAAAGAGATAGTTCACACAAAAATTACAATTCTGTTATCATTTACTCACCCTCAAGTTGTTCCAAACCTGTATGAATTTCTTTCATCTGCTGAAAAATAAATAAAAAAGATATTTTGAAGAATATGGGTAACCAAACAGTGGACGGACCCCATTGACTTCCATAGTACGAGTAAATGATGACAGAATTGTCATTTTTGGGTGAACTATCCCTTTAACATTACAGTTCACCTGATTTACTTTATTTTGAATGTATGAGTACTCAACATATCTTTTCTACCTTCACTAAAGGCAACGGAGTTGCAGTCACGCTACATAGAGCTCTTGACACGTTCAAGTGACTACTACAAATTCCTTGGAGAAATGCTAAAAAACATGGAGGAGTTAAAGGTAAATGTTGTGTCTAAGACAAGATGTTGTGAATATATCTTTCCAAATGAAAATCCAAATCAGGGAGTCGCGACAGCATGGAGTTCATTAGATGCCAGTGCCAAATTACATATAAATGAATAATTTTTATTATTATAGTGCTTTTATAAGCAGGATTATCATCATTAACGAAAACTTAAACTATTCAAAACATGAATTAATTGAAGTGAAAGTAAAAAATAAATAAAAATACAGATATAAATATTAAGTTAAAAAAATAAGTTCAAGTTGAAGAACTAAGTTAAGTTGAAAAACTAAATGAAAATTAGAAATGTTGCCTTGGAAATAAATTGAAATAGGGTTAAGAAATAAAAAGAACATAAAACTAAACTAAAGCTGAAATAAAAATAAATTAAACCTACAAAGCAATAGTTAAATAATAATAAAAAAAGGACAAAATGACAACAAAATAAATAAATAATAACAGGAAAACTAAATATTAAAAATAAAAGCTATTCAAAATATTAATAAAACTATAATAATACTAAAATAAAAATTAAAATAACACTGTAAGATTGAAGTACAGTTGAAGTACAAATAGTATAAATAGTAAAATTTAAGTAAAAAATAGTATATGCAGGTACAGTATTAGGAGTTCAACAGACCTTGTTCAGAACACTACAGATTAGTCACTACATGTGATTCAAGTTAGCAGGTATAGGGTTAAGGCTCCATGCTAGTAGTGCTGATACCAAGTGTAGTACAAATAGGAAACAAAAAGGAAGTATAATCCTCATAATGCTTTCTTAAAAGTGAGAAATATTTGGCAGGGTTAAATTGCATTCACTTTTTTAAGACGTATTTTGGTTTACTACTACTACTCACTGTGGAATTTTCTTTTGAATTAGATGCGGAACACTAAAATTGAGCTTTTGGAGGAGGAACTGAGACGCTACAAGGACAACCTCCAAGATCAAACCATTAAGAACAAGTCACTGGAGGACAGTCTGACTCGCTATCGGCTGGAGCTGACCCAGTCTAAAGAGCAGCTTATATCTATAGAGGAGGTGAAGAGAACCCAGGCTAGGCAGTGCAGTAGTGCTCAGGAAAGCCTGGACAGCACCCATAATCAGCTGAAGAGCTTACAAGACGAGATGTCCCGTCTCACGTTTCTCATTGAGGAGGAGAAACGTAAGCGGAGGCTGGCTGAGGAGCGATACACCAACCAGCAGGAGGAGTATGAGCTTGCTATCCGCAAGAGACAGAAAGAACTGGACGAGCTCAGTATGTCCAAAAGCCAATTTGAAAGGGCCATCAAAGAAAAGGAGCGAGAGATTGAACGGCTGAAATTACAGCTGGACGATGAGGCCTCCCGGCGCAGTGCAGCAGAAGCTGAGACCTCAAAGGTAAGAATGCAGTTGAACCAGGAAATTAATAGCCTAAAGCAAACGTATGAATCTGAGATCCACATCACCAAGACCACTGTGCTCAAGTCAACACAGCAGAAGGAGGAGGAATCAGCAACTCTAAGACTTCAAATGGATAGGTTAACCTCTGAGAAAAGAGACCTGGAAGAGGAACTAAGAAAGGTGCAGCTTTCTTTCTCCCACTCAGAAGCAGCACGGAGGAAAGCAGAAGAGGATGCACTTCAGCAGAGGTCTTCGGCGAGCGAGGGAAGCAGGTGCAAGAGGGAACTGGAGTCACAGATTCATCTCATAACACGTCAGAAGGAAGAGATTGAAACAAGACACAGGGTGGAACTGGCAGATGCCAACAGAGTTGCTCAGGAAAAGGCCCGTGAGATTACCTCGTTGACCCAGAATCTACAAGACGAGACCAGGCGGAGGAAAACCGTGGAAGTTGAGAATCAAAGTCT
Source organism: Anabarilius grahami (assembly GCA_003731715.1). NCBI lineage: Eukaryota > Metazoa > Chordata > Actinopteri > Cypriniformes > Xenocyprididae > Anabarilius > Anabarilius grahami. Next base: position 127,963 of record RJVU01046797.1, read on the forward strand.
CAGACAGTCTCATGCTGAGATACTCGCTAAGCAAACTTCAAGCACAGAGGTCATTAACAAGTTGAAGATCTCTGAGCAAGAGCTACTCATTGTAAAGAGAGAGATAGAGATGCAGAAAAACGATAAGAGCAAGTTGGAACAGAATGCCGCCAGACTGCAGAGTCGCATCAGTGAACTGCAGTCCAAGGTGAACGAGTTGCAGGTTGAACTGGAGAAAGAGAAGAGGAATAGTCAGGATGAGCTCACGAGGAGAAAACGAATGGAAACGGAGCTGGAGAAGGTGAACCATACGTGCCGGGAATACACCACTACCATCAGCACTCTACGGGTCCATCAAGAGAAGGAAAGTGCTTCTGGACGCAGGTATGAGCAGGAGCTTCACAGCTCTAAGGATGAGTTGCAGAGAATCCAGAAGGAGTACAAAGTCACCGTAGAGAATCTGACCAGAGTGAATGCAGAATTGAAGGCTTTGCAACAGCAACTTCTACGGGAACAGGCCCTTGTCCGTGAGGCCAATCAACGAAACGATTCCCTCTACAAGACAATAGAGGACAAGAGTCGAGCGCTAAATGAGAGCACCAGCGAGATTGAGAAGCTGCAGAGCCTCACTCAGAATCTTACCAAAGAGCGACTGCGGCTAGAAGAGGAACTAAGGAGCATGCGACTAGAGCGAGATGATGCGAAAAGAAGCCTGAGCACTATCGAGAGTGAAAGTGCTTCCCGATTGTCTGCCATTCAGTTCCAGTTACAAACCAGCAATAACAGAGCACTGGAACTGCAGGAACTAATCAATGAACTGACTAAAGAGAGGGAAAGTTTAAGGGTGGAAATTGCCCAAATCCAAAAGCAGTTCACGGAGGTATTTTATTCTGAGTGACACAACTGATTTTTTTTCCAAATCAGTTGAATAAAAAAATTCATCACCATTTTAATAAAAAAATGGCTTTGCTGGGTAACGCTTTGCTGCATAATGACCTTTGAAAGCACATTTTCTGCATAACACTGCATGGTTGCAATCTTTTTTCATATTTCTCTGGTTTAAAAAAATCAAATTTTTGTTGCTTTATTCTAACCATTTTCTTCAATCATTTTGAAATTGTGATGCATAAATCTTTCCTTTGTTAAATCCTCTAATTATAATCAGAATTATTTCTCTTTCTATGTTTCCAGACATCCATGATGATCCAGCGATCTGATGCCAACTACAAAGACATTGTGCAAGAGAGAGACAGTCTATTAATCAAACTGAAGCTGTCACAACAGGACAAAGAAAAGCAGCAGCGGTATGAAGAGGAGCTCAGGCGCATCAAACTCTCCTTGGAATCTGAGACGAAACAGAAGCAACGTCTCCAGGATGAAGTTGATAGAATTACCAAGGATTTCAAGTACTGGAAAAGCCAATATGATTTAAAAGAGGGGCAGATCAGACAGAGTGAGGTAGATAGAGACAAAGTTGAGAGAGATAGGGCCTCCTTCCTGAGTGAGATCCAAAGATTGACCGCTGAGCTGAGGAGTGTGGAAGAACGCTACAAGAATCGTCTTCACAGCTCAGAAAAGGAAATCTCAGAGCTCTCTCGGAGGAAGGAGTCTTTGGAAATGGAACTGAGGAGGTTGCAACAGCGTCCAGTTGCATCCTGCAAGCATACACAGACTGATGAGGTTTCCAAGTCTGTCTGTGAGGGTACTGTCCAGAATATCACAGTGAGAGGTCTGCGTGGTGAGGTCTCACTTACTGAGCTAGTAGATTCCAACTTGCTTGATCAAACAGATTTGGATAAAATAAACCAAGGAAAACTAACGGGCAAAGATATCGAGCACAGACTCAGATCTTACCTGGGTGGCTCTGATTGCATCGCTGGTATCTATGATGAGGCCAAGGATAGGGTCATGCCCTTTTATCAGGCCATGAAAGAAGGTCTAATTCGACGGGGAACCACACTGGAGCTCCTGGAGGCCCAAGCTTCCTCTGGTTTCATAATCGATCCAGTCAACAATGTCTGCATGACGGTTGAAGAAGCGTGGAGGAGAGCTCTTGTGGGAAAGGAGTTTAAAGACAAGCTACTGTCTGCTGAGAAGGCTGTGACAGGATACAAAGATCCTGCAACGGGAAACATCATCTCACTCTTTCAAGCTATTGAGAAAGAGATCATAGAGAAGGGTCATGGAATTAGACTCCTGGAAGCTCAGATAGCCAGTGGGGGCATCATAGATCCTAAAGGGAGTCATCGAATTGATGTGGAAGTGGCGTACAGGAAAGGCTACTTTGGCCGTGAAATGAATGAGATTTTGTCGTATGAGGGTGACGACACCAAAGGCTTCTTTGACCCCAACACCCATGAAAACCTCACATATCTGGATTTGAAAAAGAGGTGCATCACAGATCCTAAGACTGGGCTTATCCTTTTGCCTTTGAAGGACAAGCAGAAGCCGAAGCAGACGACTTCTCAAAAGAACACACTGCGCAAGAGGAGAGTGGTGATTGTAGACCCTGACACTGGCAAAGAGATGACCGTTCGAGAAGCGTTCCATCGAGAGTTAATCGACTATGACACTTTTCTGGAGCTTTCCGAACAAGAGTGTGAGTGGGAGGAGATCACTATCGAAACATCCGATGGAAACAAGCGTTTGCTTGTTGTTGATCGCAAAACTGGAATGCAGTATGACATTCAAGAGTGCCTAAATAGGGGAATCATAGATAAACAAACCTTTGACAAGTACCGTGCAGGGACCGTGACACTCACTGAGTTTGCAGCTATGATCACAAGTAAAAGCAATAGTTCGGAGCTTGCCATCTGCTCCAGCAGTCCTGAGGATGTTGCTACTTGCAGTAGTCCAACGCAGATTGCGCCATCATCTCCAACTGTCCGCAAACGATTTGCCAGTGTATCCATTACACTCTCCCCTCCAGCTGATATTTTTGATGACCAGAGCCCAGTGGGAGCCATTTTTGATACAGAGACCCTAGAGAAGATAACCATCCCTGAGGCACAGCGACGTGGAATAGTGGACAACATCACCGCTCAGCGGCTCTTGGAGGCTCAGGTTTGCACCGGAGGAATTGTCAATCCTTCTACTGGCCAGAGACTCTCCCTGAATGATGCTGTACAACAAAGCATTATTGATGAAGACATGGCTGCCAAGCTAAAACCAGCACAGAAAGCTTATGCAGGTTTTGAGGATGTGAAGACCAAGAGGAGACTTTCTGCCGCCGAGGCCATGAAGGAAAAATGGTTGCCTTATGAGGCAGGGCAGAGGTTTCTAGAGTTCCAGTACCTGACAGGTGGACTTGTAGATCCAGAAACTGGCCGCCGGGTCAGCATTGAGGAGTCCATCCGACGAGGATGGCTTGATGGCAAAGGAGCGCAAAAGCTGCAGGATACAAGGAACTACATTAAGAACCTTACCTGTCCTAAAACCAAACTTAAGATCTCATACAAAGAGGCCATGGATAACTGCATGGTGGAGGAGAACAATGGCATGAAGATTCTCCAGGCTACTTCTATGTCTACTAAAGGCATAAGCAGCCCCTACAACGTGTTGTCAGGACCAAGCTCTCGCACAGGGTCCAGAGCAGGATCTCGCACTGGCTCAAGAAGTGGATCACGCAGAGGCAGTGTCGACTACACCTCCTCTGTTTCTTACAGCTACATCTCATCTTAGCTATACAGTTAGTCATGATTCCTATGCTTAGTATGTACAATTTAAATTTAAGTATGATTTTCTATTCAAGAGGATTTCAGTATGGGTTTGGGATACAGAATGTAGATTGACATCTTTCACTTTTACTAGCACTGATCAATTTTCTTGGGAGTTTAAGATGTCTTTTAGATGAATGGTATTTTTCATTATTTACACAAGGGGAATTTTAGATTTGTCACAACATTTAACAATGTTTTCATCATTCCTTATTTTGTTTATTCGGTATTTGAGATTGTTTTCCTTTGCATGTTTATTTACATTTTACATTACATTCACATGTATTAATTTACTGTAGCAGACACTTCTAGCAATACAGCATAGAGCCAATAGCCGTTTTTCCACCATTGGGCTGAATAACCGTTCCAGTTATATTTCCACTTGAGCCTGGTATGGCATGGCACGATTACAAACCATTCTCGGCCCAGAATTCTTAGTACTGTTGGCTAACCGTGCTGGTAGAATACGTGTGGTGACATTGCCACTCAGGTTTGGTCACTTGTCTGTTGCCTGGCTGCCAGTTTCTCTGTAAATATTTGATCATCCTCCGTAAAGCGGATGCTATTTACAGCTCATATCATCTGTAAACTCTTGTTTAAGGCAGCGACAGACTCATTTTTATTACATCCCAAAGAGCTCCGTTATCAGCCCCAGAGTGGAAAATGAAGCCGTATGGCTGGGCCGGATCGGCATGGGTAAGCAATGAGAACAGTTTGGCCTGACGGTGGGAGAGCGGCTAATGTTAGACATAGAAAGCTACATTAGGAAACAAGTACTGTTTTTATCTAAATCGTCTGCTGACTTTGTATCAAAATGCATCTACTAATTTCAAAGTAGAAATCGTATATTTTGAGATTTGCTTTTAAAGAATGAATATTTGATCTGATTGTGTTTATATGGAGCAATTTAAACAATAAAAATTATTAAAATATAAACTACCTTTCTCTGTTACTTATTATGGGTTCAGAGTCTTCTTATAGCATCACATTTGAAATTTCTTTTTACTCTTCGCACCCTTCTTCCGAATATGAAAGCAAACCCATGTGTATTAGAGTCGGGTTGTAATTTATGCTAGCATAGTAGCATGTGATTTACTGATGACTAAAATTACATGCAGTAATGATTTTTGTAACACTTTACAAAAAGGTTGTAGGGTAAAGATTCTCCCCTTAGAAACAGTTTGCATTTACTGCGTTTTTGGCAGTACATTTGAGGTCTGATTGATTGGTGAGTATTATGACAGTATGCCCCATGTGTAAATGCATTAATACAACCTGCTGCATTAAATAATGTAAAGAAAAAGCATTGTAACACTTAATTTTACATTATGGCTTTATTACAGTAATTAAGATAAATTGTGCATAATTACATGCAAGAAACCCTAAACCACGCTCTAATCCTAACCCAATATTATTCAGATGCAGCTTCTGTGCCACTTCTGTGGTGCAAAATTAATTTTGTTTATACTGGTTTTATTTGATTGGTAACATCCCTATAGTTTTTAATTATTCTTATTACATTTATGGATTAAATGTAGGGATTTTACATAAAAGATGATGCTTTCATTTAATAAGGTTATTAAAAAAGGCCTTATACAGTCAACTCCAGAATTATTGGCACCCTTGTTAAATCTGATCAAAGGCGGCTGTGAAAATANTCAGGCTACTTAAATGTATAATTTAGTGTATGGGCACCTTAAAATAAAACCTAAAGCATTTCAGATGCAGTTTCTGTGCCACTTCTGTGGTGCAAAATGAATTTCGTTTATACTGGTTTTATTTGATTGGTAACATCCCTATAGTTTTTAATTATTCTTATTACATTTATGGATTAAATGTAGGGATTTTACATAAAAGATGATGCTTTCATTTAATAAGGTTATTAAAAAAGGCCTTATACAGTCAACTCCAGAATTATTGCCACCCTTGTTAAATCTGATCAAAGGCGGCTGTGAAAATAAGTCTACATTGTTAATCCTTTTGATCTTTCATTCAAATATTTAACTAAATTCTAGCCTTTCATTGAAGTAAAACAATTGAAAGTAGGGGGGAAATATCATTATTTTTCTCTAGTTCACGTTGGCCACAATTATTGGCACCCAATTATTTGTTTTATTTTAACCAATTATTTGGAAGATCGAATCACGGCACATTATACGATTTTTAGCAGAATTGGTCAGGTTTAGATTTTTTATCTGTTGGTATTTGCAATCCATGAGACCATGTATCTGAACAAGATGTCCAGGACCTCCAGCAGAAAAACAGGCCCACAACATTAAATATCCAGCAGTATATTCAACAGTGGGCATGGGGTACTTTTTATCCATGTGTGCACCAAACCCATCTGGTGGGTTTGCTGCCAAAACGGTCTTGTTTTTTTATTTTATTTCATCTGACCATAGAAGCAGGTCCTGTTTGAAGTTCTAATGGTTTCTGACAACTGAATATCCTGGAGGCTTCCTCTTGAAACCCTCCTGAACAACTTGTGGATCATTTTTTGATGCTTTCATACCCAGGGGTGGAAATGGGGGGTAACGCGGGGGGACGGCGTCCCCGGAGTGAATTTCAAGGGGGGACGGCGTTCCAGTTCAGATTGGTTCAATTTTTTTTTTTTTTTTTTATAGAAATGAAGGGATTTCTGTATTTATTCACTCAACAGCCTACGAAAACGAAACCGATTCGGTGCAAAAACATAGCGCAATAAAATTGCATCATTATTCATAAAAAGATCGCAATCTGAATTCAAACACCCACGCGATCTTATTCAGTGCTCGAAGTGGGCCGGTACGCACCGCACCGGTAGCACTACTTTAATCTGTAGCACACTTTGTCTTGCATACCGGCACTCACATGTTGCCGATACTCGATCTAACCACCACACCGAAACATAATCAGGCTGTTAATTAATTGTATAAATCGCGCGTTCGGAGCTTTTATAAGCATGAGTGGTGCACCGCGCGCAAATCACCGCAGGCGCGTTCACCACCGCGCTCCAAAGTGTGATAAGATTTGCGCGAGCCGTTCCTATGATAAAATAGAACGTTCTCAATAGAGTTCAAATGGGTTTCATTTGAATTCTATTCAGAATGTAGTAAAACTTTATGGAGAAAGTCATCATGATCTAAAAACAGCCAGTAAAAAGACTGATGAAAAGAGGGGAAAACATGATGATGATCTTGCAAGCTTTTTAAACTTCTCATGACCACTGTTCCTATAATTTATCACGTTCTATTGTATTTATAGTGGTACATTTTAACTAAATTGCTCAAGAATTTATAATATATAATCTATTAAGGCAATAGATAAAAGAGAGAAAAAAGTTAACATTGCCCTAAGCATGCAATGAGGAGCCATCAATGGTCTAGCTTATCCTTATTATCCTTATATATCCTTATTGTAACAATTACAAGAACTACTTTTTCATAAGGCCAAGTACAGGTTAGAATCATGGATCTTCTTGAATTATTGACTAAACTTTAGTTTTCCTCATGTGTAAAATGTGTTNCACCCAATTATTTGTTTTATTTTAACCAATTATTTGGAAGATCGAATCACGGCACATTGTACGATTTTTAGCAGAATTGGTCAGGTTTAGATTTTTTATCTGTTGGTATTTGCAATCCATGAGACCATGTATCTGAACAAGGTGTCCAGGACCTCCAGCAGAAAAACAGGCCCACAACATTAAATATCCAGCAGTATATTCAACAGTGGGCATGGGGTACTTTTTATCCATGTGTGCACCAAACCCATCTGGTGGGTTTGCTGCCAAAACGGTCTTGTTTTTTTATTTTATTTCATCTGACCATAGAAGCAGGTCCTGTTTGAAGTTCCAATGGTTTCTGACAACTGAATATCCTGGAGGCTTCCTCTTGAAACCCTCCTGAACAACTTGTGGATAATTTTTTGATGCTTTCAGACCCCAATGGTTTCTGTCACTAATGAACTGACCACCACAGAGAATATGAAGAATATGAAAATCGTTGTCAGTTAGCTGTCCATGCAGCCACAGTACCAGCTTAAAAGGTGTGCATGTTTATTCTTAGATACGTAATTTATCTAATATATAATCTTTATGTATTGTTTTTAGTCTATCAATACAACATACTGGTATTGGTCTTGTTTTAGAATAGCAGAAGCAGTTAATTAAAGACAAATATTTTGGACATTTGTTGCATGTATCGGGATGACATCAATGTGTGGGGAATTAAATGCAACCTCAAATATTTAAATTGTTCATGACAAAAATCCCACATGCTTACTCTAAGCAAAGTGTATTCCACTAGACTTGGTCATGAATAGCTGTTATTTCATTTGTGTGAATCCACGAAGAGTTAGTTAATACACTTATTTATTTGTTGTATATTTTAGACCAGTATGCACATGCATCGCAGAGAGTAAATTCCAGTTTCAGCTTGTATGATGTATAGATGTATAGATTTATATGATGATGTATAGAGACAGCGAGAGTTCTTGGCACAACCTGATTTGCTTTGTTTTTCACCATGACTTGCATCCTTTAATTTGGCTGAATCATCCTTACTAATATACAGTATGTCAACATACAGTATCATATATGTAAACATAACGTAACACATGCTTACATATGTTACATGAAAGGTCACAGTAATATTTAATACATTTATTGTTACTCTTTTTCTTTCATGTATATCGCAGCATTGTACAGTCATTACTCATGATGACTCAGCTTCAAACTATAAGCCATATAGCGACTGTATATGTTCATGTTGTAAATAACACTGAATATTTGGTCATATTTGAGTTCAGACAACACATAAATACAGATGCCTGTCTATTTATGTATTTAACCCAGATTATTACATCAATAGTAAAACTGGAATAAATAAAACATCCTGTGCAGTGATTGAACAGAAGTCGGTTGATGCAGCAGAACTGCAGGTTTCATTAGCCTACTATTTATTAGTAAATAATTTATTTGTTCAACAGGAAAATACCTCATACAAGCGAGTACAATGAAATACCATAAATATGATCCAAATAACACCTACTGTGAATTTATTTTAACAAATAAAAATTAACATAAAAATAAAGGACAAGTTGGGACAAAGATAAACGCCCTTTCCTGAAGATAAAATGTAAATTACAGGCTGTAATTACGCTTTGAACTCGTCTGAACTCAGACTTACAGCTCGCGAGGGTCGCGCCCCCTCACTGAGAAGGAACTAGTTTGAAACGCCGATTTCTTCAAAATAAAATTCAGATGAAAATATATAATTTCATTAATAATTTTTGGGTTTCACTGTAGTCTAAAATTTCACCATTTCTTTCAGGCCAAAAGATACAATGTATAGCTAGTGTTGTTCTGGTTGTTCTACGCTGAACAGTCATTTGTTAGAAGACTTTTATTTTGTAAAACAAATTGCCGGAAAAGTACGTCACTTTGACGTAAGACATGTTACATCATAGTGTTCCCATGCTCGCTGTCAGTCACGTACAGACGTTCAACCGGCAAGAGAAGAGCAATTTCACTCTATTGTGCAGCAGATAACAAGAAGAAAAGGTATGTTAGACATTTTATTTAATATCTGAATATTTTGCTTGTATAAATATTATGTTAGAATACCATAGGACGACATTTTGTGTGTTTTCAGAGACTAATCTCTAAACTATCTCTTGAGGAAATGGCGCATCTTGTTTAATTGAAGCTGATAAAAAAGATCTACATCAAAAAGCTTGTTTACATTTACACATAAACACTAGTTATCTAAGTAAAACCGTATTAAGTCACTTTTTAAATGACCTATGTGTGTCGTTTGACCTTCATATATAACATGACACGAGTATCACTTTTGCTGGTGAATCACACTGAATGATTTCCTTGAGAAGGACTTTTGACAAAGTCACGAGTTCTTCTTCTTTTATAATGGTAGGAGATGATGACATACGTTTCACTGTACAATATGGTTCATACCAATCAATTATATGTGTGTCTTCAAGAACTATTGAACAGATGTGTTGTAATTTAACATATTAAATGTTTTAAAGGTGCCCTAGAATGCTTTTTCACAAGATGTAATATAAGTCTAAGGTGTCCCCTGAATATGTCTGTGAAGTTTCAGCTCAAAATACCCCATAGTTTTTTTTTATTATTAAATTTTTTAACTGCCTATTTTGGGGCTTAATTAAAAATGCGCAGTTTCTGTGCGTGTCCCCTTTAAATGCTCGCGCTCCCCGCCCCCAAGCTCGCGACTCTATAATACATTGCATAAACAAAGTTCACACAGCTAATATAACCCTCAAATGGATCTTTACAAAGAGTTCGTCATGCAGCATATCAGATCATGTAAGTATAATATTTATTTGGATGATTATTTGATTCTGAATGAGTTTGATGGTGCTCCGTGGCTAAAGCTAACATTACACACTGTTGGAGAGATTTATAAAGAATGAAGTTGTGTTTATGCATTATACAGACTGCAAGTGTTTAAAAATGAAAATAACGACAGTCTTGTCTCTGTGAATACAGTAAGAAACGATGGTAACTTTAACCACATTTAACAGTACATTAGCAACATGCTAACGAAACATTTAGAAAGACAATTTACAAATATCACTAAAAATATCATGTTATCATGGATCATGTCAGTTATTATTGCTCCATCTGCCATTTTTCGCTATTGTCCTTGCTTGCTTACCTAGTCTGATGATTCAGCTGTGCACAGATCCAGACGTTAATACTGCCTGCCCTTGTGTAATGCCTTGAACATGAGCTGGCATATGCAAATATTGGGGGCGTACATATTAATGATCCCGACTGTTACGTCACAGTCGGTGTTATGTTGAGATTCGCCTGTTCTTCGGAGGTCTTTTGCACAAATCAAATTTACATAAGAAGGAGGAAACAATGGAGTTTGAGACTCACTGTATGTCATTTCCATGTACTGAACTCTTAATTATTTAACTATGTCGAGGTAAATTCAATTTTCAATTCTAGGGCACCTTTAATAACACTTTTCTTTGTAAAGAATCAGAGAATGGTCATTTTATGACATCTAATCTTGTTTTGTTATTGTTCCCATTTAGTCAAGATGACCATCATGGAATACGAAGACAATGAATCCAAGTTCATGAGAAAAGCCAAAGAGAATCCGTTTGTCCCTATAGGTAAACTCTTTTAAACATCCTAACCTGTCGCTCGCTCACAGTATCTCTGTATTAAATTTGAAAAATCAACCCAGCTGTTTCATTCATCGTACGATCTCTCGCTGTCTGTTCAGGGATGGCCGGGTTCTTCGGCATTGTGGCGTACAGGCTGTATAAGATGAAGAGTCGAGGAGACATGAAGATGTCCGTGCACTTGATTCACATGCGTGTCGCGGCGCAGGGCTTCGTGGTGGGAGCCATGACTTTAGGTAAGGTGATGCTCTCAATCACACAGACCCTGCCTGTGTAACAGAACCCTGGTTTAAAGCCATGTTTTGTGTTTTTGTCGGCAGGAGTGGTCTACTCCATGTACAAAGACTACGTTCTGAAACCAGCTCAAGCACAGAAAGCTTTGGAGCAGAAGGCAATGGAAAAGTAAAGAGAAATGTGTTCGATTCCTGAGATATCCTTAATACTGCCTCATATTAAGGTGTCAATTTTTTTATTTATTGCTGACATAATTTAGGACATTTTTTTTTTTTTTTTTATTAAATAATTTCTTTACACTGTTTCCTATTTAAACATTAAATAAACCTCAGTAAAGAGGTTAGTGTATCCATTATGTTGCCTGGCTTGTTTGAGAAACATTGTAAGGGATGAAAAAGTTGCTATTTTTGTATCTGCCAACTTCTATTTATGTATCATATCAGTATCAAACTGATGAACACAGTATGAAATGGTTGTTTTTGAATGTTTTGATTGATTAATGCTGAAGGCTGCTGCTCTTCTGTCGAGGTTTCAGAGAAAGGTGTGGTGTTAAGACCTTCGTACCTTGCCATTCATTCAAGATTTGTTCTTGTATCATTTAAGCAGACTAAATTCCAGGACAACAACCTTCAATGAACCATCATTCTAGTTATATTTGTGAAATGTATAACGCACAGAACACAATGAGGGGACTTCGCCACCGCTAAATTATTTATGGTACTAGTTCTTTAGAGCTTTACAGAATATTCAGGAGTTGATCCAACTCTCTCACATGTTTGCTCGGTCATTTTAAAGTGTGTGTGTGTGTGTGAGTGGAAGGAACGAACGAGAGTTGTGTGTTCTTTTGTAGATTGATTGATTGAAAAAACTATTGCACCTTTTGTTTCATATTTCAAATAAAATCCACAATATTATACCTTTAGAGTGACCTATATTTTGAGGATCTCAGCTACAGCTCTGTTTATCTTTGCCAATAAAAATATTGTAATTCCAATAAAGACCGGTTCATTTCAGACTTGTGTGTGAGATCTGTGTTTGTGTGTTTTTCGTCATATGCGCTCTTGTTAAGTGGTGTTTATTAGTATGTATAACAGTGTGCAAATGTTCTGTATGAATGAGATGTCAATTTTGTGTAGATTCCTGGATGCCCTATAGACCCTTTTCACTTTTCCGGGTTTCTCAGAACCGGAAGTCGTCATTGGGTAAAATGAGCGGTGAATGAGAGAATACATTAAATATATTTTTTGTGTTTCCATTTGCTCAAATAGCAAAAGAAAAACTCCACAATAGTGTTTTCACAACTTTCAAAAAGAGGAAAAAAATTGATAAGATAACTGCAGTCAGAAGATGTCAAAAGAAGATGTCATTTTTACCCTCAGCAGCGTAAACCATTTTTTTGTAATTTGATGCAAAGGTAATATAATACTAAGTATAGTGTTTATATACGTATACGTTTTTTTAATGAAATGAAAATATAAAAAACTGCAGGATTTACGATATTGATGACTTAAAACGCGTCATCACAGTCTGTGAAAAGGGTCTGTTAGCCAAGTTGTGCAGGGCATATACTACTATTATCACAAAATGCAATTAATCCTTGAATACACGATTCTGATTGGCTGGAAGGTGTGCGATAAAACCGTTAATGCACAGTTAGTTTTTCAATTCAGTAGCCCCGCCCCCTTTCATGTTATTCCACTTCAAACATTTCAATGCTCATGATTACTTTAGTCAACTCTACAATAAGTAAATCCACTTCATCACGAATCACCAGCGAATTACTCTTCGACAGCCTACAGAGGAAAACTACCACAAAAACGAAAGTTCAAACACAAAGTTCTTAAGATGGCCGCTCGCTTCTTTCTCTGACACGCAGCCATCTTTTTTTTTTCCTCTCTGTATTCCAAGAATGAGTGAACTTTGTTTAAGTTTGATCTGCATACGCAGTCAATGTTCTGATAGACATTGCCTAATTACATCATTTAGATTTCATCATGACTCCTGAAACAGCCGGTCAGATCCAGCAACTGCAGGTTAATGTCCAACCACTCTCTCCATCTGTATTTATTACATTTAATCAGATTCATTTCACAAGACAACAAGTGAGTAAGACACTGGTCAGAAACGTCAGTCGGCAGTGACTAATACACCTAACTAAAGGGTTAGTTCACCCAAAAATGAAATTTCTGTAATTTATTACTCACCCTCATGCCGTTCCACACCCGTAAGACCTTCGTTCATCTTCAGAACACAAATTAAGATATTGTTGATGAAATCCCATGGCTCAGTGAGGCCTCTATTGAGAGCAAAGCAATTCAAACTCTCAAGGTCCATAACGATTAAATCAGTTCATGTGAGTTCAGTGGTTCTGTCTTAACATTATAAAGCGACGAGAATACTTTTTGTGCGCCCAAAAAACTAAATTACGACTTTCAACAATATCTATATGGGCCGATTTCAAAACACTGCTTCATTTCGCTTCTGAGCTTTATGAATCTTTTGTTTGAAAATCTTTTGTGAAATCGCGTGACATTGGCGCTCCGATTTACTGATTCGATTCGTAAAGCTTCATGAAGCAGTGTTTTAAAATCGACCCATATAGATATTGTTGAAAGTCGTAATTTAGTTTTTTTGGCGCACAAAAAGTATTCTTGTCGCTTTATAATATTAAGATAGAACCACTGAACTCACATGAACTGTTTTAAATATGTATTTAGTACCTTTATGGACCTTGAGAGTTTGTTCTAAATAGAGGCCT
>RJVU01046797.1:141858-191734 GCA_003731715.1 Anabarilius grahami
TAAGTTTGATCTGCATACGCAGTCAATGTTCTGATAGACATTGCCTAATTACATCATTTAGATTTCATCATGACTCCTGAAACAGCCGGTCAGATCCAGCAACTGCAGGTTAATGTCCAACCACTCTCTCCATCTGTATTTATTACATTTAATCAGATTAATTTCACAAGACAACAAGTGAATAAGACACTGGTCAGAAACGTCAGTCGGCAGTGACTAATACACCTTAAAGGGTTAGTTCACCCAAAAATGAAAATAATGTCATTTATTACTCACCCTCATGCCGTTCCACACCCGTAAGACCTTCGTTCATCTTCAGAACACAAATTAAGATATTGTTGATGAAATCCGATGGCTCAGAGAGGCCTCTATTGAGAGCAAAGCAATTCAAACTCTCAAGGTCCATAACGATTAAATCAGTTCATGCGAGTTCAGTGGTTCTATCTTAACATTATAAAGCGACGAGAATACTTTTTGTGTGCCAAAAAAACTAAATTATGACTTTCAACAATATACATATGGGCCGATTTCAAAACACTGCTTCATGTCGCTTCTGAGCTTTATGAATCTTTTGTGAAATCACGTGACATTGGTGCTCCGATTTACTGATTCGATTCGTAAAGCTTCATGAAGCAGTGTTTTGAAATCGGCCCATATAGATATTGTTGAAAGTCGTAATTTAGTTTTTTTGGCGCACAAAAAGTATTCTTGTCGCTTTATAATATTAAGATAGAACCACTGAACTCACATGAACTGTTTTAAATATGTTTTTAGTACCTTTGTGGACCTTGAGAGTTTGTTCTAAATAGAGGCCTGACTGAGCCATCGGATTTCATCAAAAATATCTTAATTTGCGTTCTGAAGTTGCGTTTACGGGTGTAGAACGACATGAGGGTGAGTAATAAATGACAGAATTTAAATTTTTGGGTGAACTAACCCTTTAAGTTGGGATTTGTGATAGCCTAGAGACTCAGGGCCAGTTCAACATCTCATCCAGAGGACAGTGTCTTTTAGCACCCCCTGCTGGCTGAACGAACAAATAATGCTGCCTTCATGTGCTAGTTGCAACATTTTCACACACACATCTGTTATTTGGAATAACAAGAACATTTTCAGACCATATGGTTAGGATATTCCTATTTGCAAACACACACAAAATGATTTGAATTTGGTGAAAAAACGCACAAAAATGGCTTGCTAGACAAATTAGAAAAAAAGAAAAAGTGATTATATAAGCAAACTAAAGTTAGAAAATGGTGACGTAGTAACATTGCATAGACATCAACGGGAGATTTGCCTCCTTTGGTCAGTTGCAGGAACAATACTTTTTGAATACAAGCAATTTTTTTTTAGATATTTGCAAATTAAGTATTATGTAAGGAAGCATTCGCCCTGTTTTAATGAGGCTAATCCTGCTTGATGATCTCTTGGGGCTTGGATGGGGTCAGACATCTCTACTGTATAACTCACACGTATTTACCTTCTACAGAGGGTATAAAATTACAGAGGCAGCGAGAAGTTGGAGCGGAGATATGTGCCGAGCTCTGGACTAATAGAGAACAGTCATAAATATTCAGTTTATTCTAGGCATTTAATTTAAGATCATCCATTGACTCCACTGTGTGATAAATGTGATATTTGTGATGCATGTCAGATTGATGAAGTCACTCTCTTGCTTATTATGTTCTCTGTTATAAGTTAATTCCATTCTGGACTGATATATTTGAAATTCTGACAGATATTTTCAAAGACTATAGAATAACACAAGACGCGTCACTCGTATTATTTTGAATGGGAGAAAGTGCAACGCGCAATATGGCGGAATAAGTCTCGCCTTCTAAGTAAGAGCCAATCGCCGATTGGTAAAGTCATCGCATCACTGCAGCGGCCGCTAGAAGCTCCGGTTCCTTTAGAAACAGTCAGATGCGCATTTAGGACTGCGCATGCACATTAGCTTGATCCAGCCTGAAAAATAACGTTTTTTGTCATGATTTGAGCGTTTAGAAACAAAGTTTATGAGACAGTTGATGTCAGATTTCATTGGTGATTTCAAATATGAAATTTAATCAAAAGCTTGGCAAATAGCTTTAGAGAATTTGATGTTTCCCCATTCAAAGAGATTGGAGTTGCACTTGCATGTCCGAGAGGTGTTTCAAAGATGGCCGCGGAGTGAAATGACTTGTCTTAAAGGGACTTTGGATATTTTACATGGTATATTGGGGTTTGATCCATTTCTGGTGATCTCAGATAAACTCACGTCAATTCAAAAAGGTCAACAACAGTTGCTGTCCTATGGACTTACTGCTGCAAACAAACCTATTCTAATTAAGTTTTTTGGAAAAAGACAGAAATCCCATCTGTTAAACTTTGGTTGGAAGAAATGGTTAAGATACTAATTCATTATTTTTGTTAAACAAATGGGATCATTTTGATTAGATTTGGTTTCCCCTTCTTCATTAGTGTGGCATGACTTGAGGTGGGTGGAGAGGAAAGGAGGGAGGGGATTATCTGTTTTGTTTCATATGTTTGGTTCCTGGTATGTGCTGTTTTCATCCTCTTTCTTTTACATATATAGGCTTATATGTGGCCTGTGAATATGAGGCACGTGATTGGATGTCGGTTACTAAGTAACATTCTAGCACCGCATCATTTCACACTGCACACGCTTGGCACCACATTGCAGGGTTAACAGCACAAAAGCGGCACTAATCCTGCTCTGGAGTGATAACAAGTATAAGACTAAAACACAGGAGACAAACAAAATAATGTGAAATACTTATAACAAACTAGATATAAACTAGCACCATCCATTCCACAAATCGGACAGTAATGGCAGTTTTGACATAGTTAGGTCGAGCTGGGTCATGTTGGGAATGGAGGAGATGAGTAACACAATCATACGTGGACTAGTTTCTGAGCAATTGAATCATATCTCAGGAAATGATATTGCTAGTATCAAAGGTACTTTTAATCGGCAGTTTATGGTGGATAATGTCAGAGATGGATTACACATCTCTGATAACCAGGAATGAAACTCTATAATCGAATACAAAGGATTTTCCCAAGGATTCTAACACGGGCCCACTGGAAAAATACACATCTTTTGGACAAATATAGTGCACTTCTTTGGAATAGCAGCAAAGGACAAGGGAACTTCCCTTACATGAATGGCAATATCCCAAAAAGCATAATGGGGCACTAAAATATGGTTGTCTGGGACACTGTGAGCCGGGAGACTAGTATCTACTGTGAGTTTTTAAAAGCTTAAAGGGTTCGTTCACACAAAAATGAAAATTCTGTCATTTATTACTCACCATCATGCCGTTCCACACCCGTAAGACCTTCGTTCATCTTCGGAACACAAATTAAGATATTTTAGTTGAAATCAGATGGCTCAGTGAGGCTTGCATAGGGAGCAATGACATTTCCTCTCTCAAGATCCATTAATTTAAATCAGTTCATGTGAGTACAGTGGTTCAATATTAATATTATAAAGCGACAAGAATATTTTTGGTGCGCCAAAAAAACCAAAATAACGACTTATTTAATGATGTCCGATTTCAAAACACTGCTTCAGGAAGCTTCGGAGCGTTATGAATCAGCGGTTCAAAGAGCCAGAGTCACATGATTTCAGGAGTTTGGCGGTTTGACACACGATCCGAATCATGATTCGACACACTGATTCATTTGTGCTCCGATGCTTCATAAAGCAGTGTTTTGAAATCGGCCATCTCTAAATAAGTCGTTATTTTGTTTTTTTGGCGCTCCAAAAATATTCTCATCGCTTTATAATATTATTAGTGAACCACTGTACTCACATGAACTGATTTAAATATGTTTTTAGTACATTAATGGATCTTGAGAGAGGAAATGTCATTGCTCCCTACGCAGGCCTCACGGAGCCATCGGATTTCAACTAAAATATCTTTATTCGTGTTGTGAAGATGAACGAAGGTCTTACAGGTGTGGAACGGCATGAGGGTGAGTAATAAATGACAGAATTTTCATTTTTGGGTGAACTAACCCTTTAAGATTCAAGAGTATGTAAAATTTTGAATGGGGCAATTTTTTATAAATTCAGTTATATTGTCTTGTGGAGTGTATGTAAACATCTATTATGTGAAATAGCTTATTCAGGACAGGACTAAATAAAAATAAAATGCAATTTTTATGATCCCCTTTATTTTGTTAAAATGATTAAAATGTTGCATATTCTGCAAGTTTACATTAATGTTTAAATGACATTAAAATTAAAAGTAATCACTTTGGTAATACTTTTCAGATGTAACTGTAATTTGATTACCACCCATTTAAAATGTAACTGTAATGAAATACAGTTACTCAATTTTTGTATTTTAAGTTACATGTATTTCGTTACTCCCCAACCCTGGACATCTGTGATGTGTTATTAGTCGTGCACTGGGTGGTGCTGCTGTCCCGCTACTTAAAATGTGCTGGAATGGGCAGAGTTAGACTTTGTATCCTCTTTCCAGTTTTTACTCTGGCAAACTCGGTCTCGAGAAACAGCCTCAGATGTCCAGCGACTCTCCGGAGGTCATCACACGCGTCTCTGCACGCGCTTCCTGGCGACGCGTTACCACGGAGACAGTCGCGTATACAAATGGACGGAAAACACCTCGCGAATCCTTCAGCATCTTTGTTGTATTTTTATAAAATGACTTAAAACCATATAAATTCCCAAATAGGTTGACGGAAATCGTACTAAATTCGTCTGGTAAGTCTTAAACTGACTGCTTGTTGTAGTTAAGAGTTTGTCTGATAAAGATCAAACGTTAATTTGTCCCGAAATAATCGACATTGATAGGCTACATTTGATGCTTGGAAGATTATAGTAGTATTAGTGATACAAATAATAATAAATATTGCATTTTATTCGTATCTAGCACAATATAGCTGAGCTCACAGTGCTTTAAACATACAGTACAGTCCAAAAGTTTGGAACCACTAAGATTTTTAATGTTTTTAAAAGAAGTTTCGTCTGCTCACCAAGGCTACATTTATTTAATTAAAAATACAGTAAAAACAGTAATATTGTGAAATATTATTACAATTTAAAATAACTGTTTTCTATTTGAATATATTTCACAAAGTAATTTATTCCTGTGATGGAAAAGCTGAATTTTCAGCATCATTACTCCAGTCTTCAGTGTCACATGATCCTTCAGAAATCATTCTAATATGCTGATCTGCTGCTCAAGAAACATTTAATGTGTACAATTGTACAAAATATTTGTGTACAATATTTTTTTTCAGGATTATTTGATGAATAGAAAGTTCAAAAGAACAGTGTTTATCTGAAATCTAATCTTTTGTAACATTATAAATGTCTTTACTGCCACTTTTGATTGATTTAATGCATCCTTGCTGAATAAAAGTATTCATTTCTTTAATTTCTTTTCAAAAAAATAAAAATAAAAATTCTTACTGACCCCAAACTTTTGAACGGTAGTGTATAATGCTACAGAAGCTTTGTATTTCAGATAAATGCTGTTCTTTTGAACTTTCTATTCATCAAGGAATCCTGAAAAAAAAAGTACACAACTGTTTTCAACATTGAAAATAATCATAAATGTTTATTGAGCAGCAAATCAGCATATTAGAATGATTTCTGAAGGATCATGTGACACTGAAGACTGGAGTAACGATGCTGAAAATTCAGCTTTGCATCACAGGAATAAATTACTTTGTCAAATATATTTAAATAGTACACAGTTATTTTAAATTGTAATAATATTTCACAATATTACTGTTTTTTACTGTATTTTTAATTAAATAAATGTAGCCTTGGTGAGCAGACGAAACTTTCTTTTAAAAACATTAAAAATCTTAGTTGTTCCAAACTTTTGGACTGTACTGTACATAGAGTAAAAATAATACTACAAACGAAATATAAAATGAATGAAAATAGATGAGGAAAAGCCATTTTGATAGACATTCAGTGCTTTTAAAAACCAATCCAGATGTGTTTTTGAAGCATGTCTCTTCATCTGTATCATCATTTAATTTCCATACACACTCTTTCATGCTGTTTTGTGTCTCTCTGATCTCTCAGTGATGGATGGAGACAGTGAGGAGATAAAGCAGCACCTGAGGCTTCAGTTTCAGACTCTTCAAGAGCAACAGGTGCAGCGCATCCGGAGGAGACTGGAGAGGAAACAGACGGAGACGGATACGACTTCTCCTCTCAGCAGCCTGGACAACATCAACCTCATGGAGGAGGACGGGGACATGATGGATCTGTTCAACGCAAGGTGACACGATGAGTTCGCAGTGCTGCTGTCACAGATATAATTACTATGGTCATTACCAGAACAACATCCTTTCAGGTCAACACCATAATTCATGCCAGAAATGAGACCTAATTTCATTATTCATAGGGACAGTGTGACTTACAATAGACTGGACTGGTTACCAACGGGTTGAAGGTCCAAATGTCAGTTTCAGGTCAGCTTCAAAGAGCTCTACATGATCCCAGACGAGGAATAAGAGTCTCATCTAGAGAAACCATTGATCATTTGCTAAAAAAAATCAAAACGTATATACTCTGCAAATGCTATCCACATGGAGAGGTGGGTAGTGTAACTTGTGTTCAAATCCGGTCTGGGTCGTTGCACACTTACACCACATATTTATCACGTGTTCATGCCATGTATTATACAAATATTAATTGTACTTTAATTCAGATTGATCCAGAATGAAAACGAACAGTTGCATGATCGTCTGAGGGAGCTGAGAGACGAGAACGGCCGACTCCACAAACTGCTGAGCGAGAAAGACTTCGAGATAAAACACCTGAAGAAGAAGAGAGAGGAGGAGAGGCTGGCTTTAGCTGGTAAACGCTGCTTTATTGTTTGTGAGGTTGATGTACATACAGTGGCCCAAAAAGATATTAAGACACTTACATCACTCTTAAAAGTATATGAATGTCATTGTATTGGATTGTATGTGGCATCTGCAAACAAATTATGTTTCAGTGGATGTATGAAGTCAGTATATTTTTACTAGTACTAGCATTTTATTGTGTTTTTCAAAGAAGTTTCTTCTGCTCATCAAGGCTGCATTTATTTGATCAAAAATACAGTAAAACAGTGAAATATTACAGTTTAAAATTTCTATGTGAATATAGTGTAAAATGTAATTTATTCCTGTGATCAAAGCTGAATTTTCAGCATCATTACTCCAGTCTTCAGTGTCACATGATCCTTCAGAAATCACTCTGACATGCTGATTTGATTCTCAAGAAACATTTCTGATGAAAACAGTTTTGTGCTGCTTCATATCTTTGTGGAAACCGTCATACATTTTATTTTTCAGGATTCTTTGATGAATAGAAAGTTCAAAAGAAAAGCATTAAAAAAAACTTTTGTAACATTATAAATGTCTTTACTGTCACTTTTGATCAATTTAATGCATCATAGGCAGTTATTTTAGTTTTTATTGTAGTTTTATTAATATTTTAAATTGGCTTTTATTTAGATATTTTTAGTTAATTTTAGTTTAATTTATTTTTATTTCAGTTTAAATGTCTTTACTGTCACTTTTGATCAATTTAATGCATTATTGACAATTTTTTTTAGTTTTTATTATAGTTTTATTAATATTTGAATTTACTTTTATTTTAATATTTTTAGTTTTCAAGTTCATTTTAGTTTAATTATATTTCATTTCAAATTTATTTACCGTCACTTTTGATCAATTTAATGCATTATTGACAGTTTTTTAGTTTTTATTATAGTTTTATTAATATTTAAATTGACTTTCATTTTTATATTTTTAGTTTTCAAGTTAATTTTAGTTTAATTTTATTTTATTTCAGTTCAAATGTATTTACCGTCACTTTTGATCAATTTAATGCATTATCGACAGTTATTTTAGTTTTTATTTTAGTTTTATTATAGTTTTATTAATATTTTGAATTGGCTTTTATTGTTATATTTTTAGTTTTCAAGTTTATTTTATTTTTATTTATTTTTATTTCAGTTTAAATGTCTTTACTGTCACTTTTGATCAATTTAATGCATTATTGACAGTTTTTTAGTTTTTATTATAGTTTTATTAATATTTAAATTTACTTTTATTTTTAGATTTTTAGATTTCAAGTTAATTTTAGTTTAATTTATTTTTATATCAGTTTTTATTTTTATTTATTTCCAGTTTATAATTTTAGTACTTCTACTTAATAAACTTATTTTAGCCAAGGGAACATTTCTAATTTTAGTGCAAGTATTTAAACTAATATTTAAATAGTTTTAGTTTTAGTTAATGATAATTATCCTGATCCTTGACGAATAAAAGTATTATTTCTTAAAAGCAAAAAAATAGAAATCTTACTGATCCACAATATTTGAAGAGTTATATTTATAACAAAATGTATTTTGTGAAATGTTGCTTGTCATATCATGTTTTTCATGCATTAAGTGCCCAAATAGTTTTAGGGGTCCACTGAATATCTGTCTGGAATATAATGACTGTGACAATCCTTTTTTTCCCCACAAGGCACTGCTGGTTTGGCAGGAGATGCAGCTGCAACCAAGATCGTGGAACTGTCAAAAAAGAATCGAGAATTAGCTGCTGAAATGGAGCGAGAGAAGACCAAAACTAAACAAGCAAACAATCGGGTCAAAGAACTGGAGAAAGAGGTAAAGAAGAAACAGAACTGTTTACTTGAAAGTTGTTTTGGTCAATGTGGTTTTTCATGAAGATCTTCTTATTAGCTTCAGGCCACACTGTTACTTAATCCTGCAAAGACGACAAACAAAAAGCAGACTTCAAGAACTGTGAACGACTGTCTTGAGGTAATATTGTGTCATCATTCATTCGGTACATGATTAGACATTGGTAACTGTTTTCAAATGACTTTATTTCCAATGTGTTTTTGTGCAGAACAGCCCAGTAGTGAAATCACTGCAGGAGAAACTATCTGCAGCCCAGCTCAAAATGACTGAATACCGCAACCAGATCCAGACGTTTAAACAAGAGTTAAAAATAGCTCACAAGGTTTGTGCTCAACGAGGTTTGTGCTTGAGTTATTTACAGTGAACAACATGATCTAGTCCAGGTGTTTTGTCAGGTGTTGAGCTGTGAGGTGGGTGAGGACGTCAATATTCAGCAGATACTGTGTACCCCGGGAGGCTGGAGAGGCCGTTCTCAGCAGATCCTCGGCCTTCAGAACAGAGTGAGTCAACATGCTCTCAGACTGACGACTTTTAATTGATCGACAGGTTTTTTGCATAGTCTTCACTGTATAAGATAAACATCCTTATTAATTAGTCCTTGTTAAAGTTACAAAAGTTATTCAGTCAAGAGCAGAGAGTGATTTTTTTCTTGGTCGTTTGTTTGATTAACATTAAAAACACAGACAGCAGCAGGAATATTATGCTGCTGTCACTTTAAGAGCGAATGCACTGATCTAAAATACTGATACTGGTACACATGCATTTACTTTCTCAACTGTTTATGTTCATTTAAGACATAACAGACTACCTTTACCAGGATACTCGCTATTTTTTGACATAATATTATGTGAACTGCTAACAGTGATTGTAAATGCCTAAATTATTACATTATTTGCTAACTGCATTCTTTAAATTGTAATGTTGACATGCATTCTCTGTAAAGCTGCTTTGAAATGATATGCATCATGAAAAGCGCTATACAAATAAATGTGAATTGAATTGAAAAATTTGTCCACTAGAATTCATAAAAATGTTACCGGCCAACTGCCGAGTGACACCGCATTTGGTGCGTGGTGAGTGTTAAAGGTGCAATATGTAAGAAGTTTACAGTAAAATATCCAAAAACCACTAGGCCAGTGTTATATATTTTGTTCACTTGAGTACTTACAATATCCCAAATGTTTTCAACTATTTGTAAATCGCGAGAAAACTGCAATTTTAACCAAGGCTCCGGGACGTGTGAGGAGTCGCCTGTCAATTGCGTCATACCCGTGTTACCCGCGTTACCCTCGGTTTCCGGTTTTATTTTGTAGAAAAAATGGAAACACCAAAGATGCTTTAATATATTACACGTTTTAATAGACAAGGGAGCAACTGTTTTGATATATTTATAGACAGAAAACTAATTATTGTTATATAGCTCAACATGTTTAGTCTTATTGTTTAAATCTAATTTTCTTGATTTTTTATGAGTACCATGCTTTACCATGCCTCAGAGAAAAACACTATTTTGTCAAGTAGCTAACATAGCATAATCAGATGCAGCTTTATTTTTATTAACAGTAATACAGAATTTTTCCATCATATGTTTTAAAATTAATTGCATGCCATTTATCAACACAAGCCATCCAGCATTTAATATGATATTTTAAAATCCATCTATATTACTGCAGTGTGTAACAGTGTCTCACAGCAGCCGCCGAGCGAACGCACAGAGTAACGTTATAACATCATTTTCAACACAAATGTATCTAATATGATAAACAGAGCTGCGTTACCTCATACTCATGACCGGAAAAGCGGAAGCGGCGCCGGCGACTGTAGCATAATAAAAGTCCCGCTGCTCGTGAGGCGTGTGTTGCGCAATCGCTCCAGCGGCCTCGTTCAGCTCCACAACACTCGGTCCTGCTCTGCTTCATACTACAGTAACGTTAATAATCGCATCCATGAACATGATTTCTTACCGAGTCCTATCCCTATTCTATTCCACCGGCTGTGAAGTAAAGACCACATGTTCCAAGATTCCGCTCTCAAACTTGGCGTCATCTTAGCGGTCAGAAAATATTACATAGTGCAACTTTAATTCTAGGCCCTGGTAGCATGTACACTTGGGAGATATAATTAGAAAACATGGCAGCAGCAACATTACACAATAAATAAAGCTGAACATATAAAAAATCATAATAGGTCCTCTATAAACATTTTATTCACTGAAGGTGCGAGACCTGGAACAACAGCTCAGCCAATCATCTCACAGGAAGCAGCTATGTGACCAAGGCCTTGAAGAGGAGATCATGAGAATGGGAGGCTTACCAAAAACACAAGACAGAAACCTCAGCCACATCCGTCACATAGAGAGGGAGAGGAAGGAGGCACTGGAGGTTGTGCACATTGATTAAACATCTTTTTGGGTCTGATTATGTCATAACTTTTCACATTATCCACATTTTGTGTCTTTTCAGAAGCTCACTATGGATTATGAAGTTCTGCTTGAAGAGAACTCAGACATAAAGAAGAAACTGGAGGGATCCAAAGCCAGGAACAAAGTGTTGAGCACAGAAGTCAAAGCCCTGAAGAGCCAGATCAGCACTCTGCTGGATAAGGGCAAACATGATGATGAGCTGGTCGACGCCTTATTGGTAACAATACAGAATATATTAACTACTGACTGGTTTACATAAAGAACATGAAATCCTAAACAGACAAATGATCTAAAACAGATGCTATTGAGTATTTTAGGCAGGGCTAACTCTGACTCTCTCTCCCAACAGAAGCAACAGTCGAAGTGGCAGGCCATGTTCGGTCATCTCAGCCAGAAAGGGTCCCAGCGTGAGGAGGCTCAGCAGGGCCTGGAGAGGCAGCTGCACAACGAGGCCCAGCAACACGCCTCCCTCATCCAGCAGCTCAAACTCATGGTGTCAGAGAAGGAGAACAAGGTCAAAGAGCTGGAGCGGGAGATCCAGCAGCTCGCCCTCATGGTATGACACATCTGATCAGATCATCATCAGCGTTTTCTTTCTCATGCTTACGCACGTTTTGTGTGTCTGGTGCAGAAGCAGTCGGAGTGTAAAAGCCAACTTAACACCAGACCTTTGACGTCACGACAAGAGAACAGCAACTCTGCCAGGTATTGACATTCTTAGATCAGATTTCACTGCTAACAGGGAATTATTCAATTATTCAACAGCATTATTCAATGTGTTGACGTAATTTCCATTGAAACAGGAAGACAGGGCGGGACATATCGAACAGCTCCTCCCCCTTTTTTTAAATAGCCAATAGCGTTTTGTTTATATCACAGTTGGCCAGAGCCATTGAGGTCGAAGTTGCAGTTTCCTCCTAATCTCTAATCGTTTCTCCTCCGAATCTCCTCAATATCACTTTGTGCAGAATTCAAATGAGTCCGATATGTTTTGTGGTCCGCGCCGACTGGATCATATGATCCTCTCTGTGCTCTCGTGTCTCTGGACCGGAGCAGACCGTGTGCGCTGGGCAGTTCGCATGACACTAACGTGAATCCAGACTTCATTCGCCTCAATGGAAAGCATATTTACACCGTCTCAATCATTCCCTATCCCCTATATAGTGCACTATGTGCCATTCACCATGTAGAAAATAGTAAATGTGTGAACAAGTCACCGATTTCAGCTGCAGCTTCAGCGTCTATTTATAATGTAGGGGGCGGGACGCTTTAGATTCTAGAGAGCATTTGATTTGACAGAAAATCTGATGAGAAGCTGAAGTGCAGCGTAATGTCATCAAAATCATTGATCCATATTGGTGGAAGTGAGAGACTCTGAGATTTAAGTGTTTATATCTTCTAAATGCGAATTTTGTCATTGTTTTGGAACACACTAGCTTTTAGTTAACAGTAAGGCTAACATATTCATACTAAAAGCCAAAAAACTTCCATTTTGATTTTGTGGGGACTTTAATGTTTTCAAAATTTTAGCTCAAAAACGATACTTGTACATCATTCATGGAACTTTATTGTCTGAAATGTTTTAGTTGGATGTTCGTCTAACATTTTTTATATGTTACTACATGTTGCAGAACGTTCAGAGAACATTCAAAAGTAACGTTCCCATAATGTTTGAAGAATGAGAAAATGGAAAGTTTCCTTAACATCTGTATAACCAAGAAAAAACATTTAAAAACTGGAAAATTTGAATGTTCTTAGAACATTCAGAAATAATATTTTCATAACATAATGGGAACATTAGCAAAACGTTCTTAGAATATATTTTTTTAGCTGGGTTACTAAGGGTATGTTTACACGACAACAATGTAATAAAGAAGTTTATTACATAAACAAGTTTTTCCTTTGCGTTTTCCGCATACAGACAACAAGTTTGTCTAAACGATCCCCTTTCACACGGATCCACAAAAATGACTAAAAACGCTGTATTATGCATGACAGGCCAGTAGTTGGCGATATCACTTTGTAAAGAAACACTACGCGCTTATAGACAACACGTAACTCCCATGCGCATGACGTCAGCGTTTTCAAAAATTCATGTTTTTGTAGTTTACACAGAGATGATAATGGTATCGCACTTTGAAACCCGTTTTCAAAAGTTTGTGTTTTCATACCACTAAAATGCCATTGTTGTGTAAATGAACGGCCAAAATGCATAAAAACTTTTTTAGTTGAAAACAGTGTCATGTAAACGGCCCCTAACAGCTTGTTTCAGCACAAACCCTTATTTGGCGTTAAAAAACTACTGTCAGGATTTACTGAACACGTCCCTTTCAGACGAAAATCTATGGGAGAAAAATAGTATTTTCGCCTTTTTAATGCTTAAAAAAAGCATGTCTTAACCCATTTAGCTCTTGACATGCTGCGACAGCTGCTGTAGGAGGAGGAACCGCAGAGATCAGAGAGCGTGTGAGAGAGGACAGAGAGTATTCTCACTCGTGTTCATTTATTTGGAAGGCCAGAGGAAGATGTTATCTAAACATATCGTTTGCCAAGCCACGCTATTTTTAATTTGCTGCGTCTGTGTTGTTAGTAGATCACCTGCACCTGATTATCATCAGCTCTGTGCTTATTCACGCTGCTCTAGATTGTGTTGGTCATTACAGAAATGAGCTGCTGTGTCTGTGTTCTTTAATTTGCTCATTTTCAGTAGCTGCAGAATTTTACACTCCTGACTTTGATGAGATTGCAGTCTCACGCTCATTTGCCCTGTTTAGTAAATCTGGCCAATACTCCACAACAATAAATAAACTATGATTTCTTTCTTGTCATCAGATTGCTGACCAAACCATTTTTATAATGATTTTGTAATTCAGGAACACCAGCATCATTTTTAATTCTGTTTTCATCTTTAGTATTTGTGTTTTCATTTATAGTCTATCCATTTCAGTTATTTATTATTATGAACCTGACCTTCAATTGTCAGTTTGATGAGGAGAGATATGCTATTACTTTACTAAATGTGTAATCTATACCTTTCGCATTAAAAAGTCCCACTGACTTACATTCGAGGAAGGACTTGAGACATAGAGACGGTGTGATCTTTTGATTTGGGACAGTGAGAGACCACCCCAAACACATTTTACATACATCTACAGTAGTACACTTACAATGGAAGTCTATTTTTAAGTCTTGTCCTGCACTGAATTTCACATACACACTTCCTGCAGTCTACAGTATCTCCTGCTGTCTAACATGAGTGAAAGCATTGTACTGTATATTATTTCAGAGATGCTCAAGCGGCCTGTCCAGAGTGTGCTGTTAAAATCCCGTCGCTCCAGACTCAGTGTGCGGAGTATAAGGCTCTTTATCAAGCTGCAAGTGTGGAGAGAGACAGACTGCTGGAGCTGACCAAAATACAGCAAACCAGGTAGGAGACAATTTATAGAAATTCAAATTATAACTTTCTACAAAACATCTTCATTTGGCAACTGTTAACCAAGGAAAATTGTAAGCGAAATATAAAAGATTGGTTACTTCCAACACTGATACTTTTTTAATAGCTTTGAGAGTGATACCAGAAAAACAGACCTGATCTTTCAGAGTGTGTGTGATAAAAATGGACATTAATAGAGTGCATTAACTTGCTAAAAACAATCAATCTCCAGGCAATGACAGGAGAATTTAAATAAGACCTTTTCTAAGACTTTTCACCCTTTCTATTATTAGTATTTGTTGAAGCAATACAAAAAGGTGAATTTCCCACTTCATTTAAACACAGGGTCATAACATTGATTCCCAAACCTGATAAGGACAAAATTGGAGGCCCATTAATAATGACAGTAAGTTGTTTGCAATGATTTTTTTTTTAGTTTTATAGTTTTTAGTTTTACACAAAATTAATCAAGTCTGGTTTCATGTCCAATCAGGAACAATATTTGACTAGATTATTGATGATAGTTTTATTTTATTCATTCATTTTTATAAAGCATTCAATATTTTTTTGCCTGGCTAACATGGAAAGTGGTACAAGCACAATTTCTCACCGCACACTTATTTCATTTGGAATTATTAAGACATACTATTTAAAAACAAATCACTATTCTATCATACTTTATTCAATGAAGGGATTATTTTAGTAGGGCAATTAGTTAATTCCAATGGATATTTATTGTCATATACTGAATTTCTTGATAAATTCCAATTACCAATTAAACCAAGAGACTTTGCTATTGTTCTTGACGCGACTCCAAAGAGTGTGACGTTACTTTTAAAGATCACTAGTTCAGTGGAAATCAACATGGATAATCCTTGTGGAAATATTTACATTGATAATGTTGATGT
Organism: Anabarilius grahami; assembly: GCA_003731715.1. Classification (NCBI taxonomy): domain Eukaryota; kingdom Metazoa; phylum Chordata; class Actinopteri; order Cypriniformes; family Xenocyprididae; genus Anabarilius; species Anabarilius grahami. Next base: position 157,318 of record RJVU01046797.1, read on the forward strand.
TTTGAAATAAGATTATAAGAAATTCTCTCTGTTCTGTGTCTTTTCCTGCAGCAAGATTTCTTTGGTCTTCTTTATTTGGTAATATCTCTTGGGACAAAGCATGGAAACTGCAAAACAAGTTTTGTATCAATAACAAAATTAAGGAAGTGTCTTACAAAATACTTCATAGACTTTACACTGTTAAGCATGTTTTGGAAACTCAATATTTCACATAACTGTGAATTTTGTGGATGGGAAAAATAAACTATTTCGCATCTTTTTTCTTACTGTATCTTTCTCAAGAATATTTTGGAAAGATTTAGAAATCTATATCAATAGAAAACAGGAGTGTATGATATGAATTTGTGTATCTGATGTGCTTTTTAAATTTTTTTAGAATGACAATTTTAAAGAACAACATAGAGTTATTTATTTTATTAGGAAAATAGCATATAAATAAAAAGCAGTGGGCTCTTTGCAAAACAGATTTTTCACATTTAATAAATGACTATATTATACATAAATATTTTGGAACAAACTAAAAACAAAAAAGAGCTGAAAACATGTAATGTTTTGAAAGCATTGAAATGTATGTATTTTTTTTTATTATTTTTTTGGGCCGAAGTATACTTTTGGCTTAAGTAGGGATTGTAGTTGATCTGTGATCCGTATGGACCAGGCCCACGGGTTTGGAACGCATATGATTCGTGGATTAATTGCAAAGTTTAACAATCATAGAGTGAAAGTTTTTCATTTGCAAACATTCAAGTGAGTTTAAAGCATTCAAGCACAAAAAGCGAAAGAGAAGTGAATTCAGAACTCACACGCTGTTTTTTTTTTTTTATGCACGCACACAGAGCTGCATCTCAGACAGCACATGAACACCAAATTCAGTTCTCAAATCTTTTTGTGCTTGAACAGACACATACACACAATTATGTCAAAATGCCCATCTCGCTGTGTGTCCTCGTAGACTGTCAGTTATGTCTTAAGTGAATGTAAACAGTTGAGAAAGAAAGTGCATGTGTGTCAGTATATTAGATCCGTACATTCGGTCTTAAAGTGACAGCAGCCTAATAAACCTGCTGCTGACTGTGTCTGTGTGACTAATGTTAATCGTCAAAGAGAAAATCACTTTTGTAGCTTTAACAAAGATTATTTATATTTAATTTACAATGTTGGATGTAAACTGTTAATGTAATTTAATTATTTTCCTTTGAAAAAGTAAAATAAGGGATTACTCTTTGTTTTTCTGTGTTACTTTTGATATAATTGCATGAAATACTGTATACTGTATAGACTACAGAACAATTCTATATAAAACAATAGTGGGTTTAACATCAACATGGAACGTCTAATGTTAAAATGTATGTTTTTAATGTAACCTCCCTTTAAATAGCCTACTTTTGTCAGTTCAAGAATAATTTATGCTACTTTATATATATTTGAAAGAATTAAAAGTGTAGTTTCTTGTCTATCCTTGTATCGTTTATCTGGTTCAGGTTGATATGGGATTTTGAAAGTAATTAGTGATAAGTAATGCCATACTTTTTTGAGAGAGTAATTAGTACAGTAATCTAGTTACACTGTTGAAGATGTAATTATTGTATTGACTGTTATTGTCCCCCTGGGGAAATTTTGCTTCAGTGTCTTTCAGTGCACAGTAGCTTGTAATTAATAATTTTTTAGAGTAACTTATCCAACGCTGTTCATTTATACAGTGAAGACCATGCGTTATTTTGCATTTGATTATTCAATTTTTGTACCTGAATACTGTTAGACTTAACTGAAAAAACATAAAGCCCTGTTTATTTCATTTGTATCTTTGTTCTGTTGTATTTACCTATTCTTTAATTTGTTTATTATTGTCTATGCAGATTCACTTACCTACGAAATCACCCCAATCATTCTAGAATGAATCATTCTTTACAAATAGAGCTATCTAAGTCATCTGGTGAAAGTGTTCATGTAACGCCTTATAAACTAAAAAAAGATTTTTAAAATCATTACGAAAACTAACAGGTAATCAGCGTAACGACTTTAAGATAATGCATCTAAATAAAGGCATATTTCATGTTATTATGTCATTATGTTAAATCATAAATTTAGAGCACATAATATACTAAAAATAGTATGGTATGCTTCTCTAACTTCACCATGGCACGACTGTTTAAAAAGTCATTATTTTTGTAATTTTGTTTGTTGATGCTAGTTAAACAGAATTACACATGTAATTGCTGTAATGGACGGCTACACTTTATATCTTTTAATGGTCTTAATTTGGTCTACAGGGAAGAAGAGGCCAAGCGCCAGTGTGTAGATGCGGAGCAGAAACTCAGACAAGAACGGCAGCGTTCAGTCTCACTGGAGCAGCAGCTTGAGAAAGCCAAATTGGACTCAAGGAAAGAAGCAATGCATCGGAGCAGAACAGGTTCTGTATGGCCTCATATAGACTGAAACTAGCATAATCATGTTTTTTCATGGTTTAGAAGTGTCACTAAAACCAGTTTTAGGTCCAAAGAATATCTGATTAACTTGCCATCTCAGACTGAAATCCATTGTATTTTCTTGTATTTATGTAGGAAACTCGGGCAGCACTCTGAGTCTCCCTGAGAAACAGGAGGGCTCGTCTCCCAGAAGCCTCTCTGTGGTCAGCCGTGATGCTCAACTCGGTGAACTCAAAGCACAGTACGTCTTTTGTTCCTGAATGTTAAAATATTCTCTAGTGTTAATTAGAGCTGCACGATTATTCGTTAAAAGATCGTGATCACCCAATCGATCTCATCTCTCGCCTGTGTCTATGACAAAATCAAAGTGAACATTAAAATCTGTTATAAATATTCATATTATCACAAAAGTACTGGATAAAAGTTTATAGTTAAGATATAAACACTGATGTCTACGGTAGCGATCAAAATAGAGCAAATCACCTTTTGAAAGTAACCTGGTGCTTCAGATAATGATTGTATCAATTACATTGTTACACCAGTAGTTGGCGACAAGTGACTTAAAAATGTATTTGTCATTGAACCATTTATTCAAGAGATTTGTTCAAAAACACTGATTCATCCAGTAATGAAACAAGTGAAGTCTTAATGAGTGAGTCATTGAATAATTCACTCAATCCGATTTTTGTAATAAAAAAAAAATTCATTCAGATTAAACATTTTAAATAGACTACAGCAATTAACATTTTGTCAGAACCTCTAGTAAATTACATGTTATTTTGTATAGTTGTCTGTTAAGAATCGTGGGAGAATCGTGATCTCTGCGTGAAACAAAAAAATCCTGATTCTCAATTTATCCAGGATCATGCAGCTCATGTTAATTTCGTTAACAGGTAAACTATGAATGTTCTTTGACTAAATATGATAAAAAGTGCATTTGACACAGGACTAAGACTAAATTTAAAAACAAGTCTGATGAAATTAACACTAATATTCACACGCAACCTCATTTTAGTACTAAAAGATCTCTGTCGGAACTGTCACAGTACCTAGAACACAGAAATGCTCAATTTCACATTTTGCCCTGATTGTAAGAGATATTTACAGTAAAATATGCTGCGCTGAGCTGAATGAGCTGCGGTCTAATTAGTATCTGAAAGTTTTATCAACATTTCCTGCAGGCACACGAACACTACACATTTTCAAACTCTTCCTAATCAAACACTCCTGATTCAATGTATCAGCTCGTTAGTAGAGACTCCAAAGCCTGAAATGGATGAGTCAGATGAAGGAGACGTCCAAAATGTGTGCTGCTGGTGAGCCTCCAGGAACAGGGTTGGGAAACACTGGCTTAGAACATAATAGCACATTTTTCCTAAACTAGCAAACACTATTTGGGTATCATGTTCCATATGAAGAGCTGTAATAGTGATGCTTGCTTAAGCAAACTGGTTGTTCCGGACCAGTAAATAAATGCACTGGTATCTTGTCCATGCAGGTTGGCACTGCAATTAGAAGAAAATGAAAGCTTGAGAACCACTTTGAGGAACACCTTGAGGGAAAAGAAAGAAGACTTGCAATTCTACAAGGACATGATGGCCCAAGCAGCACAGAGCTTCCAGCAGGCCCACAGAAAGCCTGAGACTTAGTTGGGACTGAAGAAGTCTCTTTGATAGCAAACAGAGGACAAAACTGCCATCAAGGGAACGCTCATTTGATATGTTGCCAAGTCTGCTGTTGACCAAACACACATACTACATTTCTTGTTTCATGGCACCCTACTTGCTAGACTACATCAATCCAACCAGCATTGTGAGGTCACAGGAGATAACTGAGAGATGTTTCATGTTTCAGAAACACTTTCTGTTGGAGGAAAAGTTATGAATAGAATATAATAATAATGAGAACCTGTAAATAGTAGTTAGATGCTATTTATACTTAGTGCATATAGTGGCAGATACTATATGCACCTATTGTAGTATATTATAAAACGGTATGAAATTATAACAACATATCCAGTCTATATGATTATATATATTAAAGGGAACCTATTATGTCCCTTTTACAAGATGTAACATACGTCTCTGGTGTCTCCAGAATGTGTCTGTGAAGTTTCAGCTCAAAATACCCCACAGATAATTTATTATAGCTTGTCAAATTTGCCCCTATTTGGGTGTGAGCAAAAACACGCCGTTTTTGTGTGTCTCCCTTTAAATGCAAATGAGCTGCTGCTCCCGCCCCCTTTCCAGAAGAGGGCGGAGCTTTAACGGTTGCTCAACAACAACAAAGCTGGAGAATCTCACGCAGCCAAAATGAGGATTGTCAGTAACGGTGTTCAGCCTTACATTGTTCAAACCGGAGTCGACACTGATGGAGAGACTCAGGAAGAAGTTACAACTTTTAGAATGAAACTGGACATTTCTGAACGGTTAGTGGATAAATGTATGTAGTTGCTGTGGAGTTGATTCAACTCATCCACTAGCATGTGCCGTCATGTTAATCTTTTCTGTTGAATTGACCCTCGTTTGTGAAGCAGTCCGGCGTAAAATGACGGCATGTCAACAACACTCTACTACAACAACTCTTCCTCTTCTCTAAAGCAGCCCAACATGGCCACACCCCCTTTGATGTATGTTATCGGGGGCGGGGTTTATGTAAATTTGGGGGTTTGTGATGTCAACAACCCAGGAAGAAGCTCATTGGATGCTGCCTTATTGTCCCAATCCTTAAAGCCCTCACCCTTCCCGTTAGGCACTATATTTCCACTTTCCGAATATTTTTTATTTTTTTTATTTAAAATAAATGCCTCTATGCGCTGATGTGCAATGGTAAAAAAAGTGAGATGAATGAGTCTGGAAAAAGGCAAATTCGAACTCAGTCGTGACAAAAGCTCACACCACCCGCCTTACTCTCTACACCACTGCTTCTGTTATCAGACAGGTTTCTTTTGCAGTTTTTCTGGCTCAATCAGACAAAGGTGGGAGGAGTTAGTGTAAATAGCCTATGCCAACAAGGTGGGTTATTTGCATCTAGTGTAAATAGAAACATTATCAAGGTAAACCCAAGTTTGTCTTCTTGGCACTCTAAAGTGGAAACAAACATCCCTGCCTTCTTTTCTGACGCACATTGCTCATTAATACTTGATTTGTGTGTCGTGGTGTGAAACCAAAATGAAAAGCAAAACCAAAATAAGCTGGCCAGAATGTGAAACGCCCCCTGCTGAAGCGATATGTGTGCGATGTCTTGACCTCTCTCTTACCGTGTCTCTCCTCTAGTTTACATTTACCGTATCAGCCTCGGCATTCATGCTGCCATACTTGAGTTATTCTCTTTCCTATGCGGCCGGAGGGGGTTTGAGGCCTCCCCTCCCAGCGCTGCTCCACCACGCTTAATTTAAACCTGTGGCTGAAGCAGTGTGCTCCTCCTGAAACAGCGCACTATTTCATCTTCCCAGAACCCTGAGGGACACTGGCAAGACCGAGGCTGTTACGAGCGCAAGGACCACAAGACAAAAATATCATCCGGGATTGGAAATGACGGAAAAAGCAAAATGCCTTATTTACGTCGAAGGAATAAAAAGAACTTTTGAAATGAGATTTCAGATAAGAGATGTTCATAAATATTTGACACGACTGAGCTGCAGTTGTAAAGGCTGGTACGGTGCTTTAAAGGGATAGTTCACAGCAAAAGGAAAATTCAGTCATAATTTAAAAGTATAATTTTAAAAAGAGTACTTATTATGGTAACAATACACTTTATAAGAATATACATGAGTGTGAACTGAATGTAATCTATTCAGACACTTAATTGCATGTTATTTACAGTTGAAATTAAATTTAAATTTATATTAAATGCAATTAGTTGAACTTAAAAGTGCTTTTTTGATCCACTTAAGTACATCTTTATATGTAATTACATAATTACTTATATTGTCTGTGAAAAATGGTTAAAGTTACTTCTGAATGTACTGAGAAGCATCGATGGTCAACTAAAATATACCTCAATGCCATTTCTATTGAAACTTGTATGTTATGTATTTAAATATATTTGTAATTACACATTTGTAATAATAAAATTGCAATTTAGTCCATTTAAAATATCTTATATCTTTAAAAATGTAACATTGAATAACACTGCTGTTAAAGTAATTAACACAGTGGTAGAGCAGTATAATATTACTGCCTTCTAAGAAAACTCATTTTATAAAAGGACTCAAGTACACAATTATCTTCTTGTTTTGTGTTTATGATTGATGGATTGAGTATTAAATCAAAGAAAAATTGAGTGGATGTTCTGATCATCTCATTCAAGCAGATATTGACCTAATATTGATGTCAAAGTTTAGGAAAATGAAGTGGATTTGTTTGACAAAACAAGAGCTGAATCCTATCAGATGAAGCCATGTGATGTATGGTGTTATTAAAGATCAAACAATCTCTTTCTCTTTGCCTAACTTTGACTAACTAACTAAATAAATACAATTTCATTACAAATTATGATCAGCAGCACTCAAGCTGATCTATGTTATCCATATGGTTTGAGAATTTGCTTCAAATGAAGTTCACATGGTCAATGAAATCTTACTATATCTTTTATTTGATTTTAAAGGGTCATTTCACCCAAAAATACAAAACTTCTATCATTTACTCAGCCTCAAGTAGTTCCAAACTTGTGTGAATTTCTTTGTTCTGCTGAACACAAAGGAAGATATTTGGAAGAATGTCAGTTAATATAACCATAATGTCAGTAGGCTAACCAATAGTAGGGAAAATAAATACTATGCTAGACAATGGGGGCGAGAACTGTTTGGTTACTGACATTCTTCCAAATATCTTCTTTTGTGTTCAGCAGAATAAAGAAATTCTCACAGGTTTGGGTGAGTAAATGATGACAGAATTTTCATTTGTGGGTGAACTATCCATTTAATGATTGGAAATACTAAAACAAATTTTTTTTTCAGAATTAAAAGAATCGCAGATTTTCATTATGGTCAAATAATATTATACAGACCTCACTATATATTACTAATATTATCCACCTTATTTTTTTTACGTAAGATCGGAGGCGGCCATTTTGTAAATTGAACGCGTTTGGTTTCCGGTCTCGTCCGCTTCCATATTTTAGCAGTAGGCTACAAAACAGCTCCTTGATTTGCAAACTGGTATCATCATAATGTACTGTGGTAATTATGAACACACTGGTTTGTAGAGAAAATAGTTTTACCATTTACTGCATTTTGTTATTCTTCTGGTCATTAAATAAATCGGATGTACATTCACAGAAAAACATACTTCCGCGTTCCAGAATAAGTTTCAATACTTTATACTATTTTATATTTTGAATAAATGAATAATAATAATAATAAGATACTAAAATGCTGAGACAATTTAACATGGCAAATTATTTCACTGTATGTTTTATCGACGTGACACACAATTTCAAAACATAAGAACCATTATAAAAGCCAGCACTTTGAAATATGTGGCTTTAAACCAAACAGATTGGCATTGTTTTGCAAGACCCCAGTAGCCCTGAAAGGTTTAGATTTATTCCCGAATACCCAGCAATAACCCACCGAGCCAAACGCGTGCTTGTGTCAACAGCGTGTACGTAAACAGACTCACCTATTTGTCATTCCATCTTTGAATGGGCCCTTTCTCTGGGCTGCTCCTCCAAGGTATTCCCTCGTTCCGGACCAGTGCTTCCTCCACACCATTGACTACATCCAGGAACTTGGGTAAATAAGTCCCCGCTGTGCAGGCAGAGGTTAAAGTGGACTATGCCAGTTTTGACGGCGTTGTGAAAGAGGTGAGAGCAAATCACTGCCGTGTGAATACATGCATTCATTTAGCACCATGATCAGGGAAGAAATGAAACTTGCACGTATCCAGTCACACTTCCAGGCTTCACTGTAATTACATTAATGAAATAGCTTGTAATTAAGAAAGATTAAATGTAGTGCACATTATTGTATTATAGACACCTCAAATGGTGTGAGAAAAACAAAGCAAAAACAAAAAACTTGGGCCTAAATCAAGCACCAGCTCTATTTGTTGTTCTGCAGAATGAAGCTTGTAATATGTGTTTTTAAGCACAACTGTGCATTTGCTTAAGTCATTGAAATCTTTTTCTTTTTTTTTAAATGTAAAAGTTTATTGAACCTTTAGACAAAATCTAAAAAATGTTTGCATCAGGTGTGTACCATCATCAGCTTTTGTAGGCTATATGGAGCTCACACTCAAAAACATCACCTCAGTTTTAACTGGGAAAAAATATGCAATTTGGTGCAGATGCTGATATTTATATGGCCAAAAATTAAGATGAAATTCTGATGCTTGTAATGTAAATCAATGAGATTGAGCAGAATCTCAGTGTAGCAGATACATAAAAATTCATAGAAATATCAGTCGTCACTCTATATCTGCCAATAATAATAATGTGTCAGTAAGATTATATTTAAATACTTAGTTTTATGATCTGTATAGTTTTATATAATGCAATGCAATGCAATACAATGATGATTGAGAGAGGAACAAATAAACACACTGATCATATACTCCTATTTGAACATGAAAAAATATTGACTAAAAATGATGGGGTTTATAGGGTTAATTAACTAACTGTAAGGTATAACTTTGGATATCAGATGCTTTCTCCCTGTATTAATATTACCCAAAATGTAGCAAATATCACTTTCAGTTGGAATTGGTGTTATAATCATTGTTTTAACCACAAGATGGCAGTGTATGTCAAATTGGAGGTGGAAAAACGGGCTGAATTGTCTTTCCAGCCTCTCAGGATCCCTTAATTAAGACTAAAATAAATGATGTGCCGCATTAAGAGAGACTATGGGCATAATTACATCCCTCCGTGTGTACGTTAGTCTGGCTGTCATTACGCATTAAGTCATGAGTGAATTTGCATGAGATTATTTATTAGGAAAAAAACATGAAATACACAAATGGTTTAATAGTACACAGTAATGTCCCATATAGCAGAAATGTTATTTTCCTGACCCAAAATCACACGAAAGTAGCACAATAAAGTCACGGGGTTGCGTTTAAGAAGCCGGGAAACGGGATTGGTGCCCTCGTTGGAGCCACAGCACGTCTCTCAGCGTTACGGTTTGGCAGCAGGTTTTATGAGAGGCCTTCTGGGTGGCAGCTCATGCACCGCTTTAACGCAGATATGCTGTTTTTCCACAATCCCACGGGTGTAGCTCTTTCTTTTAGCTTAATTACTTTTAATGAAACCATTGAAAGAAAAGGGTCAGTTCCTATTACTGGGTAATTTAAAAGAACTGTGGCGAGATCCTATTTTTGGATGAGTAAAGCGACCTTGAGTCAACGTCTGTATATGTCTGTCCTCTCAAAACTCGTATCCATCGCTCTCACGCGATTTTTCCATGACACACTTATCTCAAGATTGCCCTCTGTGGTTCCAGCGACTATGAATCTGAAATCAGCTTGAGACAATGATTGTAAAATAAAAGCTCCACATGAAGTTGGATTGGATCTATCCGAGGGAACGACTGCCAGTCTAGTTAATACCGCATCAGCATACAGATCTGCTGCGTTCATTGGTCTGTAATCCAAAGCATTCAATTGAATTATAATTATCAAGCACCATCTGAATTTTCTAAGTCTGTACCATCACAAGTACATCATGTTACAGGTGTAGCAGGTGGTAAATCCGTGACGCTTGGTTTCCTTCATCAGGCATTGCTGCCTTGGAGTCGATTAGTCTTTTTGTAAACAATTACCTGAGCCATAAATGCCATGTGACCAGGGCTTGACATTAACACCTGCAAACCTGCCAAATGCAGGTGTGTTTCAGCAGTGGCCACCTGCTGAAATACACCTGACCTCCTACTGGCCACTTTTGCGGGTTGAATAATGTATACATTTGACTAATTCTCCCAGATTTTGTGCTCACACCGAAAGTGCGCGCACATGAAGGTGCCTCAGTAATAAATTGAGTTATTTTTCACTGCTTATTGCCTATAAACAGTCAAATACACAGAAAATAATGTCAAAATGCCAGTCTTGGCAAACGTAAATGGTTGAGAAAGAAAACGCATGTGTAACAGTATAATAGATCTGTGCGTCAGGTCTTAAAGTGACAGCAGCCTAATAAACCTGCTGCCAAATTATGAGATAATATAAAAAATATCTATATGGCAGATTTTTCCCATGGTATTAATGTGGCCAGTGAAAATGCTGAGGCTTGTAACTTTGGAAAACGTCTTGGGTTACGAGTGTAACCCTTGTTCCCTGAGTAAGGGAACGAGACGCTACGTCAGTTGACGTGATGGGAATCCTCTGTATTTTTGTGTTCGTGAAGCACCACTGTATCCAACCAATGAGAGAGAACGTGACGTCATAGGCGGGCGACGTCGCGGACTATAAAGCACGCCCGGAAACAGAGAACGCTAGCTTCTGTGATATGTCTGAAGGAAGCGCTCCAGGCATGCAGGAGGTACGGCAACGCGACGTAGCGTCTCGTTCCCTTACTCAGGGAACAAGGGTTACACTCGTAACCCAAGACGTTCCCTTTCGTGGGAACTATAGACGCTACGTCAGTTGACGTGATGGGAACGCTGTCCCAACTATGCCGTGCCTCCGAGTGCCTGGCTGCCATCTTGTAGCACCAAAGCACCCGGAGTACTACTCACATTTAGGTCATAAAACCTGACAAAAGTGTGCTGGGATGACCACCCGGCAGCGCCACAAATATCAGCCAGGGAAACCCCCGACCTATGAGCTGTTGATGCCGCCATACCTCTTGTTGAGTGTGCCCTAATATTCAAAGGACACGGGAGCCCTAAGGCTCTATAAGAAAGTGTGATGGCCTCAACCACCCACTTGCTCATTCTTTGTTTGGAAGCTGGGCCCCCTCGATTCGGGGACCCATAACATACAAAAAGTTGGTCTGATTTTCTCCACAGGGCAGCTCTGTGGACATAAGTATCCAGTGCCCTCACCGGGCACAGCAGATTAAGTTTCCCCTGATCCGGTGTAGTAAACGGAGGGGGATAAAAAGCCTCCAAAACAATAGGACCTGGGACCCTAGTGGGGACTTTGGGTATATAACCAGGCCTTGTATGCAGGAAGGCCTTAACCATACCTGGTGCAAACTCTAAGCATGATGGTAAGACCGAAAGAGCTTGAAGGTCACCTATTCTTTTCAATGAAGAAATGGCTAGTAAGAACACAGTCTTCAATGTGAGCATTTTGTCCGACACATCTTCCAAAGGTTCAAAGGGCGCCTCGGCCAACCCTTGTAACACAATGGCCAAGTCCCAGGTCGGAGATTTTGGGCGCACTGAGGGCCTCAACCTCAGTGCGCCACGAAGGAAGCGAACAACTAAGGGGTCTCGACCTACCGAGACACCCTCCATAGAAATGTGATAAGCTGAAATAGCAGCAACATACACTTTTAGTGTGGAGTACGTTAGACCCTCTGACAGTTTCCCTTGAAGGAATTGAAGCACATGGCTGATAGAAGAATGGACCGGGTCCACTCTGAGATGACTACACCACGTAGAGAACACATTCCATTTATACATGTAAAGCTTCCTTGTAGATGGAGCCCTGGACTGAAGGATGGTTTCCACCACCTCCGTTGGGAGACCAGAATCTATGAGCCTTGCCCCCTCAGAGGCCAGGCCCACAGTTTCCACATCTCTGGACGGGGATGAAAGATCGTGCCGCCCGCTTGGGACAGGAGATCCTGTCTGAGTGGAAGCTCCAGAGGAGAGCCGTGAAGGAGAGAAACTAGGTCCGCAAACCAAATTCTCGTTGGCCAGCAAGGAGCCACTAATATTAGATGCACCCCTTCCTGACGTACTTTGTCCAGAACTCCCGGGAGCAGAGAGACTGGGGGAAACGCATACAGGCGTCGCCTCGGCCACGTCTGTATCATGGCATCCAACCCCAGAGGAGCTGGGTGCCTCAGAGAATACCACAGAGGGCAATGGGTTGACTCCTCTGTGGCAAAGAGATCGACTTCCGCTCGACCGAACACTTTCCATATGAGCTCCACTACCTCGGAGTGGAGCTTCCATTCCCCCGGACTCGCGCCCTGCCTCGACAGGGCGTCCGCCCCCATATTCAGATACCCTGGGATATACGCCGCTTTCAACGAGAGTAACTTCCCCTGGGTCCAAAGGAGGATACGGCTGACTAGCTTGCACAGTGGACGAGACCGCAGCCCCCCTTGGTGATTTATATAAGAGACCACCGTAGTGTTGTCTGTCTGGATCAACACATGGTGGCCCCTCAGGTCGGATAGGAAGTGTTTCAGAGCCTGAAACACTGCCAGCATCTCCAGCCGATTTATGTGCCAGGAGGCCTGGTGTATATCCCACCGACCTTGAGCTGAGCGACCACTCATGATCGCTCCCCAGCCCGTGAGGGACGCATCTGTCGTAAGCATTACGCGACGACATGAAGTTCCCAACACGGGTCCCTGGGACAGGAACCAAGGCTTTTTCCACATGACCAGAGCACGAAGGCATCGCCGCGTGACTTTGATCATGCGAAAAGGATTTCCCCTCGGGGAAAACCCCTTGGTCCTGAGCCACCACTGTAAGGGTCTCATGTGCAGAAGGCCAAAAGTAATAACGTTGGACGCAGCTGCCATCAGACCCAACAGTCTCTGAAACTGTTTTACAGTGAGTGACTGGCCTAACTTCACCCCTTTCACGGCCCCGAGGATGGAATCCACACGAGCAGGGGACAATTGCGCCTGCATCGTGGTGGAATCCCAGATTACACCTAGGTAGTTTGCAACCTGCCTCGGGACCAGCACACTCTTTTTGGCATTGAGCCTCAACCCAAGCCTTTTCATGTGCGACAGAACCACATCTCGATGTAGAACTGCCAGACGTTCCGTTTGAGCTAATATCAACCAATCGTCGATATAGTTCAGTACACGGATGCCCCGGAGTCTCAGCGGAGCCAAGGCTGCATCCATGCACTTCGTGAACGTGCGGGGTGACAGTGATAGGCCGAAGGGAAGAACCTTGTATTGGTATGCTTCGCCCCCGAAAGCAAACCTGAGGAACTTCCTGTGAGAAGGATGGATGGATATGTGAAAATACGCGTCCTTCAGATCTATCGCCACAAACCAGTCCTCGGATCTGATCTGTGGAATAATCTGTCTGAGTGTAAGCATCTTGAACTTCAACTTCTTTACAGATCGATTTAGTATGCGTAAATCTAGAATCGGACGCAACCCTCCATCCTTCTTTGGAACAATGAAGTAGCGGCTGTAAAAGCCCGACATTTTGCTGGGAGGAGAAACCCTTTCTATAGCTCCTTTTTGCAAAAGCGTCGTAACTTCTTGTTCCATAACCAGAGACTGCTCTGGAGCAACCACAGTGTGAATCACTCCACTGAACTTGGGGGGAAGAGAACCGAACTGAATTCTGTACCCCTGTTCTACTATGAACAGCACCCATTTCGAAACATTCGGAAGACATTTCCACTCCTCTGAATGATCTACTAAGGGTACCAGCCTCTCGAGACTGGTCTCTGGTGTTTTTTGAGCACTTGGCTCGTTTATCTGACGCGGCGCACCGGCAGATAAACGAATCACGTGCTGGCCGACCCTCCTCGGAGGATCGACGGGGACTGCTGCGTCCTGTCGCACTTTGAGTGGCAGGGTTGGCAGAACAGCCCCCTGAGGGCACCGAAGGGGAACGATAGAAATTAATCGTCGAACCCCTTCGGAGGGGACTGCCCTCAGAAACCCTGACCCACGACCGTCAGGATTTCTTTTGGGAAGCCTTCCGGGAAATAATGACGGTCCTCAGATCCGTCCTACCCCCGGAAGGCTTCGGCTGTGCGGCACGCTCCGGTCCCCAAGCTTTCCGCGGGGGAGCACGGGCGGCCACACTAGCCTTCTGTTGGGGTCTGTGCCCCGAGGAGCCGGCTGTCGGCTGAGGCTGCCCCCGCCCGGCAGCCTCAGGGGGATGAGTTTTTCGAGGGAGGAACCTTTGAAACGCCGCCTTCTGCTTTTTTGCCTCCTCGAACCTGTCGACGACAGTATTAACTGCGTCACCGAACAGGCCCTCGGAGGAAAGCGGCGCATCCATGAGGACATGTTTGTCTTTGTCCTTTATATCAGCTAGATTGAGCCACAGATGTCTCTCCGTGCCCACCAATGCTGCCATGGAGCGGCCCACTGACTTGGCCGTCTCTTTGGTGGCACGGAGAGCTAAATCCGTGGCTCTCCTCAGCTCTTGGATAGTTTCAAAGGTTACCTCCCCACTTTCATCAATTTCCCCCAGCAGATCAGCTTGGTATGCCTGCAGTATACTCATCGTGTGCAGACATGCCGCAGCCTGACCCGCTGCCGAGTAAGCCTTGCCCACCAGATTTGATGTTTGCTTTAATGGTCTGGTGGGCAATGTCGGGGCTTTCAGGGACGATGCAGACTCGGGCGAGAGATAGCTCGCAAGCGTCTCTTCAACCCGAGGCATCGCCCCATAACCGTGTTGCTTCAGCCCGTTAATATTGCTGTACATAGATGTTTGCGGGCTGAAGACACGGTACTGCACGGGTCTATTCCACGACCTCGACACCTCGGTGTGGAGGTCGGGAAAGAACGGCAGTCCCCGACGCTGAGGCAATGACCTGGCTGGAAGAAAGCGTTCGTCCAGTTTACTCTTTATTTTGGGAACGCTTTCCTCCACGGGCCAGTTTATATTTAATTTTTTTACTGCCCGGGCCATAACCTCAGCAAGCTCCTCATGGGCTGGAGATGAGGATGACGGTCCCTCATCTCCACCCTCGATACCTTCAATATCAACCTCCTCGGAGGAAGATACATTCAGTATCGGTGTCTCTCTTCGGGGGGAAGAAACCGCAGCGCGTGCTTCCGCCACCAAAGGAGAGACACTGGATCTAGCAGGTAAGGGGAGCGATAAGGCAAAGCCCGTCTCTCCCCCCTCTGTTAGATCCATTTGTGAACCCCACGAGTGCAGTCTACGCTGTGCCTCGGCAGCAGCGGGACCAGACCCGCGGGGAACACTCGCCGCGGCGCCCTCCTCAAAGAGCGCCCGGCGTGAGCGAAGTGCCCTGAGAGTGAGCATCTCACAGTGAACACAGACAGCCCCCTCGAGAGCTGCCTGTGCGTGCTCAATCCCCAGACACTTCACACACATTTCATGTGTGTCCCCTGCCACGATGAATCGCGGACAGGGAGGCACACACTTCGTGAAACGTTCCGTCATTTTGCTTTGTTCAGACAATACAACAATAAATAGAACAGACAAGATACATGTAGCGCTTACTGAAGACAACAGAAGCTAGCGTTCTCTGTTTTTGGGCGTGCTTTATAGTCCGCGACGTCGCCCGCCGATGACGTCACGTTCTCTCTCTCATTGGTTGGATACAGTGGTGCTTCACGAACACAAAAATACAGAGGATTCCCATCACGTCAACTGACGTAGCGTCTATAGTTCCCACGAAAGGGAACCACTAGCCACAGTGGCTGGTGAGCAAAAAAGTTCATCTCAAGCCCTGAATGTGACTAAAGCTGCCTTCACGTGCTATCGGAAATTTGATATTTCCCACTTCTGAAGTCGTGATTACGAGCTTGTTGCATTCAAGTTTTGAAATAGGAGGGCATTTATGTGCAATTTTTTACTAGGAAACTTGTATTTACGATAATTCCAAGCGCACATGAAGGCAGCATAATCACTCATGAGCTTCAAAATTATTGTTGTATCCCAATTTGCCTACTTATACGTAGCTTCTTGCACTAAAAACATTTTTAGTTTTATCCGCAACAGATGAAAGTGAATCTGGCTGTGTTTTATTAGGTTGGTTGTTGTACCGTGATATTTTAGTCGTTGAGCACTTTTATGGTGATTGGTGTTTCACGGAACTCTCACCTGACCAGGTGAGCTATTGAGCAACTACATCAGAAAATCCAAACATATGGAGGTGATTATGTGATTTAAACGTCAAAACGTATTAGTTTACAAATGAAGCACTGTGGTGAAAGTGTTTTGAGGTCATAACATAGTATTGTGCAAGGAACCATGCAAAAATAAGTAATTATTAAAGGGTTAGTTCACCCAAAATTGAAAATTCTGAAATTTATTACTCACCCTCATGTCGTTCCACACCCGTAAGACCTTCATTAATCTTCAGAACACAAATTAAGATATTTTAGTTGAAATCCGATGGCTCCGTGAGGCCTGCTTAGGGAGCAATGACATTTCCTCTCTCAAGATCCATAAATGTACTAAAAACATATTTAAATCAGTTCATGTGAGTACAGTGGTTCAATATTAATATTATATAGCCACGAGAATATTTTTGGTGCGCCAAAAAAAACTAAATAACGACTTATATAGTGATGGCCGATTTCAAAACACTGCTTCATGAAGCTTCGGAGCACAAATGAATCAGTGTGTCGAATCAGCAGCTGTTCGGAGCGCGAAAGTCACGTGATTTCAGCAGTTTGACGCTCGATCCGAATCATGATTCGACACACTGATTCATTATGCTCCGAAGCTTCCTGAAGCAGTGTTTTGAAATCAGCCATCACTAAATAAGTCATTATTTAGTTTTTTTTGGCTCACCAAAAATATTCTCGTCGCTTTATAATATTAATGCATGCCTCACTGAGCCATCAGATTTCAAATAAAATATCTTAATTTGTGTTCTGAAGATGAACGAAGGTCTTACGGGTGTGGAACGACATGAGGGTGAGTAATAAATGACAGGATTTTCATTTTTGGGTGAACTAACCCTTTAATCATTAATCTGCTCCTGTAATCATAATTTGCGTGAAAAGGAATAAAAGTTGTTGGTGTTTTACTGCCTCTATAGTGTTCATTTCAGCTGGAAACTGCAGTGATTTGTATTGGTACATGTTTGGAGGTTTGCAGAAGTGTAGGTAGAGGCACGTTTTTCCAATGAGCCTAGGTTGGTTTTGTCCCTTTAAATGTAAATGAGCTGCTGCTCCCGGCCCCCTTTCCAGAAGAGGGCGGAGCTTTAACATCTCACACTTCGGTTGCTCAACAACAAAGCTGGAGAATCTCACACAGCCAAAATGAGGATTGTCAGTAACGGTGTTCAGCCTTACATTGTTCAAACTGGAGTCGACACTGATGGAGAGACTCAGGAAGAAGTTACAACTTTTAGAATGAAACTGGACATTTCTGAATGGTTAGTGGATAAATGTATGTAGTTGCTGTGGAGTTGATTCAACTCATCCACTAGCATGTGCCGTCATGTTAATGTTTGGTGCAAATCCAGTGTTGAATTGACCCTCGTTTGTGAAGCAGTCCGGTGTTAAATGACGGCATGGAAACAACACTCTACTACAACAACTCTTCCTCTTCTCTAAAGCAGCCCAACATGGCCCCGCCCCCTTTGTTGTGTGTTCTCGGGGGCGGAGTTTATGTAAATGTTGGGGGTTTTGATGTTACTAACCCTGGAAGAAGCTCATTGTAGTAGCTACCAGCCGTTTGTTGTAGTCCTTAAACAGTTTTGAGTCTAAGAAATGTGTTTGACCAATGCCTGCTGGACATGACCATAAACAAACAGGCTTCCTAAAGATTGACTGCTCGTTCAGACCACCAACTAGTCAATTTTGAAAATATGCATGCCCCAGTTTAAAAGCAGCTGCATTATGTAGTGCAGAAACACATGCTCAGATGTAATATCTGATCGAGATAGAGTCGGTAATTCAGAAGAGGCACGACATTCTTATCTAATTCATTTCCCCCCTGCACCCCTCTTTTCATAACAGCAGTGTAGGTTGGGTTATTAGCACCCATCACCTAATCCCCAGATCTTAACATTAGCATGACATTTGGCTGTGTTTATTCATTATCTTCTCTTGCAGCTCTCAAAGGGAGTGGAGAAAACCTTGTCAGTCAAGCTGTGGCGATGTATAGGCTGAAACCAAAAAGCTGCTGATGAATTCTAACCACATCCTCTCACCAGCATGATCACGGTCTAAGAAGATCACAGCCCAGAAATGTCAGATCCCTTGAAAGAAGGATGGAAAATCCAAAAGTAAAGAACAAATTTGAATAACATATTCTCTAACTCAGTCAATATTTTTAAATGAGTGGATGGAGCTATTGTAGTGTAAATCAGTTGCGCATGGAATTTTTATCTTGCGGGAGGACAATGCTGGTACTTTTTATGACTTCGGACCCTCAAGTTTGGAAACCACTGAATTACACTATTATGTCGATATTTTCGACCATCTAATCCAACCTCTTCCTCTCAACATTACTTCTTAACAACATATAATACAGTACGCAGGCAGATAAAACGCTGAATGGCATGAGTTTGGGAACACCTGTTTGTTTGGCCAATGGCAGACGGAGGGTTTGTTTAGGAAACCTGTTCGAAAACAATTTAGCAGTTCCAAATTCATGATGTTAATGCCGAATTGTCCACATTTATCAGTTTAGAGCTGGACACAGTGTTATTTTAGTATCATTGAGACACTATTATAGTTTTTATTAATATTTTACATTTTAGTTTTAGTTATACGTTTTGTGATTTTGTTGTTTTGTCATTTTTATTAAGTTTCATTTCGTTTTTTTTTAAATGTCTATAGTTTTTATTAATTTNGTCATTTGTATTAAGTTTAATTTAGTTTTTTTTAAAATGTCTATCATTTTAATTAATCTTTATTTAAATTTTAGTTGTTTTAGTACTTCAAGTTAAACTTTAGTATCGTTAAACAGCGATACTAAATTTCTCCACCGATACCGACAGTTTGGGGGTTCTGCCTCTTATACCTTCTTTTAAATAAATGATAATTTCATTATAATTAATAATTAATCATTATATTTTTAACTATTATATTTTGAAAGAAATGCAAATAAAAACTATTTTCTCCATTTTATCAACTTGTTTCAAAGTAACTGTTATCAGTTATAAACAAACACATTACTCAAGTTAATATTAACACACATTGTTCTGAAGATTATATTAATATTTCTTAACTTTCTGAATGTTAATTCATATAATTACTATTAATATTGAACATCAAGCTGCTTTCTTAGCATTTTCTTTACACAAAGCCCAAATTCAGTGCATTTTCCTGCCCTCTTTTGATTGACAGGATATATCAGCCCTGAGTATCGGCTGTTTTTAAACAACAAAATCAGTGCANCTAAAAATATGTTTTTATATATATATATATATATATATATTTTATTTTATTTCAAACTTTTTTTTAATGGTTTTACCTGTAGTTTAATAACCCATCAGATATTTTATGTGACAATAATATTTGAAGCAGTAATATAAACAATAATTTGCTAAATAGGATGAATTGCTGTATGTGACCGCGGTGTATGTATGTGGCTAAAGCTTGATATAGCAGTTGCCAGTTGAAGTTATTATGACGTTATGTGGTGATATGGAAAGGTATAAAATCTGTATTTTGTGTACTGTTACTGATTTTGTGTACACTATTAGTTTGCTTCTGATGACTGACAGCTGCTTTCCCCTCAGTCACACCAGCCTTCTGCTCACAGCCTGCCAATGATGATTTAATGGATTAATGATGAATGCAAATATAGTTCAATACAGCAGAGATCTGAAATCCTTCTGCGCTAAATAGAGCTCTGATAGTGTTTTGGTGGTAATGCCTGCTCTGAATTAACTATTAAATACTGTAATAGGTTCAGTGGGGCTCTATATAGAACTCTAGGGATCTTGACTTAATTTTAAAGAACACTTTATGCAAAAAAAAGAGGTTATATATAAAGGAGAAATGTCTTAAATGATTACATAATACTTTCATGTTTAATGGGTTATTTCAATTTTTTCTAGTTATAAAGCACATTTATGAGCTGTTTAATTCATAACATTAAAAATGAATTAAAACAAAATTGTTTAATTAAAACTAAACTCATAAAATTGTATGAGTTCCCCTCATGAGAAGTTCCTCTCGTTCCTCTGTTTCAGATTCAGATCCAGATCCAGATGCAGCAAACATTTATTCAAACAAGCATAAGAAAAGTAAATCCAGGCATGGGCAAGGAAACACTGACAACAAGCGCGCGCACGCACACACATGTAACATCCATGGAAGGACAACACCAGACAAAGAACATGGGAAACACTGAGGTATATATACACAAGGGGTGAATGGCAAACAAGACACACCTGGGAACAATTAGTGAGCTAATCAACAAGAAAAACCACAAAGGACTACAAAACATGGCGTAAAACAGTAAATAATATAAAAGTCCACACACGACAGGGGAACACAGGCTGGGATCATGACAGGA
Organism: Anabarilius grahami; assembly: GCA_003731715.1. NCBI lineage: Eukaryota > Metazoa > Chordata > Actinopteri > Cypriniformes > Xenocyprididae > Anabarilius > Anabarilius grahami. Next base: position 178,030 of record RJVU01046797.1, read on the forward strand.
ACCTCTTAAAGGTTATGAAGCTCCTGACGGAACCCTTAAGTTTCTATATGAAACCTTTTCCTTGAGTCAGCCTCAAAAATGTGCATTGAAATGTAGTTTCTGAAGATAATGTTAGTGGTGATTAGCATACAAAATCAATGAGGTTTGATGTGACTTATGCGTCACCATGTTTGATTTGGGGATGAGTATGAGTGAATCAATGTTTTGATCTGATTTGAGAGTGAATAGCCAACTAAATTTGGTTCTGTTCATCATACAAAGTCATCATTGCTTCAGGAAGACAATCTGGAGTTGTTTGGATTATTGTTACTGGATGGACAAAGCAAAAAAATAGCTAAAAGATTCTTCAAATAGCATATTTTGTGTTGCACAGAAGAAAGTATTGACAAAAAATATAATTTTTGGCTGTCTATCTCTTTAACATGTTGATACAGCTGCACTGTTTTTCCTCCAATGCTCTACCATGTGTGATGAATGCCAGTAAATATGAATATGACTTTGAGCAAATTAATCTGTTCAGATACTATACCTAACAATCTTAAACACACATCCCAAAGAGCTGTATATCCAAAACTGAGAGACCACAACGGACAACCGCTCGCTTCATAATAACATTGTGTGTCTATAAAAAATGGAGATAAAATATCAGATTCGATAGCAAATTAACCACAAAGACTAATAATACATTTAGTTTGACTTATGGCATAAGTACATTTGTTAACCTAAAATAAATGGACAGTTTAGGGCAAAATAAGTCTAAAAAGCAAATAAATATATTGTACATTATTATTCAACAGATATTTAGCCAAATTTTGTATTAACCTGGTGTAGAAAGTTTGAAGGTGTTTTGTCAAGCCGACCCTTTTTTAGATGTCATTGATTGTCCAATGGCTATGAACGGACAAGTTTTAGTGTTCAAATCACAAAATTTTCCCCATATTCTCCATTGTTGCAGCTCCTCTCTTCCCAGTCTGTCAGTAACGCTCTGTTTAGTTCCTGTCTCAATGAAGCCCCTCCTTCTGAAAAGCACAATGTGCTCTGATTGGTCAGCTGGAGCAGTGTGTTGTGATTGGTCAAGTGCTTCGAGCGTGTTTGGGAAATGTCCCGCCCCTTACCAAAACCGCCAGTTTCAACACACGACTAACTAACTCAACCAGGCCCCGCCCCTTTATTCTGCATATGCCTTGGGCGGGAATTATGTAAATAATGAATATTGAGACATAAATCTCAAGACTACAATGGAGGCGTTTCAGGGAGTTCAGAAACACTGACACTGATATAGAGAAGAACTCCCGCTGGAGGGACTTTGCAGAGCTTTTTCATGCTCAAACATCAACATCACACACTAAAGAAAGATGAACACGTGAAAAAAGCAGAATAGCTCCTTTTTAAGGCCGTGACACACCAAGTCACACCAGCCCTTTTTTCTGAGAGTGTATGGAGCTGTTTATGTGATGCAACCAGTCAAAAATGTATTCGTTTACAAATCATGCGCAATAATTTAAGGTGTTTTGAACTGTGCAAAAATTTGTCTTAATCAATAATATGCTGCTGTGACAAGAAATGAAAGTTAAAACTTGGTGTTTTACTACCACTAGTGTTCATTTCAGCTGAAAACCGCAGTGAAGTTTTGCAAAAATGTAGGTAGAGGCATGTTTTCCCAGTGAGACTATTTTAGAAAAAAGCAAAAAAAGTGAGCATTTTACAGTTCAGTAAATTCCCCTTATCTCAGTGGACAGATGAACAACTTTGTTCACATAATTATTGGAAAACCTGTTGCCGATCCTTTGGCCAGGCATTGTATTAAGATGAATGTGTGATCAAAATACAAAGTGTCTCCAGAGTGTCACACAACTCCTCTGATCTCATTGTGTCCTTCCGTGTAACTCCCTTCCCCCCACAACTCTCGTAACCTCTCTGTGCTCCGGGCGGCGAGGCTGTAAACGACACCAGGGCTATTAATTAATTAATGGCCTTTAGCCGAGTGGCTGGCTTTCAGCAGCGGCGAGCGTAGTCTCTCTGTGGAGGGCTAGAAGATTGGGAGCATTAGGACAGAGACTAGAGCAGCACTCATGTAGGGGAGGTGGTGGATATTTCGCACTGATCGACTATCAATCACCTGGACTATTGTGGTCCTGCGCAGTTTTCCGGGCAGAAGCAGCAGGGGGAGGGATGAGGCGTGGGAGAAGAAGAGGGAAAATGGCGATGGAGGGGCCTAGGCATCAACCGCCAAGCCTCGTCCCATTGCTGATGAGCGTAACGGCGGTGTTGATCTCACACCACATCTTCAATGCGGCTGCCCAGATACCAGACCCCGAGGTAAGAGCTGCTTGGATTTTATGGCCCTTAAACTGCACTGTTGCTGTTGTTCTCTTTGTATCAGGCTAGCGTGAACTGCTTTTCAGTTTTATGGCACTGAATACATTTACAGACAAAACTGCAGTGATCCGGATGGCTTTTTGAAAGCAGTGGCCACATGAGGTTAAAAACGCACCTAGTCTTGCAATAGATTTCTCTAATTACATCTCAAAGTTAGTGCTTATGGTATTTCATAAACATTTATTGACAGTCAAACGCCACTGTACAGTTATATAGGTGCAGTAGTGCAAGGACACTGTTGCATCTGTCTGACAAAATGTTGTAAATAAAATATAAATAAATTCGTCCTTGGTTGCTTCAGTTTCCTGTGAGTTTAGTTACATTAGAGCTCAGATTCCTGAAAGGTCAGTTCCTCAACGTTTTCAGAATAAATTAATAGATTCATGATGTGCATAGCAAACATTTAGGTTTCTCTTGTTCACACAAAGTGTTGAAAGAATTGGAATAGAAGAAATGGATAATGGCTGTCTTAAACTTCAACTTTGAAGGTCATTATTCACATTGACCCAAAAGATCTCGCCAGCTGTAGGATTCTGTAGGACTTCGAAACAGAGTTGCCACTGGAAGAATTATTAGTGGTTGCTTGCTAAGACTAGCGTCACTATTAGTGTTACTAGCGTTACTGTTCCTTAATTTTAGAGATTTAAACAAACCAACATGTTCTCCAACCAATACGTCTATATAGGTCGTTTGTCACTTCCCTGAAATACGACCCATAAGAGCGTTTACTAAAGTTGCGCCCCTATCGACAACAGGACACTTTCATTTTAATGCATTGTTCCCTTTTATCTGCGTCATATTTTGAGTTTCGCGTAGCTCAACTGGCAGAGCATTGCAATATATAACAATATGCAATCATGTGATCATGGGTTTGATCCCAGGGATCGCATGTGCTCATAAAGTGTATATGCACTATAAATCACTAAGGGGTGGGGTGGGTGTAGTCATTAATAAAAAAATGAGTTTTGCTAAATGGAAATAGGACAAATGATGTTGCATTTAAAAACACACGCATTTTGATTGGTAACGACAGTCATACGTCATTTCATGATGACACGCCACTGTCATTATTTTTATGCCAGCTAGAGGGCGCATGACTTTAAAACGTAAATATAGGTCGTAATAAGGTGCTTGAAAAACGACCTATAGGGTTGTTGTTGTTTTTTTTGGAGGACAGTCTCAAACAAACCCCTAACATAAACATTGACGTCAAAATGAAATGGCAGTCACAACACTAGTTTTATGGTATCCTTGTTTCAGTGTGAATTTATGTTGAGGAATTTTATTTTTATTTATTTATCGGGCCGATTAAGCATTTTTTTAACTGATCGGTATCGGTCATCCTTAGTCTCACGTAGCCAGACGTTCAGACTGACGGTAGAAGATCTGGACATTATCACAGCTTTTATTGGCCAAGGACCGCCCAAGAGGACGTTTGACTGACATGTAATGCAACCAATCACAGTTCATTTTGTTCCGCGTCATGTTTAGGGTGGTGAAAATGTAAAGTTGATGTCCCTACAATAACAGACCGGCGTGCATCTAATAAATTATTCATTCAAGAACGTTGCTCAAGTTCACTGCAACAATGGAGCCGCGAATTTCACATAATTTTGAAAATCCAGCATTTAGTTTATCCTGGTAAGTGCTCTTTGTCACAGTTGTGACACACACATCTCTCGGACATCCTGTAGAATTCAACAAACCAGATGAAGACTTCAAAAATCCTGAAGTGTTTCCATTTAAAGGATGTTCACTTTCAAATTAAAATTTCCTGATAATTTACTCACCCCCATGTCATCCAAGATGTTCATGTCCTTCTCTCTTCAGTCGAAAAGAAATTAAGGTTTTTGATGAAAACATTCCCGGATTATTCTCCTTATAGTGGATTTAAATTGCCTCCAAACCGTTGAAGGTCAAAATTACAGTTTAATTGCAGCTTTAAAGTGTTCTACATGATCCCAGACAAGGAATAAGGGTCTTATCTAGAGAAACCATTGCTCATTTTCTATTTTTTTTAAAAAATTATATACATTTTAACCATAAATGCTCATCTTGAACTAGCTCTCTTCTTCTTCTTCTCTATTAGAATTCCGGCAGTGTATACGCTGCTAAGTGTATTACTGTCCTCCACAGGTCAAAGTTTGAACTAATTGTTATATACTTGCACTAGCATATTGTATAATTTAGTTCAAACTTTGACCCGTGGAGGGCAGTAATACACTTACCATATGCATCAGATGTTCAGCCAACGGTCCGTGGGCGTGACGTCTGAGGCTGAGACTAGGTTATCCTAAGCTTGCAGTAGGTGGAGGTATGCATCTTTAAGGGGGTTTACCAACCACCATTAAAAGGAAAAGAAGAAGCTCAAATGTGTGCACGTGACGGGCGATAACCAATGAGGTCTGTTAGCCTCTACGTACATTTTTGCAAATCTCCAAAAACATACCTATACAGATCACTGCAGTTTCCAGCTGAAATAAACACTAGCTGCAGTAAAACACCAACAACTTTTATTATAATTATTCACACAGATAAATGATTAATAATGACTTATTTTCGTGTGGTTCCTTGGTTCCACAAAACACTTTCACCATAGTGCATCATTTGTAAACTAATAAATTTTGATGTTTACATCATAATCACCTCCATATGTTTGGCTTTTCTGACGTAGTAAACTTGCTCAGTAGTTCACCCGGTACAGCTGTGCTCTTGTGATGTGAAGCGTCCTGTGAAACATGAGAATGGAGGTTTTTGGTTTTTTTGGTTATGCGAACATTAAGAGAACATTCCATTTTATCGCTTTGCAAATATGGGAAAGCTACTTTTGAATGCTTGTATGGCAGTAGCGTGTGTTAAAGTGATTTTAATTTACAACCCATTTTAACCAAAATTTTAACCCAGCAGTACTTTTAAATGGAATCCGTTCGTTATATGGTTGGAGTTGAATCAATTGCAGAAAATATTGATGCAATGATAATGTAGAATAAAACTAGAATGTTTTATATACAGAATAGAGCCGCTCTTAAAATCAGCCAGGTAGATGGAGTGCAGTGGAACTGAACAGAACACAGGGACCACAATATGCCGTTTCCAAAGCTAAACTAGAGTACTTTTACAGTACTGACACAGCGTTTTAAAAACAGGACACTTATGGTGTGAGGTACTGAATAATGTCTGTCTGACAAATATATAGAGCAGCAACGAGAACAAGGTGTGCAATCTAAAAGACCCCAAATACACAACATCAATTGTTCTCCGACACATCTTGAAGGTGCAGGCAAAAGTTTAGTTTACATTCATAACCGATAATACTACAGGTTTCTTCACAGCACCTGTTTCCTACACCCACTGCTAATTAAACACTCATTATAGGGTCAATTACCCAGGTGCCTCCAATTTTCCCTGCCTGGGCAATGTTTAATTCCAACATGAAACATCTTAAGGAACACAAATTTATGGTTTGGTAACATTTTGTGCTCCAGTTGGCTCAGCAGGCAATAGAGTCGAGCTGGAAAACAGGATGATGCTCATTCATATTTATAGACACATCAAACACCCAAGTAATCAAAGAGATTTGTTCTTGAATCGGCTGCAAGGAATCTGTGTATTATAAGACACAATTATATAATATCATATAATGCTGGAAGAAGCTATTCATGCTATTTAACATACCATACGAACACATTTAAATATATGCCTAATTCATTTTTACATATGTGAATGTGTGCAGACAGAGACGTTTGAACTAATAGAGATGTCTTTGCATGCAGTTTGTCTGGAGTTGTTAAGGACTGTACCTCAAATAAGAATCTACAATTTTATTTCTCTGGAGGATAGAAGAGAAGAGACATGAAGTACATTACAACGAAAAATATCAATATATGATCTACTGCCAGTTGAGCTCTCCAAACAGTCTGCATCTCATGATTGATTGGCTGTCGAGAACGTTGAATGACCCAATAAATCTTTAAAACCAACAACCTTAATGCTGATATTTAACATGACTTTTTCTGTTTTCAGTTAGACCTACTTGTTTCTCTCAAAAACTTTTCATTTGTTTGTTCAAATATTGTTCAATTGTTTTGGTGACTTTTTTCAATTCACAATTGGTTAGTGCGATTGTTTGCCTATAGGGTATATGGTTTATAACCAGAGCTAATTGATATTAGAAGAAGATGGTTGAGCCATGGCCTTGTGGATTGAGCATTGCGCACAACAGAGATTTAGAAGCATATAGAGGCATAAATGCCAAAAGTAAATTAAATATATAATCTCACAATTTTATATCTTGCAATTGCAAGAAAAAAAGTCAGAATTGTGAGATAAAAAGTCCCAATTACCTTTTGTTATTTTTTATTCAGTGGCAGAAACAAGTAGGAGTAGATAAGGATGTTAATAAAGCCCAAAATCACATCAATATGATGCTGGTAGCATTTACCGCTGTCGAATTGTGCTACTAACACCAGCCGCACTGAATTCTCTTTCACCCTTGAATGGACAAAAACACACAAAGTTATGCCAAAATGCCTGTTTTGTTAGGTATCCTCGTAAGCACAGTCTTAAATGAGTTAAATAAAGTCTTAAATGAGCACAAAGGATTCTGAGAAAAAATAGGATGCAGATCCGCATCATGTGCGGCAGGTCTTAAAGTGACAGCAGCCTAATAAACCTGCTATAGTCTAATGCTAATCGAACAAAAGAAAAATAAAATCGCTCACTGCTCTTAATTGAATAACTTTTGTAGCTTTAATAAAAATTAATAAATATTAATCTATATTTTAATCTAAATTATATAGAAAAGTCTGTGAAGTGTTTGATAACTGCTTTGATTCGAGATATTTATAGATATTCTACATTAGTTTGGAGATTAAATGTGAATTTATTACAATATAAAATTATGTTTAAAACTTTAATGTTAGGTGCGATTAATCACGATTAATTTCAGAAAAATGTGTGATTAATTAGTAAATTTTTTGTAATGGATTGACAGCACTGATAAGTTGGGAAAGATGCCACACCATTACTTCTCCTGATCAAAGATGTCAGAAATCAACCTTAAATACATTTATTGAATGACTATAGTCTGACATTTAGTGAGCTTTTTTTTGTCATTGCATAATGATCACAGTTGATCATGAGTTGATTATATGTTAGATATAAAAAATCTGTACATATATGGAAGATGTGTAGTAGTAATTCATTTTTTAGGATTTTGAGGGTAGTTTATTTTTTTAAAGTGAAAAGTTAATTGTGGTAATAATGTAATAATTTTATGAATTAGATTTACATTGATTTTAAGCAAATCTTCATTATTCATCATAACACATTCAATGTAATTTCACAGTCCATTGCTATTGTGACTTCACTTCAGTTATAATATAGGCATATGCTGTTCTGTGCTCAAGTCTGAAGTCTGTGTAAAAGAAAAACAGCGGCGATTTCTCCATGATACTTGAACAGGTTGTTAAGGCTGTTATATTCATCTCTGAGAATTACCATAGTTTCCTCTATGAATGATCTTAATTGCTCTTCATATAATCCCAGACTGACTCAATAGTGAGAGTAGATCTCTGCGTAAGCCATACCCTCTATCGTAGGATTCCTTGTTCATAAAAAAATCACTAGATTATTACAATATTTGCAAAAGTAATGTTTGTAAATCTAAAATTGATCTTAGTGGTTGGAAATCGTCTCGGGTTACAGATGTAACCCCTGTTCCCTGAGTAAGGGAACGAGACGCTACGTCGAATGACGTGATGGGAACCCTCTGCATTTTGTGTTCGTGAAGCACCTCTGTATCCAACCAATGAGGAAACGTGACGTCAGAGGCGGGTGACGTCATGGACCAGGAAACTATAAAGCATACCCAGAACAAAGAACGCTAGCTTCTGGAATATGTCTGAAGCAAGANTGAGTTTTTATAGTGCACACAGACGGCTCCCTCGAGAGCTGCCTGGGCTCACTCCCATTTTACTGCTGTTTCTCGCCATAATACGTGTCCTTTTTTATATATAAATATATGGATTGGTGTGAGATAGCCTACTCTTGTCCTCAGACGAAGAGATCGTGACTTGTTTATATGTGATAAGACAAACAACACCAAATAAGACACACAAGATACAGAGAGCGCTTGCTGAAGACAACAGAAGCTAGCGTTCTTTGTTCTGGGTATGCTTTATAGTTTCCTGGTCCATGCAGTCACCCGCCTCTGACGTCACGTTTCCTCATTGGTTGGATACAGAGGTGCTTCACGAACACAAAATGGAAAGGGGGTTCCCATCACGTCATTCGACGTAGCGTCGATAGTTCCCACGAAAGGGAACTGAGATTGATCTTTCTGGAACACTATAGCAAAAGATATGAATAACCATCATAAAGAATCTAATATTCCTTGACTTTTGCACATTACTATATGTTATTTAGTAATAATACATGCATCTTTCAGATGTATCTAGAATTCTGTTATTTGGTTTTGTGAAACTAACTGACTGATGTCAATGTAGACATTTCGTTCTGTTTTCAGTAATGTTTATTCACAGCTGGAATGGGCTCAGTACAAATCCCTGAGGCACTCCGCTCTCCGATATTACACAGTCAGTGAAATAAAAAGGATTTCTTCTCATTCTCTGGCCAATACATCTATCTATTTAGCAATCAAACATATAAATCTATGCTCTGGAGTTCTGAGGCTTATTCTGTTTCTACACATTGAAGAGTTTCTGCATGTAAATTGTTAGCTTGCTTGACTTGCTTAGACCTGACCGAAACAGGTGCCAGGCTCCGAATGTCTGAAAGGGCTTTTAGCACTCTCTCTATCGACGTGACACAGCCAGAGACCATGTGGAAATCTCCGGCTTTATTGAATAAGAAACATCAATAGTAATTTGCTTTTAGCTGAAGGGACATTTGCTATCTCCAGCCTTACTGATCTTATCTAGAAAAAATATCATTCTAATCAGTCAATACTAAATACTAATGGTTTAAGTCAATATTGATTATTAGTAGTTCTTGCTGATACAAGCCTCACCATTTGATCTGGTGACACTTAGGGTTGGAGATTTATATAGCGCTTTATATAATACAGATGTTTCAAAGCAGCTTTACAGTGATAACCGGAATATGATGCACTTCAGCTGTTGTTCAGAAGATCATCAATTGCTAAATTGGTTAATTTCATCTATAAAGCAGTTTTTTTGCCTCAACAAAAGCTGTGATTGGATAACAGGACTAACCAGCGAACCATCGCATCTCAAATTACAGTGTTTGTGCATTTCATCTGCTACTTTGAGTCACAAGTCATTGACGTTGGAGGAAATTTCTTTCCCGACGACGTAACCTTCCATTTTCTTTTAGATATTTAGTCCAATTTCCCAGGAAGTTTGTTCTTTTGAACACATGGGATGGAAATGCTGCTTTACTCGCAAATGTTTTATGTCTTATTCCAATTTTGAGCATAAGTTAAATTCGCAGATTTGGATTGAAGCAAAGCTATAGGGACTTGGAGTGACCAAGAAACCAACCAAAACACAATTGTTATGCATGGGTCAAAAGGCCATATCTCTTTGGCATATTAAACTAGAACCATGTTGGTACATGACATCTCATCATACAAGACTAGCAGCTACTTGTCACCACCAGAACTGTGAGGAACAGGTCTGAGGTGATGGACTGGAAGATATTTCACAGTTATTATATAAACTACATCAATGTTTATGTGGACAACACAGTTCCATGAAGACAGTGCACTGCTTCCTTCACTGAAAAGCTTTGTATCACCAAGGATTCATAGATTTATTGAGCAGTACAAATGGCCTTCAGGCCTGGAAACTGGAGACAAGTGAAGTCTGTCTACAAAAGATGTGGAGTGATAACCTGTGCAGAGGAACTTGGATAACAAATCAACATGTCAACACTGACCGAATCCTTGATCCCAACTTTCCACCATTGCTTTGTATGGCACATACCTGTTGAATTATTTAAACACAGGCAACAAACTCTCACCTTAAAGCGACTGTCACACATGGAACCAGCCAGAGCTGGAGCCAAACATTCAAAAGTTTGGAATTTAGTTTTTGAAAGGATACTTGATATCAGTGTTATTTTAGTATCATTGAGATATTATTATAGTTTTTATTTGGGCTTTATTTTTATATTTTTCATTTCTATTTTAATTTTAGACCTTATAAAGCACATATTATTCTGCATGACCTTATTCTACATCTCCAAAAACCTACCCCATACCTAAACATAAACGCTACAACAACTACCTTACTGGCTATTAATACAGTAAATTAAGTTTATGAGGCAAAAGTTGTAGTTAATAGTGAATATGTGTTCTCCACACAAAAGTGTTACCCAAAAAAATTACACTAAAACATTTAAAATACAACAAATGCCTTTTTTTGTGCAAAATGCTCTTGATTTAAAACAACAAAAAGAACAACAAAAACTCTTCATCTTACAGCAATGACATCTGTGTAGACTTTAGGCACTCTAGCAATAAGTTTATTGAAATATTCAGGTAAAATCTTTTTTGTTCCCATCCCGCCACTCCAGAAATGTAAGTGTACTTTCAGCAAATGAGAAAAGACTGCATTGCAGTTTCATCAGTTCACTGAGCAGCACAACCATTTCAACTATGTTAATAAGAGAGGTTTGCTGAGCACCAAACTTTTAGGCGTTATGCAACACAGTGTTTTCTTAGTAGACTGACTGATGAAAATGGAAATTCAATATTAGTTTTTCTCAATTGCTAAAACACAATTCATGAAACAAATCGCCATTTTTTCACAACTATGAAACAAGCTCATAACGACAAACCTCCGACTTCCATGTCAAAATCAAATATTTCAGTCAAAAAGTTTTTCACTTCTGTCAGAATCAAACTTTGGCCTCAGATGACACTCAAAATCTGCAAATACACAGATTACTTTCCTGCCCAGTGAACTCTAGTGTGATTAACACTGTAACAAAAATACCTCTTGTTGGTATTCAAGAATAATTTGGCATCTCAGTGTCTAATACAGTATACAACATAAACGAAAGAGTGCAGACAGAGTAAAATACAACAATGAGCTTTAGGGGAAAAAAAATCATTTCTCTACTGTAAGGTGATCTTACAGGCGATGAAGTATACGTGTGATTGGGACAGTTTTTGTATTTAGGCCTTGTGCAAGGTTTCTTGTCATAAATGAAAAACATCAGCTCAACACATGATACATTTCTGTAATACTGAAGATGTTAACTATCCATTTGAGGAGGAAGCAATGGTGTGTTATAATGAAAGGATGTGTGACATACACTTTTCTGTAAACTGAGCAACAACAAAAAAATTTTTTTGGTAACATTTGGGTGATTGGGACACTGATTGGGACATTGATTTAGGGTAGTGTAAGCATATTTACTGTATTGCACATGTTAGTTCATACTTTGATATAATTTTATATGCAATATTTCCTTTTCTGTTCATCAACATTAAGAGTCCATGTTTATGTTCACAAAAGAAGGCTTGAAGTCCAAAAGTCATTGAAAAATTTAAAAATCAAGTAAACAAGTAAAAGAAAAATGCTATAAGTCCAAAAATTCATAAAAAAAAAGAAAAGAAAAAAAGTAAACTGGTAACATTTGGATGAGATGTTGGGTGGGCCCATCACCAATTAACTGTTTGACAAACACATTTAACCTGCACAAACCTTTTATTACTGCACAGTGTTCATTTTAGTCATAGTCTTTTGACTAAAATGCCATTTAGTTTTAGTCATATTTTAGTCGACTAAATATCAAAAGATTTTAGTCGACTAAATCTACTGTTGATTTAGTTGACTAAAATCTTTTGATATTTAGTCCCGTATGCACTTATGCACCCCCATGCTATCAGAGATGCTGGCTTTTGAACAGAACGCTGATAACACGCTGGAAAGTCTGCCTCCTCTTTAGCCCGGAGGACACAAGAATGTCATATTTGGACTCGTCGGACCATAGAACACTTTTCCACTTTGAAACTGGACCATGTTCACATATGGCTTCCTTTTTGCACGATAGAGGTTTAGTTGGCATCTGCAGATGGCACGGCGGATTGTGTTTACTGACAGTGGTTTCTGGAAGTATTCCTGGGCCCATTTATTAATGTCATTGACACATTCATGCCGACGAGTGAAGAAGTGTCGTCTGAGGGCCCGAAGACTACTGGCATCCAATAAAGGTCTTCGGCCTTGTCCCTTACGCACAGAGATTTCTCCACTTTCTCTGAATCTTTTGATGATGTTATGCACTGTAGATGATGAAATTTGCAAAGCCTTTGCAATTTGATGTTGAGGAACATTGTTTTCCACAAACTTTTTCCACAATCTTTCACAGCTCTGCCTATCTTTACCTCTGAGAGACTCTGCCTCTCTAAGACATCCCTTTTATAGCTAATCATGTTACAGACCTGCTATCAATTAACTTAATTAGTTGCTAGATGTTCTCCCAGCGGAATCTTTTCACAATTTCTTGCTTTTTCAGCTATTTGTTTCCCCCATGCCAACTTTTTTGAGACTGTAGCAGGCATCAAATTTGAAATGAGTGGATAAAAGTGCAAAATACCTCCCTTTAAACATTTATGTTCTATCGTGAATAAAATATTGGCTCATGTGATTTGAAAGTCTTTTAGTTTTCATTTTATTCAAGTTTAAAAAACATCCCAACATTTCCGGAATTCGGGTTGTAAATGCTACATTGCTCAGTACAAGCATAAATATATTAAATTGGCTGTGTAGTTACAAACTTTTGAATGAAAATTGTTTGACAGAATCTCCGCACCTGGAATGTTGGATCAAGTCTCTTAATCATATCCCATTAGAATCCCACATCCCATATTTATAATATCTGCTTTGTCTGGTATCGAAAACCAGTTGGCAGGATTTTGTCTCATACCCTGTATTTAGTTTAGGATCTAAAACTGTATTAACTAAGACTTAATATTAATTTAAGATTTTCTATCAGCCCGAGAGTTCGACAGAAGAATCTAGGGAAGAGCAGAAAGCAGGACATAAAGTGATGATGATTAAAAGTGGGCAGGGTTTATTAAATAATCTCTCTAAATAATAGTTTTTTTCTGACCAGCACAAATCCAACTGCTTCACAATAATATCCTATAAAACCTTCAGATTGAGATATCTCTTATTTGTGAAGACAAATATTCCATGAAACCCCACAATTATAAGTTAAAAAAACAAAAAATTCACAAGCATTACAAGAGCAAGGAACACAATATGTGATAATATGAAAAAAATAATAAGAATAAAATAATATAAACGATTAAATGATAATAAAACACCACAGA
>RJVU01046797.1:191741-376587 GCA_003731715.1 Anabarilius grahami
ACACACACACACACACACACACACACACACACACACACACACACACACACACACACAAACACACACACACATACACACACAAACACACACACAGACACAGACACACATATGCACGTACACACACACTTTCTCTCATGCACGCACACAATTTCTCATGCACACACGCACACACACTTTTATCTCACGCACACACACTCACACTTACACATGTGCGCACACACACACACAAGGTTGCCACTGAAACAGATCCTCAGTGGATGCTAGCTTAGAATCTCTCGCTCTTTTATTTTATTTTATTACCGACTGCCAGTTGCTTCCACTTTCCCCTTCTTTTTGTCTACTTAAATGCACTCCAAGCAATTCACAGCCACTGTGATCACCATGAGAAAGTGAAATCTTCCTGCAGTTCCTAATCACTGCTATTGTTACCATTCCCTCCATTTGGGTGGTGCAATTACCTGGAAATAGAAAGAGATGCACGAAAAAATATCTATTTTTTTTTCTATTTTCCCTACAGCTCCTGCCAACAGACCCTCCGAAGAAGCCCGATCCGGTCACCTCAGAAACAGTGGTGTTTTGGGGTCTTCGATTATGGCAGGTTGTTGGAATTTTCTCCATGTTCATCCTAGCAATTAGTAAGTGTCTAAAAGTGTTTATCTTACATTTAAAGCAATAATTCATCCAATTAGCCATTGTTATCAAGGACTGGGCCTGTCAAGCTCCAAAGTGACAAAAAGAGTACATAATACAGCACACAAGTTTCATAGACTATTTTTGATACCTTAATGATAGCCTACTTATGGCACAGTTTGTGTCCTTTTTGTAGCTTGAAAGCTCTAGTCTCCATTCATTATAACTGCATGGAAAAGAGCAACCAGTATATTATTAACAATTCCTCCTCAGAAGACATAATTATACATTTTTTATTATTGCCATGAAGGCGAGTAAATGATGGAAGAATTTGTATTTGTGTGTGACCTCTTTAAAATGGCAAACTATGCATATATTTGCATTCAGAATTCACATAAATGGATGTCAAAATAAACACTTAATTATTTACATGCCGTGAATCACATTAAGTGATTTAATGAAATTTCCCCAGAGCAAAATAACATTTACAGAACAAAGAGATTTGAGACGCTGCGTGTTGTGAAGGACGATCTCTTTCATAGATTTCAAAGCTCTCTTCCTCATTTCACAGTAATAACACTGTGCTGCATCTTCAAATGCCGAATTCCACGAACGAAAAAAGAGATCGAGGCTCGGCATGCTCAAAGACTAGCTGCGAAAACGTACGCCAACACACTGGAGACGGTGCCCCCCCTCAACGAGCTCACTGACATGCCGGGAGGTAAGAGCCACACTTGTTGTCTGATGTGTGACCATACATCTGTTCTTGTAGCTGTTTTGTTTTGTTGCATATTTGTAATCGTACGACCTCATTTGTATGTTTTTGTTTTAGAGATAGAGCTTAATATTTACATTTTATTTTCAAATAAATCATACATTTTTACATGAATCACAACGTGCAGAATTGCAAACTCATTAAACTGAAACTGGGTCAGAGTATATATATATTTATATATATATATAGGATGGCTTGAGGTTGAGTAAAGCTTGGGGTAATTTTCATTTGAAAGTGAACTAATCCTTTAGGCCTTAGTTCAATTAGGTCATTTAAGTAGATTTTATAAACATGCCTTAAAAAACATTACTGGTGTGCATCTTGAGACCAAACAATGACACTGACATATTTTAAGATATGCTTTCAGTTAAAACAGCTCAAACATGCATTTTAGTCTGGAACTAGACTTAACCCTTATATGGTCTTTGGGGTATTTTTAGACCCCAAACAACATTTGCTAAAATAATAATAAAAAAATGTTCTCTTTGTCCAAATGACATGAAACTTTGTACAGTTGTTAACACTTTCCAAATCTACAAAACAAATTGGAGTGATATCTTGTTTTTATGTTAGTGTAGAAAAAAAAGTCACACTCAGGGTCTTCGGGGTCTCCACAGACCCCAGGCAATAAAATGTAATTTTGTAACAAAATAATCGTTTTTTAAAAAAACAAATGTAATTTTACTCTGTTTATTAATGTTTTTACTTCATATTTGTGCAGTTTTTGGAGGTTTTATCATATCTTTTGAATTTAAATAAATATTTTGTTGAGTAGGTTTTTATACAAAAACAGCTTTTTATGTATAATTCACTTTATAAAAGACCCACATTTCTAACTTTCATTCATGGGGATAACATGGATAATTTTACATGGTTTAGTGGTTTAGCCCTTCTTTTTGAAAATGCAGTTTTCATCATGCAGGCATCCTGATGAAGATCATACGATCGAAACGTTGCCAATAAAGAACTTTTTTACGGTTTTGCAAGTTGATAGTGTGTGGGATTTTCCTTGTTTTTTTCGTATTGTGACTACACCAGTCTTTTTTCCTACGCACCTATCTATGACCTACAGGTGTGCGACGCTAATTGATAACTGAAAATGCAGTTTTATAAAAGTAAAAGAAAATATCACTTTTACCAGTAGAAGGCTGCAGAGCTCCACTATTTGCTATGTGCAATTTGACTAACTGAAAGACATCTTTTCACAAGTATTTTTCAGTTGGATTTATATCTACATATTATTAAATCACAGTCATGACAATAAAAATTACTTTTTGTCAAAGTTTTTCAAAAATGTTGATTTTGAGGATGAATTTTGTCCATTTACTAAGTGGGGTCTGATCATAATGTAACAATATCGGAAAACTGATTTATTTTTTTTATTACAAAAAATACTAAACTTTGACAAAAAGTAGCTTTTATTGTTATAATTGTGATTTAATAATATGTAGATATAAATCCAACTGTAAACTTGTGAAAAGATGTCTCTTAATTTAGAAATGTGGGTCTTTTATAAAGTGAATTTTACATAAAAAGCTGTTTTTGTATAAAAACCTATTTAAAAAAATATTTTTTAATTTATTTATATAAATTTAAAAAATATGATAAATCCTCCAAAAACTGCACAAAGGTCAAGTAAAAACATTAATAAACAGAGTAAAATTACATTTGTTTTTAAAAAAATAATTATTTTGTTACAAAATTACATTTTGTTGCCTGGGGTCTGTGGAGACCCCAAAGACCCTGAGTGTACTTCCCAAACGAAGACCGCCCCATGGTTAAGCTTGTCTGTGAAACCAGGGGAATATACAACAAATAATGAAGTCGTCTTCTGTGGAAAAAACAAGCACTGTTGGCAGGTATCGTCCCCTTTGGTAGAAATAATGTGTTATTGGTGTTTCTTATAATTGACATTGAAACACTTGCTAAACAACTCAGACTCTGACTCATCTGATCACTGCTAATTATTCCCAAAGTCCTGTTCCCATTCTCCTTCCTTACTGACTTCCCACATGGACTAAATGTAAGCACATTTCCATCCTGACAGAATTCCTTTTTCCATCTTTCCTTTCACACATTTCTTCCATATATATTTTTTCTGCATTTCAGTTCATATCTCTTGTTCCAGCTGATGTGTCATATCTGTCTTTTTTTATTGGTATTGATCTTTGCCTCTGCTTATCTGTATTCTTTTCCCTCTTTTCACTACCCTTGTGTGTTTACTCAGCTCTTGCGGAAACGCCAGCGCTGCAGACAGTCTCTGAGCAGGTACAGGCTCGTGGTAGTGGACAACTTCCTGCGGTCAGGGAAGAAGATGAACCAGCCAATCCAGTCACTTAGACTGTGCACTTCCTGCTTTCTGCCTGTCTGTCTTCAGCCTGCACTCCTGATGGCTTAGAGTAGAAAAGGCTTTCAAGACTATATATGATGAAGCTGGTGAAATGCGCTGCTCACGGTTGTGTTTTGCCTGCCGTTAGAATCTGCTGTCAGTAGATGTAAGTGAAAGATGCAAGTGTGAATGAATCCTTACAAAATTCAGGCTTGGGTGCATCTTAGAAAATATAAAGTAATGAATGAGTGAAAAGCACAGATCTTTACTTTTTCTTTCTCTGTCTGTGTCTCTTTTAAAATCCACCAGGAAGCAGTATTAGGCACATTTACTCACATTACACACATTTCTGGTCGTACTGTGCATGATTCGTTGTTCTGCAGTTTTCCAAAGGAAAAAAGGTGTCTTCATAATCTTTTATCACAATGCAATTACAGTGACCCAGTATCGCACACCACAACAAAATATAAAAATCAAACAAGTTAACCTCACAGCAGAATCAAGCCACGACACAAAACACTCCTTTCCTGAACAGTATAAAGGAGGGTGCTAAGAATTTTTTTTAAGTGCATTAATAACTTAATTCACCCAAAAATGAAATTTCTGTCATTAATTTCTCACCCTCATGTTGTTTCACACCCGTAAGACCTTCGTTCATCTTCAGAACACAAATTAAGATATTTTTGATGAAATCCACAAGTTTTTTTTTTTACATTTCATAGAAAGCAACGAAATTACCGTCATTCAAGGTCTGGAAAAGTAGTAAAGACATTAAAATAGTAAAACGCAACTACAGTGGTTCAACCTTAATGTTATGAAGTGACGAGAATACTTTTTGTGTGCAAAAATAATGACTTTATTCAACAATATCTTCTCTTCTGTGTCATTCTCTTACACTGTTTATGTCCAGTGCTTCCAAGTTCTACATCAGAACGCCGGCTCAGTATTAAAGTAGTGACTATGATATCAAAGAGCTAATAATGTGTTGCTAAAATTACACAAACCATGTTCCTGTTCTTCATCTCAGAGTCAGACAGCTGCCTTCTAACAATCAGCATCCTTAGAAATGCTTTGAACAACTCAGAACGTCAGTGGAGAGAGACATATAGTTCGTAACATGAGCTATATACATCATAACATCGTAATATACATCATACACTTTCATACATATTGCTAAATCTACACAATTTTTCATATCAATAGAAAAATAAAACGGGGATAACCTGGCTTCTCTTGAGACTCCCTTGCGCGGTCAGTTAATGATATGCTGAAACCTGCCGACGAGGTGATGTGATTGGTTACATGTTTGCGATGTAAGAAACACCAGCGATTTCAAACCATGTTTTCTGCAGTTTCAAACATAAAATACTCAGCAATGGTGTTGACTTATGAATTTGCACATGGTTAAGACATAAAGCATATTAAAAACACCACATAGACATATAAACAACATTAAAAACTTGATTTTCACCACAGGGGGTCTTTAACATCTAACTTGATATAAATGTGGCACTAGAAACTGAAAAAGCTCATGAGGTGCAACGGTCAAGACGTCTGTTCAATGCATTATATTTAGATAGAAAACATCCTTTTCTCTTTTTCATCACCACTAGGTTAGGGTGAACAATGGGCAAGAATTTATAATAATATCTCTATTATTTAATATCTATAAAATCAGGGGCTTTCGACAATAATCAGGGGCTTAAGCCTCACCAACAGCAGATTACAAGAGGACAGTACGTCTGAGCTATTCTGAGATATGTCTAAAACCCGCAGTCTTTTGCCTAATATTTAATAGCACTCCATTATGATCGCTGTTGATGAGGAGTTTAACATAATCGCTATTCGCTAATGTGCGCAGTACCTGAGCATGGCTTAATTGACTCCTCCCGCATCAAGACCATTGTTAAAGGCACAGTATGTAAGTTTCGCCACTAGAGGTCGCTTATTCAAAATTATAACAAATGTGTAGCTGGATTGTGTAGCTGAGTCCCAATTCGATGGGACTCAGTCAGAAATCATGTTCATTGATGAGCTAATTAAAGTTTTATTAATGTTACTGTGGTATGAAGCAGGGCGGGAGCCTGGGACATTTTATGTTGCTGTTTTTATTATGCTTATATACTGCAGTCGGCCGCTGACGCTCCTTTCGTTTTGTTGCTTGTGTTCATTTTATGATTAATGTTATGGTTAACTTTTGTCAATTCCTGCCTTCCCTGAACTTGAACTTTGTTACAGTTACATTTGATCACATTCACATTATTTTATTTCATTCTAATGAAATAGTCACACGTGCTTAATACTACCTTTTTGTTTGTTGAACTGTATAAAATCAATGTCACATTTGCAGTCGTGTGGATATATGGGAAAAATTGCATTCTTGCTCGTATGATTTATGATCAACATTACGAACAGGAAGAACTCACACAGGGTATGTTTCTGTATCGAAGAGAGTTTGAGTCTTAAATCGATATCTATGCACAGTCTGCATCATGTTAGTAAGTGCTAAATCCTCACTTTTACAAAGGTACATTATCGAGGACGGCAGTAATGTAGAGCGATTTGCTAAAGCAGCATATTCTGCATGCAACATATGCTTGTGTGGATGCAGTCTGTTTTGAATGCAAAAGATGAGGTAATTTGATTGGATGGCATGTATTTGACCTTTTACGGCTCTAGCATTTTCATGTTTTTACACAAGAAGCAGCATTTTGCTTATTAGAAATACATGCAGGGTTTTAATGTTTTTCTAGGGTGGGGTAAAATAAAATGAACGGCAAAACTCAGCAGTTTGCTCGCGTACCCTGTCTGCCTCCTCACATGCGCTAGTTTGGGAACCACTGCTCTAAGTTCATGTTAAAACGAAGAATACTTTGGGCTTTAAGGAAGTGTTGTGCTCTTTAAAGGGGAGGATCATGCATCAATAAGTAACTAATGATTAATTATAGTTAAACCTCATGATAGTAGTTAGTTAAGTACATTGGGGCATGGGATAATTTCTTGATTTCAATGTTTTTACATTTTGTTGTGTTGTGCACTACTGGGCCATCGCACACTTTCACACGTAGTGAATATGATCTCATTACTATTTGAATGTGATTTATGTAAAGAGCGGTTCTACCACACATACATTTACTTACATTTGCATAGACAATATTGATGTATTGAGAGCATCTAAAATGCAAATTATTTGTGCATGAACTTTATAGATGTACATGTGTTTAAGAATCCTTATTTATGAATATTGAATACACGAAATTAATTGGTTAAAACTATTGTATTTATGATTCATTGAGATTCAAATCGCATTTGTTTCACAAGTTCAACTGCCCATCCAGACTATCTCTCCACCCAGATACATATTGTATATGTATGGGATGATAAAGACACATTTAGTAAAGAGGAAAATCGCTCAATATAAATGCTGTATAGCGCTCCTTAAAAGCGAGAGCCTACTAGTTTATACAAATATTCCTGCCTTATACGGTGATCAGAATCCACATCGGATCACAAACAAAAGTTATTTTAAACACTCACTGCTGTCTGAAAGGGAGTTTTGAGCTAAAATGATTTTAAAAGTCTTTAATGCTGATGTTAGCTGGCATATGAAATCATCTGCGGCACTGCAGTCTCCAGACTCCAGACAGATAAACTCCGCCTTTGCTCATAACCACTCCCTCAAGCCCGAGCTGGCCCTCTTTACACCAAGGTATTTGGCGAGCCAACAAAAACCCTGGCCGTTGGCCCTGAGGAAACCCCGACAAGACCTGATCAAGCCCCGGAAGTGACAGTGGAAACGCGAATGGCCCTGGCACACACTGGCTGCGTTTACACTGGCACAAAAAATCCGATCTTTTGCTCACATCTGACACAGATCGGAATTAGTTGCACACGAGATCCGATTTTTTCGTATCCGATCTGAGCCACTTCCAAATGTGGTTTTAAATCTGATACATATGCGATCTCTGAACATGCGATCTACGTCTAAACACGCATATCCGATTCCCATTGTAATTGCAAGCCATCACAAGGCGAGGGCGGCACGTTTACTCACTAAAATATAGCTTCAATGTTGTATTATGAAGCAGACGTGCTTGTATGCACTCGGACTAAAAATTCGCAGCTCTATATTGATGTGGGAACTTTGTCCAACATGAAAGAAGTTGCGCACACATATATATTCAGCAGCTGAATTTCAAACTTTGCCCGGTTAATTTAAAAGACCGCCGTGTTGTTGTTTTTCTTATAAGCCGAAAGCTTCACTGTAGCTCTCTTTCTCTCTCTCGCTCACTCGAATTCATTTAAAAAATGGAATTCTAAAACTAATAAATGTAGATAAAATATCAAACACAAATTACCTTTATTTTCCGGTCTATATCTGTTCAGTCAGAATTCGAGCTGCAATACATCCATGACAGCTGTTAACTTATCCATTCTGACAGGTAATCATGGCCACTCCATGAAATATATAAATAATTTTAATAGCACGGCCATTCAAAACCCGAGGATCTACTATGTGCATTTAAAACTATCGACGACGATCATTTTGAGGAAGGAAGTAATGTAAACACAGATATCAGATACCAGTCACTTCTAAAGTGAATGTAAACACACTGGCCAAAAAATCGGATATGGTCAAAAGATCGGATTTGTGCATTAAGACTTGCAGTGTAAATGCAGCCACTAGCAAACATGCCTTTGGCCTGACAGTGGAAACGCAGCTATTGATAAGGAAGCGAGCCCTCTCATGGGCCAGGCCCACAGCCTGAATCCCTGAGGAAATGGATGGAACAACATCCCTTGGGCCTGAGACAGTAGATACAATCTAAGGGGAAGCTCCAGGGGAGCCCCCTCTAGGACAGATTGAAGGTCATGAGCTTCTATCATGAGGTTGAAGGTCGGAAAACCATTGCATGTGTGTCAAACTGGGTGCCACTAGTATGACCATGATATTCTCCATGCCAATTTTTGGATGGAGGTGCTTTGATCCCTTGTCTTCATCAGGAGTTGAAGTGTGTGTGCGGAGCTTGGTGTCCGGATCCCGCTGCTCCTGTCTAGTTCGGTTTCGGTTCAGTTTCAGGGTCCGGACATTCATGCTCCATGTTTTTCATCATCTTTTGTTGTGAGGGTTCATTCCCTCACCTCCCATGGCATTGTACTTTTTTGTTGAGTGCCTGGACAGTTGTTTTTGTTTGGTGTCTGCATATGCCTTCTGTTATGTTTGTTTCTATGTGCCACGTTCTCCTCCATCTTATGTCTTGACCCCGTCCTCCTTGCTACCTAATTGTTAGTTACCCCTTGTTACTGTCCTCATTTGCTTCCCTATTTATTCTCCCTGTGTTCTCTGTTTTTGCCTTGTCTCACCCTATCCAGTCCTGCTGCCGGACATGTTTTCCCCTACAGGGTAGTTTTGGTTTGTTTTTGAGGAAGAGCTCACTGCTGCAGCAATGAAGAAAGTAAAGGCAGACAAAAAGAAAACCACAGAGAGGGGTCCTGCGGGAGCTGGAGAAGAGTTTATTGCTGTATCTGCTGGAAAGAATAACTAAAGAAAATACTGAGCAGAGAGAGAAAAAAACAAAAAAAACAACAACAACGTTGAAAAGGCATTATTGCCTTTTTGCTTCAGTTGGGACCATGGTACCTGAAGCAGAAATTTATCAGCAGATCACAAATTCTTTACTCACCGGTGTAGAATAACAAGATCTGATATGACGGGACAAGACCAGTTGAAACTTTAAAAATAATAGCTGGGCCTTGAAATGAAGGGATGATAAAATCAGAGTAATTCTCTCCCTCTTTCTCATACCTGTCAGTAATCTTGTGGTGGCATGTGGAACCAGCTGCAGTCGGTTTATCAATGACTGGGAGAGGCCTAATACACAACATTGCAATAGTCCAGTCTGGATGATATAAATGCATTGATGATCATCTCCAGATCTTTCACTGAGAGCATAGGTTTTTATCTTAGCAATTAACCTTATGTGATAGAAAGTATACTTTTCACTACAGCGTTAACTTGTTTTTCAAAATTCAACTCAGAATCAAATAATACACTTAATTTTTGCATATGGGTGAACATTTCTAGAAAGGGACCCCAAGTATTTAGAGATAAGGGATGAAGAGCTAAGAGGGCCATAAACAACATCAGTTTTGCTCTCATTTAAGTGGAGAAAATTCTTAGCTATCTAGTCTTTTTACATCTTCAATCAAGACAATTACTAATGTTGAAACAGGACCTATCAACCAGGTGTAATGGGACATACAATTGTGTGTCATCTGCAGTTGCTATCTGATATTTCCTAAAAATAAACCCCAAAGAAACATATAGGGTGAATTCAGGATGATTGAGACACTTTTTGCCATTGAGATGACTTGGAAAAAGTGTCCCAATCCACCCCAACAGTGAAAATAGAATTGGGCTCAAAATAGACCCTTGAGGCATTCCACATGATAGAAGAGCCGAAGGAGATGAGTGATTACTAATTCTAACTTTAACATACCAATTGGAGAGATAGGAAAAAAATCAGAACAAAGCAATGCCGCTAATACCAACTTCCTGCTGTAGGTGATCTAAAATAATACTATGATGGACTGTATTGAAGCGGTTAAATTGAGCAAAATTATCTTTTATGTCTATATTTAGGAATTTTGTCCATGTACTTTATTTTTATTTTTGTGCATTTATCTGTATTGCTTTGTTTGCTTAATATAAATAAGTAAATAAGTAAAAATAAATCAAGCAAAGTTAAAATGGGCGAATTGCCAGAATCTAAAGTGAGCAAGAGGTCATTCATTATGGTCGGTTAAACATGCAGAAAGTTGAAGAAAAACAATCTTCACCAACACTTTCGACAAGAAAGGCATTGGGGAAATAATTTGAAAATTATTAAAATTGGATGAATAGAGATTTGGCTTCTTCAGAAATGGCCTTATCACTGCATGCTTAAAACAGGATGGAATAACATCTCTAAAGAGGCAGTTGGTTTCAATTTATTAAGATCAGTTGGATTAAAATGAGTTAACTGGACATTATCAAGAGCAGGAATTGGAAAAATTAATGGGATGATAAGCACAAGGAATGCAAATATAGTCTCAATCTTACTCAATCTAAATAACACAACACAGGGGTAGCGTCTGGGTATGATTAACTACTTCATCAAAAGTATTAAACAGCACCTTTATATTATGTGAATTGTTAGATATTAAATCTGAAATATACTTAATTTTAGCTGCTTTGAGATCGAGTTGATAGCCAGACAGGCAATTCTTAAAAATCTCCAGAGAAACATGTAACTTTTTTTTTTTTCCATTTACGTTATGCTTTACGACATAATTCCTGCCTAAGAACATGAGTATGGTGTTTAAACCACGGGTGTGAGCTAAATTTGGAAACCTTAATGTTGATTGATTGGGGCAAGTGAGTCTAAAATAATTCTACAAGTCTCATTAAACAACATAGTAAGTTCATCAGTGTTGTGCCTATTCCATGATGCTTCCAAAACACTCCTTAATAAGGAATCTGAGAAGACATTAGAACATTTCTTTATGGTTACACTTTATTTTAAGGTGATGTAGTTACATTGTACTTACTCAAATAAGTACTGGGTAATATTAATGAACTACATGTACTTACTATAGAGTTACGGTTAGGGTTTGGTTCAGGGCTAGTTACTTGTAATTACTGTATGCATAATTTACTGTTATTACTATAGTAAGTACATGTAGTAGCATGTAACCATGTTACCTTAAAATAAAGTGTTTTTATGGATTGATCACATGAGAATAATGCACATCCTTCCAATTACTCTGAGGCAAATACAGAAGTATTACATTAGATAGAACAAGATTTAGGGGATGTCCATGTTCGTGTGTAGGACCATTAACATTAACTGAACGAAATGAGTTAATGAATTGATGAGAAGGGCAGCAGACATGAATATAGACATGAATATTAAAGTCGCCCAAAACTAGGAGTTTATCCGCTGTAGGGACAATATTAGACAAAAAAGTCCCAGATTCATGAATAAAATCCTTATTATATTTTGGTGTTCTATAAAAAAGGGAATAAATCACTAGGCTAGATTGTTGAATTCACAATAATTGCAACTGAAATGTGAGATGTTGAGCAGTAGGCAAAAGCCTACATTTTAAAACGTTAATAAAACGATAATAAAAAATAAAACCTCCTCCTCGGCCCCACTAATCTGGGAGAATTAAAATAATTACAGTCTTCTGGTGATAAGTTTGCAAATGCATCCAACTCACCAGCGTTAGGCCAAGTTTCCATCAAAAATAAAAAGTCAAATTCTTGTGATATAAAAAAGTCGTTAAAGATAATTGATTTATTGTAAATGGATCTCGCACAGTTTCACATGTCGCGGGCCGGTGTCCGAGAGCTCTGCAGATGGTTTAGCGTATTCCAAAGAGCGGAGATTCTGAAAGTCGACACCCCTCTTGATGCAGCGTTGTCTTGATGATCCGTAAAAAGAGTATGGAAAGACTGGAATAAGACAGGTAGGCTGTAGCTCCAACACATAGTAAATTTTTTTAAAAAATAAAAATGTTACATAATTATGAATATTGTTATTATGATGGTCAGGTTGAAATTTCCAACAGATTTGAAATAAAGCTTAAAGAGGAAGAAATAATTCTGCCTGACCGCATGAATCGGATTGATGAGTGATTATTGCCTTGTTTGTATAGACAAGTTAGTTTAACTCACACTCCAGCAAAACCTAACCTGACTAGCTTGTACCAAAGCAAAGGAAACACTTTCAAATAGATTTTTTTCCCCCCAACCAATTGGTGGATGGGAAAGGTATGGAATCTTGTTTCCGCCACGGAATAAAAAAAGAAGAAAAGATAATTGCGACTTTTTATCTCACAATTGCGAGTTTACATCTCGCAATTCTGATATTTTTTATTAGAATTGCTTGATATAAAGTTCCAATTGTGAGTTATAAAGTCAGAAATACGAGATATAAACTTGCAATTACGAGAAATAAAGTGAGAATTGTGTGATATAAAGTCAAAATTGCGAAATATAAACTTGTAGTTGCAAGAAATAAAGTCAGAATTGTGTGATATAAAGTCAGAATTGTGAGTTATAAAGTCGGAATTGTGAGATAAAAAGTCGCAATTACCATTTTTATGTTTTATTCAGTGGCAGAAACAAACTTCCAAACAAAGGTAATAATAAAGTACAAGCATTAATGCAACTGATGACTGATGAACCATGATTTGCTATTTGCTATTGCATGTCAAAGGTAGATGGTATTCATAATTGAGGAGTTGGGAACGTTCTCTTGAATAAAAAGTGAGAAACTGTATATTCCTGTGTGTTCCAGATGAGTGATCAATAATTTTGATCCAGACATTCAAACATTTTAGACGCAAATGTGCACGTGCGAATGCTTGGCAAATGCAAGTGTTGTTGCTTCAGTACATATTTAACATACTGACATAGGTAGCTATAAACATGTCACCAGTTTAACTAACTTCAGCCTGCTTATTCAACTCTTGTTCTACAGTTCACATGAAAGAGTGTATGGCAATGCTCACTACAGTGCACAATGTTGAGAATGCAATGTGGACTGTACAAAAATTAACATATTATAAAATGCTATTAAATGATTAGTTCACTTTTAAATACACTTTTCCTGATAAATTTACTCACCACCATGTCATCCAAGATGTTCGTGTCTTTCTTTCGTCTGTCGAAAAGAAATGAAGGTTTTTGAGGAAAACATTCCAGGATTTTTCTCCTTATAGTGTATTTCAATGGCTACCAACAGATTTAAGGTCCAAACTGCAGTTTCAGTGCAGCTTCAAGAGCTTTAAACGATACCAGATTCTATCGTAACGAACGCGGCGCCAGTTTCGTTTTTTTCCGTAAGTAGAATAGGGAAGGCGTAGGACATTCAGCGTAAGCGTTATGAAGAATGCGGAAGCGGAAAGTACGTTCAAGGCGATATTTTGTTTATAAATCATAAACGGTTGTATTTTTTTCGAAAATGACCGATCGATTCGCTAGATAAGACCCTTATTATTCATCTGGTATCGTTTAAAGCCCTTGAAGCGGCACTGAAACTGCAGTTTGGACCTTCAATCTGTTGGTAGCCATTGAAATGCACTATATGGAGAAAAATCCTGGAATGTTTTCTTCAAAAACCTTCATTTCTTTTCGACTGACGAAAGAAAGACATGAACATCTTGGATGACATGGGGGTGAGTAAATTTATCAGGAAAAGTGTATTTAAAAGTGAACTAATCCTTTAAGTGTTCTTCTTCTTTAGAGTATGTTTCAGGCCTAAAAGCTTTTGTCAATTCTTAGGAATCAAACCTCAGAACTACAGTACAAACAGGGTCTTTAACACCACTACACACTGCACTATATACAGTGTGCACCTTCACATTATGGGTCGGCTGTCAAAAAGAAGAATATTATAGCCTCATTATTTCAAGAGGCTCATGTTTGATGAAGCATTCTTTGACAGATTTTTTTTTTACAGAAGAAAACTAACATGCACGAGATGGAATGACATGCGGAGCTCAGCATTGACGTTCAGATTACACACATGAATGAAGTGTATACGCACACACAGTGCCAGGGATAACGGAGTGTGTTTGAAACAAACAAACCCACTGAGGCTCGCACTTCCCCACACAAACCCTGAGTTAATTACATTCATCATTAGAGCTAAAGACATTCTAATGGGACTCTCCCAGATACCACGGAGACCATTTAGCACAGGAAGTGCCCCTCGTCAGGCGCCTTTCGAATGCCTGTTCCTTGTGTTCATAGATGGAATGCGTTACACACTTGTGGCTTTCTTCTGTGGACATATGCATTTTTCATAGGCAGCTATGCAAATAATGTCAGTGGGTTTCCACTGCGGCTACATCTGGATTAATTAGGTCACCCATAAAAAATGTGATTTAAATATCCCTCAAAGAGGAGAGGCCTGATTGTGCGGTTTACGATCAGAGACACGTTGTATTGCTTATACAGCACAAGAGTATATGTGTGATCAAAACCTTGATTCAGTCAACACTCTTGACAATTGTTTTTTTTGTGGTAGTATGCTTTATATAGTGTCTGCAGTGTAACTGGGACAGTTTTCAATGTTTCACTTTAAACAATTGACAATTTTTAGAGTGGAGTACCCCCTGAAGGGATACCATCCTTCTGCATACCCCCTCTCTTCCACTTCGACTGCAGTCACACCTTTACCATAAAGGGACAATATTTGCCTCCTAAATTGATTTTCCAGTGCATTTCTTTTTTACCTTTATGAATAACTTTATAAAATAAATAATGTTTTAAATAAAAAATGTTCAATATAGAAATATGCAATGATGGTAAAACTAAATCAAACTTTTAAATATTAAACTAAAACCGCCAGTAGGTGGCAGCAAGTCACTGTTTTTATGAGTGAGTCATTGACTCATTCATTCAGTAATGAAGAAAGTGGCTGTGAGTGAATCATTGAATCATTGACTCTCACGATTCGTTTAAAGCCGCAGAATTGTTTGTGAAACAGACATGGGTTGTAGTTCTGCTGTGGTTTTCGTTAGAACTATTATTTCATTGCAAAATAGAGTAAATACTGACAGTACTGTGTTTAAAATGTACATTTTATTTTTTGACCTGTTGTATAAATGTCACATTTGCAGTCGTGGATATTTGGGAACAATTGCATTCTTGCTCGTTATCATCATTAAATACAAGAACTCACACAAGGCATGTTTTTGTATCGGAGAAAGTTTGAGTCTTAAATCGAAATTAATCCATAATTTGTGTCTATAATTTGTTCTTCATGCGAGTAAGTGCTAAATCCCCACTTTTACAAAGGTGCGTTTGTCGAGAACGACAGTAATTTAGCGCGATTTAAGGCAGCAGACTGCACGCAAGGTAGTGAGGTAATTTTATTAAATATACTGGATTTACGACATTTTGGCAGTTAGAAATACATGCTCGATTTTAATATTATTTTAAGGTAGAATTATACTAACTACTCAGCATTTTGTTCGCGTACCCCCTTTTGTCTCCTCACGTACCCCCAGGGGTACGCATATACCCAGTTTGGGAACCACTGATATAACGTATCTAACTCAATGGATTTAGACATGTAGACATGGTCAAGACGATCTGCTGAAGTTCAAACTGAGCATGAAAGGTGTTTTAAGTGACTTTGAACGTGGCATGGTGGCTGGTCTGAGTAGTTCAGAAAGTGCTGATCTTATGGGATTTTAACACACAACAATCTCTAGGGTTTACAGAGAATGGTCTGAAAAAGAGAAAACATCCAGTGAATGGCAGTTCTGTGAGCAAAAATACCTTGTTGATGCCAGAGGTCAGAGGAGAATGACCAGACTGGTTCCAGCTAATAGAAAGGCAGCACTCGTTACAACCAAAGTGTCTCTGAACACACAACACGTCCAAACTTGAAGCAGATGAGCTCCAGCAGCAGAAGATGACACTCCTGTCAGCTGAGAACAGCAAACTGAGGTTAAAATTCACACAGGCTCACCAAAACTGGACAATGGAAGACTGGAAAAATGTTGCCTGGTCTGATGAGTCTTAATTTGTGCTGCGACATTCAGAACGTAGGGTCAGAATTTGGAGTAAACAACCTGAAAGCACGGATCAATCCTGCCCTGTATCAATAGGGGCTTTCACACCGAAAAGATTTAGGAACTCAGTTATTGGAACTAGCCACTAGGATAGTTCCCCGGGAGCTAATTTCTCTGCCGGGCCATGTTCCTAGTTGCATTCGCACCGGGAATAGGAACTCTGAAGCATCCGACAGCGGCGTCTTTAAGCGCAACATTTACAAACGCTAAAAGCCGGTGGATGGAGGATGCCGTGATCGGAACTGTGTTTGTTGTGTGTCGTGGGTTCCGTGATAACAATGATGGAATGTAAATGCATAATTTACGTGACTGAAAGAGCAAAAAGTGGGGCTTTGATGAAGATGGAATCTCCTATGTCAGCTTCCAGTATTGCATATTATCAAGGGGGAGAAAAGAACACAACCATGCAGACAACAGGTAGATGCCGTTATTGCTGTATTCCATGATCATAAACTAAATGTTTACATGGCTTTTTAAAAATGCCGGGTGCCAGTGTTTGACATGCATTTGACCAAGTTCCTATATAGTTCCTATAGTGCTGGTTTAGATCCTACTGTGAAGTAGGAGCTAATGTTGTTCCCCCAAAATGAGTTCCTAGAACTAAAATCATTCCTAGTTCCTGCAGTGCGAAAACGCCGGTGCGAAAGCCTCTAATGGTTCAGGCCGCTGCTGATGGTGGTGTAATGGTGTGAGGGATATTTTGGGCCCCTTAGTACCAACAGAGCATTGTTTAAATGACACAGCCTACCTGAGTATTGTTGCTGACCATGTCCATCCCTTTATGACCACAGTGGACCATCTTCTGATGGCTGCTTCAGGCAGGATAACGCACCGTCACAAAGCACAAATCATCTCAAATTGGTTTCTTGAACATGACAGTGAGTTGTGACAGTGACTATACTCAGATGGCCTTGAAAGTCACCAAAAACAATCCAATAGAGCACATTTGGGATGTGGTGGAATGGGAGATTCATGGATGTGTGATGGATGCGCATCACTGTGTGATGTTATCATGTTAGTATGGACCAAAATCACTGAGGAATGTTTCCAGCACCTTGTTGAATCTATGCTATGAAGCATTAAGGCAGTTCTGAAGAGAGGGTCCAACCCGGTACTTGCAAGGTGTATCTAAAAAAGTGGCCGGTGAGTATAAATATATATACATAAAGTTGCTGTTTGGATTTAAATAGGCTTAAGAGTCTATGATTGGATCATTACTGCAGTGATTATTATGTTTCTAGCATGTTATATGTTTGGCAACAGTTCTTCTAACCCTAATTGATGGAGTGTGTAGCTTTTCATTTCTTAAACAACCATGTAGGAAGACACATCATGGCCATATTCCAGGATGAAAAAGCCAAGATTCATCAGTCTCAAATTGTGAAAGAATGGTTGGGAGGGAGCATGAAGAATTGTATACTCGAATCCTATACAACTACCCGACCTCAGTATTTTTACTTTCTCATCTGAGTTGCCTCAGCGTTCTAACATCAATGTCAAAATGTTTGAGATGACCAATCAAATCAAAGTAGGCAGGCTTTATGATCACAGAAGCTGCTGAGAGTGAATTTGAGCATTATTTGACAGCTGTTTTACAATAGAAATGTTAAATGAATGACTGAAATAGTCAGGGATGCAGGGCATGCCCTCAAACACCACCGTAAACTGAGTATTTGGACCTCGGTAATTATAAAACCCTGCGTATGGCCCTGCTATAACCCTACTGAAAAAGTAACTCAACACTTGTGCCAAGTAGCCATGCCCACAGAGTCCAAAAATGCATTCCAAATAACTTTATTAAATATCAAGTATATTACAGTTGGCTGTTATTGTGCAGTGTTGGAGAGCATTTCTGACAAATTACATCATTGCATCATTGTAAATGAAACTGTAATGTGGTCAACTAACCTTAGGCGACTTCATAACTGTGGAGTTTCTGAAAATAAATCAACACTGTTGGTTTGTCTTTCAAGCATTTAGAATTCAAATATTTCAGTTGTATAAACATTTTTTTTAGTTGGTTTGTTTCTGTTGTGAATACTTGCTTGTTGTTGGTATCTCAGCTAATTCTTGGTAGATATTGAGTTGTCACAAAACTGCACAATCAAATCAGATTGAAAGCTTCAAGGTTTTCTGAAAGTATTTCATTATCCGTGTTTACCTTCCTTGCTTTTAATGAATTACCCAGAGCATGACCATTTTCAGGCCCAGAGCCGCTGAAGAGCAGAGACAGAGAATCGTCCCAGTAATTCTCCAAGACCTGCTTCACTCACACACCTTAGTAACCTTGAGATTCAATCCCTGACCTTTCAGCTCGCAGGCCAAATCATTAACCTCACGGCTGCCTGCCACACACAGACTAGAAGTTATTTGTGAAAACTGAAGATATAAAAGCTATGGAGTCCATTTAGGCTGTGCAATGTTATCAACAGAATGCTGTAGGCACATAGAAATTGGTCATAAAAATGCATAGAGTAGTAGGTGTAAAGAAACCATTATTACACACTTAGAGAAATGTCTTTTTTGGACCCCTGCACTTTTCCCCAAATAATGTTTCCCCAAATAATTTATAACCCCCTGGTTTAGAGTTAAAAATCTGTGTTTGTGCTGCTGCACTGAGCCTGAGAAAGCAGTTTTGAACCCCACAGTAGTTATTTCTGTGTTACAAATATTCAAATTGTCACAGAAGTACTGAGATAAAAGTTTAAAGTTAGGATATAAACAATGATATCTACGATAGCGATCAAAATAGAGCAAACCACCTTTTGAAACAAACTTCGTGCATCAAATAACGGTTGTATCAGTTACATCTTATGCCACTAGGTGGTGACAAGTGACTGTTAAAATGTATTTGTCATTGAATCATTCCTTTAAAAGATTCGTTCAAAAACACTGATTCATCCAGTAATGAAACAAGTATTTATTAATGAGTCATTGAATTCATTCAAAACCATTTTTTTTTTAAATTATTCATTCAAATTAAACATTTTCCAGCAATTAGAGTCCAGCAATTAATATTTTGTCAAAACCTATAGTAAATTACATGTTATTTTGTTTCGTTTTATATTCAGAATTGTGGGAGAATCGTGATCTCTATTTGAAACCAAAAAAATCATGATTCTCATTTTATCCAAGATCGTGCAGCTCCAGCCTATTGTTTTATTTTGTAAACTATCCAAAGACACACACAATACTCAAATATATATCACAAACTGACTGTCAGAGTGCAAAATTGCTACAAACATCAATGCAAGAACAAAATGCAGTAGTCAAAATGCAGGTTAAACTCACAGCACATGCAGTGGTAAAGCTCATTTACTGTGAACGGAGCTGTTCTGAGACGCAAATCTTGAGCTGCTTGTGTGAACACAGTGCGCTTCGTTTTGAAACCTGCCACAACCTATTTAATTAGATCACAGACTTTGCTGTGTGATAAGCACACTAAGTTATATTGTGATTTTTTTTTTTCGATTGACAGGATGCTTTGCCAAAGCAACGGTGCAAATTGGAATGTAGCTTTTAGTCGTGCTACACCGCTACTTGCTGGAAAACGTAGTTAGCTACTGGAAAAGCTGCATTGTTTTAAAAGCAACTGAACTTCTGTCAAGAAGAATATTTTTCATACTGAAAAATATAGTAGCGTCTCTACTTGTAGTTAGCTACTCTCCAACACTGTAAATATCTTTCAGGCATCGGCGAAGCGTTGACGCATCTCTCAAATCATGTCTTTGTTATTCAGTTACAAACAGTGATTGTCACTTCATCTCCATTAACTGTTGGCGAGCTGAAAATCAGGGCTATAATGGTGTAGTGTGTTGGTGTATAAGCAAGTAAGTACTGCACAGTGATATGATGAAGTGGTGTTTTGTGTCAGAAGGTGAAGCTCTGCTCGTAAACACATAAATCAAGTGAACTGACACGCAGCACAATCAATTCCTATGAATTTCCATAAAGTTTGGTTTTGTCACAAACATATGACAATTCTCTATACTGAAAATGTAAGTGATATTGATAATCTTGATTGCTTCTAATAAATGCAAGAGAGGCAGAATAAATGAGGTCCAAGATTGCAGTTCTCAGGAATCAAGATTTATTCTTCAAAGCAGATAAAGTCTCGCATTTAACCGTGTGAGGGCTGTGTGGTCATAAGACACCGATAGACCCTATTTAGGGGGCTTCAACTCTCCCATCTTTCTGTCAAATCTTTGATTTACTCAGCCATCTGCACCCTAATATGCTTTATGAGTAATTGACTGTAAATTGATAATGTCACAGCAGAATATACCAGCAACATACACCACAGATTGAAGTATATAATTAACTATTAGCTAATTATAATATTATGTTGAGACACCAAATCCAAATCCTTCTAAAGTCCCAACAGCGCTTCTGTTTTTGTTGTTGTTGTTGTTGTTTTTTACAGTCGATTGCATAGCCTTTCAAAATGTCTTTGTACTGTTTTTAAGTGACACAAGCGATTGTCAAAGTGCCGTCTGTTGTTGTTGTTGTTTTCTCCTCCTTTTCTTTTGTGACTGTGAAACGAGCGAGGACACTGCAGCTCACATATCTGAAATCGAGTTGGTAATGGCAAGATTATTGCATTTTGTGCTCAACAGACATGACTGTGATCAGATACAATGCACTGCAACCTTTGATGCAGAGGGAGTAGATATAAATTCAGGGTTGTCGAGTCGCATGACTTGGACTTGAGTCTGAAATTTGATGACTTGCGACTCAACTTGACAATCAAAAAAGACTTTTGATTTGACTTAGACAATACAGATATGGATAAGACCTAAAACCAGTCAAGTTTTTTCTGATATTCAACTAGTCATGTCAACTCTTCTATCTACCAAATAGGCAAGTGCTTTTAAAAATGAGCAGAGATTATAATAGTAGTCTTAATTGCAATTTCTTAATGATAAGAGAAATTGTACTAACAGAGACTTTACTGGGACCAGCACAAATTGGGGGAACAAGATAAAGATAATATGAAAGAGATAACGAAACGGCATGAAGTACAACACCGATGTGTGTGTGTTTCATTTAAGCCGAAAACACACTTAGGTTGCTATTAAAATAACTCAAGCTACACCCTTAGATCCTTCCAAATTCTATATACAACACATTATATGTTGAACGTATTTGTCATATTTGAACAGCAGAATCTATCAGCATGCAAGTTCAAAACTATCCATGTTATAATATTAAACAGGTATTTTTTACAGCTTTGTGTTTTCAGTGAAGTTGCTCATCATATGTCCTGTAATTGTAAACTGTTCTTCAAAGCTGAAATCAAGACGAGAGTTGTCAGATGACTGCAGTGGTTTAATGACTCACTCAGACAACATCATACAGCAGCTGAACGGCTCTTCTTGTGAAGAAGCACCCATGTTATCCTTTAGGCTTGGACTATAAAACATCTCAGGACTATTACAACCTCTGTTGTTTTGTAACTAATAATTTTTCACCCAAGGCATATGCAGAATAAAGGGGCGGGGCCTGGTTGAGTTAGTTAGTAGTGTGTTAAAACTGGCGGTTATGGCAAGGGGTGGAGCATTTCCTAAACACGCTCAAAGCGCTTGACCAATTAGAACACACTGATCCAGCCGACCAATCAGAGCACATTGTGCTTTTCAGAAGGAGGGGCTTCATAGAGACAGGAACTAAACAGAGCGTTACTGACAGACTGGGAAGAGAGGAGCTGCAACAATGGAGAATATGAGGAAAATAATGTTTTTTGAACATTCAAGCATGAAAACCTGTTCTAGTAGAGTGCAAACTTTGAAAAAGGGCATAATATGGTCTCTTTAAACAAATATGCTAGGACATGGTGTTACATTAATATGAATGTAGGGAAAGTTTGTATCATGAAAATAAAATCACAATTAAAAATAGCCCTAAAAAAATAAAGTTTCTTAATTCTTGCTTTTGATATTTGGGATGAAATATGACCCAGGCATGTTCCTCTCCCCAAAATAAAATGTAAATAAAAGTTGAATCATCACAAATACATATAGGATTTTCATTGATTTTCTTTGCTTCATGTTGTACAGAGAGGTGTAATTTTCCTTCCATTGCTCTTTTATGCTCCCCCACGTCATCCAAGATGTTCATGTCCTTCTTTCTTCAGTTGAAAATAAATGTAAGGTTTTTGATGAAAACATTCCAGGATTATTCTCCTTATAGTGGACTTCACTGGGGTTCAGCGGTTGAAGGTCAAAATTACAGTTTCAGTGCAGCTTCAAAGAGCTTTAAACGATACCAGACGAGGAATAAGAGTCTTATCTAGAGAAACCATCACTCATTTCTTTTTTAAAATGTATACATTTTAACCATAAATGCTCATCTTGAATTAGCTCACCTCTTCTTCTTCTCTATTTGAATTCCAGCTGTGTAGACGCTGCTAAGTGTATTACTGCCCTCCACAGGTCAAAAATTGAACTAAATTGTCATATTCAACATGCTAGTGCAAGTATATAACAATTAGTTCAAACTTTGACCTGTGGAGGGCAGTAATACACTTAGCAGCATCTACACTGCTGGAATTCAAATAGAGAAGAAGAAGAAGAAGAAGAGAGCTAGTTCAAGATAGCATTTATTGTTAAAACGTATAAATTAAAAAAAATTTTTTAGAAAATGAGCGATGGTTTCTCTAGATTTTATGCTTTTTTTTCGACATGAACTGTGACGTTCCTTGTTTTGTTCTGGGTGACTGTTGTATTAATATCCACCAAATGAATGAAAAATAGAGTTTTCATACAAGATGACAAGTCACATCATCTTTCTTCACTTTTGTGACAGACAGAACGGACACATTAAAAGCGTATGTGAGCTTTCAATATTATAGCCTTGAAAACATAAAAACATTTTTCCACCTGAACAAACAGCCGACATGTTTAAATGTGATAAACTGTGGTATAAAAGCTGCTTATTTCATTGTGAAACATTTGTTGAGTTAGTTTCATTACTTCAGAGCTTGGCTCGCTCATCCCTTGACTGCTTTACATGAGGATTTGATCATATTTGTTCCAATTATAAATGCATGTTATTAAACACCACAAAAATAATATTCTTTCAAAAGCAGCATGTATGTCTTGTACACGTCCTAGTATAAATCGTGGAGTAAGAATGGCCCCTCACAGGAGGAATGCGCTGAGATTGTGTGCATAGGGTGAAAGTGCGGGAGGGAAAATATTACAGTTGGAACATTTTCCCATAAAAATGTTTGATGGAATTCAGAGCAGCCACAGAACGATTCAGACAATCTCAACCCCTCAAGTCTATCTCTGCACACACGTTTGGTTGTGCACAGCGAGAGAAAGAGCTTTGTTAAAATCTCAAAATACACTTGCTGAAACTTTAATTTACCATTGTTATTATATAGATATAAAAGGCTGAAGAAAGATGATTGTATGTTTTGAAAAGGCTGAAAGAATGAGGGTTTTGGGTGCATGTAAAATCATCTTTTGTCACACTGTGTCTGTCAGATTAGGCGATGTTTACTGAGCGCAGTGAAGACAGCGTGTTCACTCACAGGACTGCACTCCACCAGCTGATCAATCTGAAACCAATTAACCGACATCATCTTCCGTCTGCTTCATTCTGAACATCTCTATCAGTGGCTGCTCAATGTGTCGAGGAGAGCAGAAGCTATGTTTCCATCAAAAACGAATTTAACTTATGCACAAAATTGGAATATCGCATAAAACATTTGTGAATAAAGCACCGTTTCCATCCAGTGAGTTGAAGAGAACAAAATTGTAACTTCCTGATAAACTGGCACTAAAGAAAAATGGAAGTTGCTGCAGTAAGAAAAGCCACTGTATACAATAAAAGCTCTTGCTTTTGGAGGTGAATGCCTGCTTTTTGCCAACGCAGTTCTGGGAGGGAATTAAACTGAACCACTTTGACGACAGAGTTTGTTCAGGCATTTCAGAGCAACCAAAACAGCATTTCAGATGCTGCGCAACGAGACCAGTCCAGTTATGCCGCCCCATCGCAAAGTTACGTCTTTTTTTGATGCGCATTAAGGAATGTGTTTCCATCATAGTTTATGCACATGTTTTCTTATCAGATAAAAAGTTTGTGACTCAATTGAGTGCAAACGTTTTTTTTAATTAATGTGCAATTTGGTGTTTCCATCTAGCATTTTTTTTTATGCGATATCCCAAAATGCGCATAAAAATAGGTGGATGGAAACATAGCTAGTGTATTTTAGTGTCATTCAGATATTATTATTGTTTTTCTTAATATTTTGAATTGGTTTTTATTTTCATATTTTTCATTTTTTTTTTGTTAAAGTTTTGGTGACAATTTATTTCGATAATCTACTTTAGGCATTCTTCTAACTATAAGTAACTTTGTCAACTAACTCTCATTAGAGTTTCAGTAGAATGTAAGGTTAGGGTTAGTAGAATAAGACATGTAGTTGCAAAGCTACTTGTAGTCTGTAGAATGTAGTTAGTGAACTACCGAAATTAAAGGGTTAATTCACCCAAAAATGACATTTCTGTCATTAATTACTCACCCTCATGTCGTTCCACACCCGTAAGACCTTTGTTCATCTTCAGAACACAAATTAAGATATGTTTGATGAAATCTGATGGCTCAGTGAGGCCTGCATTGCCAGCAATGTCACCAAACTTCTAAAAATCCAGAAAGCTACTAAAAACATATTTAAAACAGTTCATGTGACTACAGTGGTTCAACCTTAATATTATATAGCGACGAGAATACTTTTTGTGCGCCAAAAAAGCAAAATAACAACTTTTCAACAATATCTAGTGATGGCTGATTTCAAAATACTGCTTCATGAAGCTTTGGAGCTTTACGAATCTTTTGTTTTGAGTCAGTTGTTCGGAGTGCCAAAGTCACGTGATTTCAGCAGTTTGGCAGTTTGATACGCGCTCCGAACCACTGAATCGAAACAAAAGATTCGTAAAGCTCTGAAGCAGTGTTTTGAAATCAGCCATCACTAGATATTGTTGAAAAGTCGTTTTTTTGGTTTTTTTGGCACACAAAAAGTATTCTCGTCGCTATATAAAATTAAGGAAGAATTGTACTCACATGAACTGATTTAAATACGTCTTTAGTACCTTTCTGGATCTTGAGAAGTTCGGTGATATTGCTGGCAATGCAGGCCTCACTGAGCCATCGGATTTCCTCAAAAATATCTTAATTTGTGTTCCAAAGACGAACAAAGGTCTTACGGGTGTGGAACGGCATGAGGCTTTAATGGCTTTAATGAAAAAGATAAACAAAAGAGTCTTTAATGACATATCCAGAAGGAAACATGCTGGAGATAACTGATAAGACTGAATAACATCACCACGTAAAGCATTGATGATACCGGACAATGAACTGAGAAAACACAGGGCTGAAATACATGGAGAAAGTAATCAACTGGTGTGCGAACTGACTAACAACAAGGGAAACTAACTAGGAACTCAGGCAGGTGAAACAGGAACGAAACACGGTAAAAACGAATCCAAAACAGACTAAATGTGACAATGAAGTTGTATATTTTTTAGCTGATTTAGATGCACAGTTTGTTTCATTTGGGGTTTAGGAAAATTCATTCTACTGAGACGGCTCTTTTAAAAGTGTTAAATGTTCTCTTACACACCGACTCCAGGGATTCTGTAGCACTGGTAGTTTTAGACTCAAGCGCCACCTTTGATACTGCAAACCTGTTTGTCCCACTTGGAACAGGCGGTGGGCATAAGTGGGTCTGACCTCAGCTGGTTTCAATCATATCTTACAAACAGGAGTTTTTCAGTCAATATTGAACAGTTTCTCTCTGGTTCTGTCCCTCTGACCTGTGGTGTCCCCCAAGGTTCTACTCTTGGTCCCATATTATTCTCTCTCTATATTCTTCCACTTGGTTCTGTCTTTGAGAAGTATGGTATAAGTTACCATTGTTATGCAGATGACACACAAATATATCTTCCTTTGAAACATACGAATGGTTTAGACCCTGTGGTCGCTTGCCTCTTTGACATGAAAGCATGTATTTCCTTACATTTCTAAAGTCTGAATGAGAGCAAAACGGAGATTGTGGTGTTTACCCCTTCTGATGCCCAGAGTATACTGAACCTCTGTGTTTTAGCACCTTTTGTGAAAAATCTGGGTGTTGTAATGGACAGCACATTAAAGGATTAGTTCACTTTCAAATTAAAGTTTTCTGATAATTTACTCACCCCCACGTCATCCAAGATGTTCATGTCCTTCTTTCTTCAGTCGAAAATAAATTTAAGGTTTTTGATTAAAACATTCCAGGATTATTCTCCTTATAGTGGACTTCACTGGGGTTCAACGGTTGAAGGTCAAAATTACAGTTTCAGTGCAGCTTCAAAGAGCTTTAAACGATACCAGACGAGGAATAAGAGTCTTATCTAGAGAAACCATCACTCATTTCTTTTTTAAAATGTATACATTTTAACCATAAATGCTCATCTTGAATTAGCTCTCCTCTTCTTCTTCTCTATTAGAATTCCAACAGTGTAGACACTGCTAAGTGTATTACTGCCCTCCTTAGGTCAAAGTTTGAACTAAATTGTCATATTCAACATGCTAGTGCAAGTATATAACAATTAGTTCAAACTTTGACCTGTGGAGGGCAGTAATACACTTAGCAGCGTCTACACTGCTGGAATTCAAATAGAGAAGAAGAAGAAGAGAGCTAGTTCAAGATGAGCATTTATTGTTAAAATGTATAAATTAAAAAAAACTTTTTTGAAAATGAGCGATGGTTTCTCTAGATAAGACCCTTATTCCTCATCTGGGATCTTGTAGAACGCTTTGAAGCTGCACTGAAACTGTAATTTGGAGGCCAGTGAAGAATCCTGGAATGTTTTCATCCTTAATTTCTTATCGACTGAAGAAAGAAGGACATGGACATCTTGGATGACATGGGGGTGAGTAAATTATCAGGAAATTTTAATTTGAAAGTGAACTAATCCTATAAAGTTGGATAGACAGGTTAATCAAGTCGTAAAAATCAAGTTTCTACCAAATATGAGTCCTGGTAAAAATCTCTTCTCTCTTTTAATAATGTTGAAAGAGTTATCCATGCTTTTATCATTTATCATCCATGCTTGACTATTGCAACTCTCTCTATCTGGGGATTAGTCAATCTTCTTTAAATCATCCTCAAATGGTTCAAAATGCAGCTGCTAGAGTTTTAACACAAGCTCGAAAGAGTGGGCATATCACCCCTGTTCTATGGTCACTGCATTGGTTACCTGTGTGCCACAGAATTGATTTGAAATTGCTTTTATATTGGTTTTTAAACCTTTAAATGGTTTAGCACCCCAATACCTCTCTGACCTGTTGATAGAGCACCAATCAGGGAGAGCTCTAGGACTGCCAATCAGAGGATCTTAGTGTTCCCTAAAACCTGACTAAAGTCTAGGGGCGATCGGGCATTTGCTGTAGCTGCTCCGAGACTTTGGAACAGCCTACATATTCAAATCAAAACTGCTCCCATATTATCTATTTTTACATTATATTTAAAATCATTTTTATTTGATCTGGCGTATAACCTGTGATGTGTAGCACAAAATAGACTGTGACTGGCATCCATGAGTGTAAAGTTGTGGTTTGGGGTCACTTTGGCAAGAAGCTAAAGTACACAAATAATGTAATATTGGTAACACTTTATTTAACAGGCTCCTTGTTACATGTAGTAATAACAGTAAATTATCCATAATTACATACAACTTACTCTAAACCAAGCCCTAACCCTATAGTAAGTACATTAAGCTAATTAACATTACTCAGTACTTATTTGTGTAATTGCACTGTAACAAGGACACCTTAAAATAAAGTGTAACCGATTCTTACTATAATTTGGTGGAGACTACAATGCAAAAAAAGATTTTTCATAGTTGTAAATAATTATTGCAATAGTTTTACAAGAAAAGTTCTTATTTCTTCTTCAAAATGTCACGTTTAATTTCATCAAATATTACATCAAATAACTGTTGACCTAATCCTGATCTTTCTCTTTGGTTTAGCGGCTAAGCCTACGGAGGAGGTGCCAACCGTCGCGGGAAAGGTTGACGCAGAGAAGGGAACAAAGAAGAAGGAAAAAGACGGCAAAAAGGAAGGCAAGGGTGCGAAAGAGGGCAAAGAAGGGAAGGGAGAGGAGAAGGAGGAAGCCACAAAGAAGAAAGGGGAAAAGGGAGAGAAAGGGGAAAAGGGAGAGAAAGGAGCATCAAAGAAAGAGGCGTCAGATGGAGGGAAAGGTAAAAAGGGAGGTGGAGAGAAAGGAGAAGAAAAAGGAGGGAAAGGAGGTGGAGCCAAAGGCAGTGAAGCCAAGAAGCCAGCAAAGAAATGAACATCTAGTCACCTTAATGGTGTGTGCTAAACTTCCATTAGCCATTTTATAACTGATTTTTTCTAAGAAAATGTATAAATGTACATTTACAGTTTGTTTATTTCATTGTAAATTGTAAATACGGACAATAAATGATTCTCTGTTAATTATACATTTTTCATTTATTTCTTATTCACATGATACACATGATCAGCACTAAATAATACAACACGGGTGTACTTAGAAAAGTTATTTTGCATTTATGTAACATATAAACAACAACAACAATGTCAAATTTTCATTCTTTAAAATATTTTAAAGGAGTATTTCTCCGAAAAACTAAAATGTGCTTCTATGGTGCTTGTTTGGAGCTCGACAGTGAAGAAACGGTAGACAAAAGAGCGGTTTCTCCTTCTGTGGTCCACTGGTGCCAGAATGTTTATTTTTGGATAAAATATTCCTTGTTGCAATGTGTCAGATTCACTTTTCTAACGATGACATGAAGAATGATGGGTAATAAACGTGTAATAAAATGCACAGGAGTAAAGCAGAGATGGACAGTCATTCAAAGCAGTACAAATAAGATCATTGTCTTCATTGATCGATCTGTTGGCCGTACATGACACCTCAATCCTGAAGATCTGAACTACACCCACCATTCCCAATCAATCGCTGTTCAAACAAACAGCCTGAGCTCCTGTTGAGGACCAGGACACATAAC
This sequence comes from Anabarilius grahami, assembly GCA_003731715.1. NCBI lineage: Eukaryota > Metazoa > Chordata > Actinopteri > Cypriniformes > Xenocyprididae > Anabarilius > Anabarilius grahami. The sequence continues at coordinate 221,155 of RJVU01046797.1, forward strand.
AAGTGCAAACACAGATGGCGTTTTATAAATAAGATTGAATTTAATGGTAAAAAAGACATTTTCTTCCTCAAATTCAAGTTCAAACATGTTATATAGAGAAAAGCAGAATGCATAAGTATATTTATTTATAAATACAGTAAAGGTCTGAATGTATCGACAAGCAAAATCATCCGGTAACACTTTACTTAAAGCTTTTATGTTTAATGCATTATAAAAGTAATCATAATGTACATTATAATGCATTATATATTTTCATAAATAAGTGTAACCAAAGTTAAAATGCATTATAATATTCACAGATTCCTTGTTACATCTGAAATTGTCATGTTTTAATGCATTATACTTGTATTATAAAGCATTATAATTACACAATAGGTTACAATTATTCATGAGATTATATATATATGCATTATAATTTTTGGGAATTTTAGCTTGTTTGGAAATCTGAATTTAAACTTTTTTTTTGAGGATCTTAATTTCAGCATATGTACTGCTGTATATCAATCTGCCAGCATATGAACTACTGCCCTTTCATAGTCATATTACATTCCAGAATATATGCAGAGGAACACATTGAGCTCATAACCGGATGGACCTGTTCATTATAATGTAAACACAATATGAATGTATGTACATGGAGTAACAAAAAGCAGCATTAGATTACACATAACAGACCATGAGCCTCAAAAACTATAATACTGACCAACAGATGATGGCTTCATGAGCAATCCCCATATATAAGTAAAAAAAACCCTGTTTGTTCTTCCTTATGGCTGTAAAAAAAATGAAAATGAAAAAATGAAATGATAGTAATTTGGCATCTGATGATTTTCATCTTCCCATATACAGTAATATATGACAAACATTACGATGAAGTGATAGACTGAGGCAGTGGAGTGAAGCGTACATAAAATGAAAGACTTTTCAGGATGAAATCTATATGTGAAACATACGACTCATTCATTATATGATAATGATGAAAGTGAAGTTGGGATGTTTTCAGTAAACAACTCTAATGATGCTTTTAACGCTGAGCAATAATTCCTAGAAAACTCTTAGAGTGCAGATCATGATGCTGCGAATCGATTTACTCAGTCATTTCCAAGAAGGTGTATTTATTATACATATTTGTTTATGGCCTGACACTCGAAATATAGTCTAAACAGGACACAAAATAACAGAAGAAAACACAAAATGAAAGGTATTCTGGGTGCTGACAAAGGATATATTGCAAGGCATTATAATACCATTCATTAATATGTCATGATAAAACGCTCAACAGATCAATATTTGCTCCGCATTTAATTATATTTAGGAAAATATTTGAATTAAATTTGAATTTCTGTTGAATGCAAATGGTAAGGATCTGTTAAAAGTTATATAATGTGATAATCATTGTTCATACATGGAGTTGGAGATGTGGACGCACACTTTACCTTTTATATGAAATGCCTGTTCATAACTCATCCTCATATCATTTGGTTTGTTAATAAGAGCTGTTTTATTGCTTATATACGTGATCTGACTATGTGATGATTTACAAAGGTAAATCATCACATAGTCATAACAAGGGTTCGGATTATAGAGATTTTGTATCGGACCAGTAAACCCTATCAAACACCCTAGCAACACCTTAGCAACCACTCAGAACAACTTAGCAACCATTCTGATATCCACCAACAACGTTGTAGCACTGTAGTGGGGGTGAGCAAATCCAGTTTTTATAAATATTATTATTGACGGTATTATGATAAATCTATAAATTTATCATGAATCTATAAATGCTATAATAAATTGCAATGGTTAAGGCAGCCAAAAATGACCCTGAAAATGAAACATACAGACATAGAATTTCTCTTTCATGCTATGTGTCTTTCAAAATGCTTTGACATTTTACAAATGCAATAATCGCTTCATCATCGCTGGCAATACTGTACTGTATGAATCTACACAGATTCAGAGGGAATTACCTTTTGTTTTCACTGTCAAAGACTGTATGGCAAGACTTGGCAAATCTACACTGCAAAAAACGGATGTTTTTCCTCATTTTTGTCTTGTTTTCCAGTACAAATATCTAAGCATTTTTTAAATCAAGATATATTTACTTGAGAAGCAAAATGACTTAAAGGGGACCTATAATGCAAAATTCACTTTTATAATGTGATTTGAACTGATGTGTGTCTGCAGTGAGTAAGAACAACCAACCTATAATAGTAAAAATCCACTCACTCATTTTTTATGATTCCCATAAATCAAAAGCAGTCTCTTCAAACGAGCTGATTCAGATTCCCCCCTACGATGATGTCATGGAGAAGCCCCGCCTACAGCCGTTGACGATCTGCCCTATTAGCATAGACACAGCCCTGAGTGAGAAGCACAGAGTCCGTCATTTCTGTATCCTCACTGTAGCAGCTGGAGTTGTGCAATGTCTGCGCCAAAGAGGCTTTACAAGTGTTGTGTTTTGGGATGTACCAATGAACATAAAAGTCTCCATAGACTCCCGCCATCTGAGTCACAGAGGACATTGTGGTTAAATTTAATTTTTAAAGGAAATGTCTTGAAGAAAGTCGGAAAATTCTTATAAGCTTCACAAACGAGGGTCTTTTTAATGCCTCCGGTTCGAACATATAAGGCGCTGAACACCACTACTGACAGTTTCTGACATTTTCAGTGCGTGAGATTGTCCTGTTTTGTTGTTGCCTGTATGCTGGAGCATGAGCTCTTGAAGCTCCACCCTTTTCTGGAAAGGGGGCTGGAAGCAGCAGCTCATTTGAGATGTTTTGGGATGTACCAACGCACATAAGAGTCTCCACAGACTCCCGCCATCTGAATCACTGAGGACACTGTGGTTAAATTTTATTTTTAAAGGAAATGTCCCGAACAAAAAGAAGGTAAATCTTATACGTTTGTGCCAATCATTTTACGCCAGACTGCTTCACAAACGAGGTTCTGTTTAATGCTGGATTTTCACAAAGGTTGATTCTGAAACATATAAGGCTGGACACAGCTAATGACAGTTTCTGACATTTTCAGTGCGTGAGATTGTCCTGTTTTGTTGTTGCCCGAGCATCAGCTCTTGAAACTCTGCTCTTTTTTGGAAAGGGGGCTGGAAGCAGCAGCTCATTTGCATTTAAAGGGACACAAAATGGCACGTTTTTGCTCACCCCCCAAAAGTGGAAATTTTAACATGCAATAAAAAATAATCTGTGGGGTATTTTGAGTTAAAACTTCACATCCACACTTATTTTACGTATTGTAAAAAGGGGCATAATAGGTCCCCTTTATGATATGAAGTCTTGTTTTTGTAAGTTTTTGCTTAAAACAAGAACAAATAACTGCCAATGGGCTCAGAAAAATAAACTCAATTCAAAAGGGAAAACAAGAGTATTTTTCTGATCCCATTGGCAGATATTTGTCCTTGAACAAAAAGTCACTTCATTTTGATATGTTTTTCAGAAAACAAAACCTAATATCTTGAGTAATTTTTCTTCTCCACTAAATGTACCTTGATTTAACAATGTTGAGACATTTGCACTGGAAAACAAGACAAAAATACTAAGGAAGAATATCATTTTTGCAGTGTACTGATAAACTCTCAAGGCTTATATAAATATCACATTCTACTAACAAAAACCTGCTATTATAATACATAGATCGCCCCTGCTGGCAGTTGCATCATTCTGAATTAGTGTAAATAAAATGACATTAGTGCTGATCAAAAACATTTTTATGTAGGCTTATTTAAAATATCATGGATGTCTTATTTACAATTCATGGTCCACCATGCCATATATTTCATATGACTTGATTCTGAAGCAGACTCACCATTCTTCATCTAAGGAGGAGATACGACAACCTGAAAGCGCCGGCGTTGTGTGTTCACAATGCAGAAACACACGTGTAATATATTACGGTGTTCACCATAATCAAAATCTGTTCTCATCCTCCAAACACTGCTGGTGAAGAGGCCTGTAGAAGATTCCAGTCTCGCAAGAACATTGTGGCTCATTTAAAAGATACTGATCGTATCTGGTCCATTAGGTTAGTCACTGTGTCTCCAACACATCTGAGATGGTCCCACAAGCCAAATTGTGAGGAAATCCTGAGAAACAAAGGACTTGCTAATCCTTCACTGTTTTTTTGTACATCATTTGTCATCTTTCTTAAGTCACATGACGGTTTCTCTTTCCTCCTCCACCACTGGGATGGTTTTTTCCACCTGGAAGTTCTTCGAAGGTTCCTCCTCTTGTATGTGGAGCTCCTGACCCGAGGATGGGATGGAGTTCTCTGAGACGGAGCCATTCTTCACGTATCCCGGAAGGTTCCGGTGGCCGTTGATGGTGACGGGCCCCAGGCGGGTAGTGAGGTGCAGGGCCAGAGGGCCCCGTGCCGTCACATTCGTGACGCTGGTGTGAGACACCATGGGTCCATAGCTGTACGTGTTGCTGCCACTCCGGGCTTTTCTCTTGAAGTCCAGAGCGAGTGTCCTCCTACTCCATGACTTCTTGATTTCTGCTTGGACCTAGAGAGCGATCAGAATGAGAATAAAACAAGTTGTTTTAACTTCTTCTTCATTCTACTATGAATAACTGCTAGTAATAATAAAGAAATGCATTAAATGCTATTTACACAGCAGTTTAAATGGATGCTGCTTTATTGGGACATTACTTGTCCCCACATAACCCTACCTGTTAGGAACTTTATTTCAACTTTTCAAATACTTTCTTCATTTTTATTTAAAATAAACACCTCTCTGAGCTGATGTGCAATGGGGAAAGGGAGAATAATGAGTTTGGAAAAAGTGGCTACTGCACTGTTATTCTTCTAGTTATTTACCTAGAGTAGCTAATGAAACTCTCTTGCAGATACACAAAAAATTGCTTCCTTCAGTATTGGAAAATAAGGTCTTTCTTTAAAAGAAATATGAACCAGAATACAGGGGCTCATAAAATTAAACAAATTTAACTGAAATAATTAAAACTAAAAACAAATTGAATAGTAAGTTCTATAAAATTGTATAAAATGCTAGTACAAAATATAAAAAAAATTAGGGTCCTAAAACTGTCAGGATCTGCTATTTAAAAAATCCCCACCACTAAAACACAGACAGACTGTCCAGAACATGCAAAGACAAGCAGAGTTTGTGTAACTTCTGTGTATGTGGCCATTAACAATTACCTGACAAAGTTTTGAGATACAGAAGCTACTGAAATTCATTCTCACCTCTCCATTGCAGAAGCAATATATAATTGCCACAAAGAATCCCTGGAAAACATAGCATGAATTTAAATATAATTATTGCAAAATATTTTGGTGTCTATGTACAATCATAATTGTCTACATCTTAAGAAGTTTGAAGTTTTACCTGGAATGAGTTAAAGAGCATTTCATAATGCATCTGGATTTGCCACGGGACCCCAGACACTTCTGTATAGGGCATTGCCATGAACACGATGTAGTGAACGCCAAACAACGGCATGAGGACCAGAGTCGACTTTAACAGCTTTCTGTGGGACACGAAACAAGATAAAGAACCAAACATCATTTAAATATACACTACAGTCAGTATGTTTTTTTCTTTTCTTTGGAAGTAACTAACACTTTTATTATCATTAAATTGATAAAAAATAACAGTAAAGACAATTATAATGTTACAAAAGATTTCTAAAAGATTTTAAATAAAGGCTATTCTTCAGAGAATCTTACCTGTACTGTTGTCTGGTGTCACATCTCCCTGCATTTGTTTCTCTAAGTTTTGTTGCCAAGACTCTGATTATATTCAGGAACAACAAAAAATTTACCTTTGGGGGAAAAGTGCATATTTAATAGATCATAACTGAGATTTAGAACACATGAAATAACTCCTGAAGATTCTTACACTGTATTCAGATTAAAGAAAATGGCAGATAAATAAATAGAATATTTGAAATTTACTTGAGACACATGTATGAATGGTCAACAGAACTTAAACTACTAGTCAAAAATGTGTACACACTTGACTAAATGTATACTTCTCATGATTTTAAAAATATCAAACTTGTGCAACAAAAACTCTTTTTGAATGCATTTCTTTTTACTTATGGAAACGTACAACAATTGCTGTGAGAATAGGGATCTGCACAATCCATTTCAGGTTTCCTGCACTTAAATCCCAGCACCTGTTGATTATAAACCAGATCATATCAATCCAGACATCTTATTAATGTTATTTAATATATAGCCTTTTATACATAGATACCATGTTTTTACAAGAGTTTTTGCAAAACATCCTGCATGTGCATACACTATTTACCATGCAAAGAATATTTTATTAGTTTGGCAAGCTGAATTAATGAACATTAACTGTTTCAGCACAAACACTTACTCAGTGTCAGCAAGAGTGGCTCTCACGCTGGCCCAGATGGTGACAAACATCGCAGGAACACCTGCGTAGTGACCAAGTTCAACAAAAAGAAGGACATATTAATTTATTTTTAGACAACGCTCAAGGCTAATAAGATTGACCTTGATTTTTGATAGTCTTGGATAACATTTATTAAAAAAAAAAATAATAATACTGTACACCATGATTTTTTTATGCATGTATACAGCATCATTTAAATTTTTTTCTGTATAATATATTCCAGCTATAATTGCAAATGAATAAACATTTTTTTTTAAATAGTACATTTTTGGTGGGACCAGTGAAAATGCTGGCAGAGCTTGTTTATATATCATAGTGTAAAGCTGAAGTACTGGCGCAGCAGAAGAAAAATCCTATTGTTGAGCCCTGGCTCTGCAACCCTCTGCAACAGAGAAGTGGCTTAACGCCACAGCATCCACATTGTATGCGCTGTGCATGTCCAACTTTTCCGCACAGTGTGTACAATGCAGGAGCCGTGGAGTCCAAAGTACATCCACAAATGTGTCTCCAAAAGATACAGCACATGCCACCGCACTGCACTGGAAACAATTAGCAACACCTCAAACTAACTGCTGCCATTATACAAGAGTAAAATCAAAAATCTGTTTGATTTGCTAATTGATAGCCCACTTAGTTATTTATTCCAAATAAAAAGTCTGAAGAAAGCAGTAATTAAATCTTTTGGACATGATTTGGTGTCTGTAGCCAGAAGCTGAATAATTATGTCCTAGTGTTGTGTACTGGAGATAAAGTGTACGTGAACAAGTTTACTCACCCCATCCAATCAGAGTAAAGCCCCAAAGGTACTTCCTGTCTGAGAAGAAGGTCATGAAGATAAGGCTGTGCAGGTACAGGCCTTCCACCAGAATCCAGTAATAATTAGTCGCCAAGAAGTACAAGAAGAGAGTCACGGCCACCTTACAGCCAATCTTGAAGGGTAAAGAAAAGTATTGATTAGAAGCATGTGTTCATTTGCTCTTGAGATATAGACAACATGTAACTTGACCAACCCCCAAAAATCATTCTTTACATATAAAGACAATTTAAAAACAAGTTTTGAAAGATAATGTGAGTGCTTGCCAAGGTGTTCTGAAGTTTTTAGTACACTGCTTTTCAATTACTAGGATCACGGTTACTCTCGTAACCTCTGTTCCCTGAGATGAGGGACATTCTGTCAGTAGCTGATATTATGTGGAAACACCTTCGACCACCTATGAAAATACTGAAGCATTATTGAACCATGTCAGTGTCTCGAACTGGCCAATGCTGTTTAAGTGCACCAAATGGAAGCAGCTCGCAGCCTAAATAAAGCAGCGTCAATCGGCAAATCCTCAGGGAAATTGAAAGGGAACCGGTGGTTGCTGGGTGACTGCTTACTGATCCAAGACAAAAGAAGCCACCCTCAACTCTCTATTATATCCTGGTTTCTAGATATGACTTGGGACCCATATTCATGGCAAAAGAGAATATCCATAATCCTTCCTGATACTGGGTTTGAGTAACTACTATAATAGTCTTAATTATAATATTTAATTAAAAATGAAATGTATTACATAGTTTATTTCCTATAACGCTTTATTAAAAACCTTGTTTATGCATAAAATCCTGGTTATGCATATAGAGTATGCGGAAATTGCTACAGGGTCTTAGTGGCATGACAACAACAAATGCTTTCAGATGATAACGGTGCTCCCACCAACACAATATGAGATCGCTCTGCTATGAACTTTACTGTGAGATATGATTGTATGCTGCACTTACAAACTGGGTTTTGTTGGCAGGAGGGGCTTCTGTGATGGATTTGAGATCCTCCACAGTGATGCGTTCCATTTCCTGTAATGCAGCACCAGAGTACAACACCACATCTTTCACAAATATACTAATGGCCCTCAACATGAACGATACAAACAGGTGCATGTGGATGTAGTTTCTGGTGCAGTGCAGCCGCCTAAAAGAATAAAACAGAAAAAAAGAGAGAGAAATGAGGTCAAACAGATGTTATTTTGTAATTAGGTGTAAATAGTGCGAGGTATCAAGGTACATAAAATCACAGAACTCAGTACTATGCAGTAGCAGATACTTTGAGCTGTGTATGTCTGTGTTTGGTTGCTCTCCAATGCCCTTTCACAGAGGCTAGAAGAACAATACTCATCTTAATTAGGGCCAGATGAGTCTGCCGCTGACTGTAACACATTCTTTGGATTTAAAGGGTTCAGAAAGCACAAATGTTGAAAATCCAGGGCTCAAAAAGTAAGCTATAAAAACAAAATTGCAAGCATGTGTTGCTCAGATTCCCTTCAGTTTGTCTACGCTTTCTCAAACTAGTTTGACCAGAGCAAGTCTATTTATTGCAGTCTTCTGAAAAAAATTGCAGCCCTCATCTCATCATATATATATATTTGTGTACTTATATTTGACAATTATATAGATATGTTTGAGCCCACCACAAACTACTTACCAAGAATATAAAAAGTAATAGGCAGATACACCGATCAGGCTTGGTAAATAGTTAATGATGTAAAAGAAAACATGATTCATCAGACCAGGCCACCTTCTTCCATTGCTCCGTGGTCCAGTTTTGATGCTCACATGTCCACTGTTGGCGCTTTTGGTGGTGGACAGGGGTCAGCATGGGCACCCTGACTGGACTGCAGCAATGCAGCCCCATACACAACAAACTGCGATGCACTGTGTATTCTGACACCTTTCTATCAGAACCAGCATTAACTTTTTGAGCAATTTGAGCTACAGTAGCTCGTCTGTTGGATCGGACCACACGGGCCTTCGCTCCCCACGTGCATCAATGAGTCTTGGCCGCCCATTACCCTGTCGCCGGTTCACCACTGTTCCTTCCTTTGACCACTTTTGATAGATACTGACCACTGCAGACCGGGAACACCCCACAAGAGCTGCAGTTTTGGAGATGCTCTGACCCAGTCGTCTAGCCATCACAATTTGGTCCTTGTCAAACTCGTTCAAATCCTTACGCTTGCCCATTTTTCCTGCTTCTAACACATCAACTTTGAGGACAAAATGTTCACTTGCTGTCTAATATATCCCACCCACTAACAGGTGCCGTGATGAAGAGATAATCAGTGATATTCACCTCACCTGTCAGTGCTCATAATGTTATGCCTGATCGGTGTAAATGCACAGTGACAAATATTGTAGTTACAATATACTAGTGTATGGATATTTTCAAGCTCCCAACTCTACCCCGTTCCAATGAAAATAACGATTTCTTGCCAATACAGACACACTACCTATCATTATGGTTCCCAATGGTCTGTCTTTATTTTATGGTGATGGATATCTCTCTGTAGATGAATGTGAGCTATTCCCAAACATATCTGATGCACCGCATTCAACAATCTATCGCTGGAAGTTTCAAAGGCTCACCAGACCAGTCAAAGAGAGGAGTTGAAACCCCAAGATGAACAGGAACGCTGTCAACCCAGTGGAGGGCTTGCAGAGATAGTTCTGGGCATACTCTGCCCAGAGGAGAAACCAACACCAGTCCGGTTGGTTGCAGTTGCATTAAGAACGGAGGAACTGACCCACCTCCTGATTAAGCCTCTCAATCAGCCCACTGGAACGGGGATGGCACCTGGATGTATTATTTACATTGGTGTTTAGTAGATGGTAGAAGGCTCAGTCAAAAAAAATAAATAAAAAATACGATGACTTTCGATGATGGTGTTTTGGGGATGAAAAAAAGAAGTAATGTTGATGGGTGCTGCTACACTGCTGAAGTCCCTGATTAAACATCTGTAGAAATTGGTGAATCTCTGCTATTATTTGACAGCCTAAAGAGCAGGCCAGTCTATGATTGCTTTGATTTTGGCCTCATCCAAGCAAACACCTCCAGCAAGTAGCCTAGGAAAGAGATGGTTGGTACATTTAGGCATTTCTCAGCTTTCACAAACAGTTGATTGCTTAGCCTTTGGAGCCCTTCGTCAGGTGCTCCAATGAGGTGGAATGGGCATCTTTTTACACAATTGTTTACAATGATTTATTTATCATGTCCTTAAAGATTTATTTTATGAAAGATTGGAAAACTGATGCAGTGTTGGATAAACTAAAAGGCATCACCTTGTATTCAGAATTTCCTAAGCTGATAAAGGCAGTCTTTCATTCTTCCTCTCCATGGATACGGATGAGATTATTGACACTGCGGTGATCGAGCTTCGAGAAATTGTGACCTCACTTATCCGTTCTGTTGCTGCTAGTACCAGAGGCAGGGGGTATGGGAACTTTAAAGTAATGGCATTGAGTACTCTGTAGTCAATACATGGCCGGAGATTACTATCCTTTCTCTCCACAAAGAAAAAAACTGCAGCAGGTGGGGAAGTGGATGGATGGACAAAGCCCAAATGCAATGCCACAGTTTTCCATCGCCTTGGTCTCGGGCAACAACAGGGGGGAACCTTTAATCTTAGGAGATTGAGCACCAGGCAACCGATCAATGGCACTGTTGTGGGGACGGTGAGGAAAAAGTTCAGTGGCCTTGGTATGTTAAACACCGAAAGAAAGTCCTGATATTTGGCTGGTAAGAGGCATGGCATGGAGTAAACAGCTTTCATGCAGGCGTAGAGGCAGGTTGCACTCCACTTCAGGATCTCCCCCTACCTCCAGGTGATGACATGCTGAATTGCTGAATCTTTTTGTTATGTAAGGGTCTGAAAAATTAACTGGCTGGGTTACTTATGAGACAGAGCCTGCTCACCCATAAACGCTGTGACAGACAAAGGAGGACCACATGGCGCAGTACCAGTGGCTAATTTGTGGATAATGGCAGCATCGATAAAATGACCAGCAGCCCCAGATTCAATACATGCTTGAATAGTGGTTTGATTATTACTAAAGGTGAGTATAACATAACAAAACAACCAGGAGCCATCAGATTTATCTAAAAGAACGAGACAAGGTTTTACCGTAATGGGAGCATGAGGATTTGAGCTCAATGTAGTGGTGCTAGCAAACATTTTAATGGGTGGGATTAATCCGAACGAAAGTGAGTAAATCAAATCATCAAAGCCATCAGTGAAGGGTACATGTGTTGTAGTTTAAATAAGTTTTGTAGGTAATAAATATGTTTATAAGATGATTTGTTTGCTAAATGTGACTAACTGCAGGGTCCATCAAAGTAAATAAGATATTCTTGTCAACGGGATCACTATGCTTTGTCAGGGTCACATTCAGAGATTAATTTTATTGCTCCCATTGCCAAGTGTGTTCCAGATTTCCTAATTGAGACAACTGCCCTGCTCCTACTTCAAAGACTCTGCCCTTTGGAGTGGATGCTTAGGGGATGCTCACTTCCCACTGAAATTCGCCCAGTGAGATTTGACATTACTGCTGAAAACAATTGTATCATAAATTGCTTTAGGCGACAATTTGGAATAGTTACATGAACGCAGTGTTTGAATTGGACTATGAATGAGAACGCATATCTATGCATAATGATTTAAAGCTTCAAAAGTCTTTGAATAAAGCAAAAATCCATTCATGGTGCATTTTAATTTTATGGTTAATAGCTGTCCCACAGCAAACAAAGTCATAATTAAAAAAATAATTAAGTAATTATTAAATAATGATAGAGTGTTAAATTTAACATAAATATTCAGGCTTGCTTAAAATAATGAAATATCTTTTGTGATAAAGATAAATACAGCACCAGAAAACACACATAACAAAATTAAATTATTATAATGTCCAATGATGTAAATGTAAGGCGAAAAGAAAATCTCATTGAATAAATGAAATAAAATCAACCATATCATTTGTTTCAAGAATTCAGTATTCAATAACCTAAAATGCTGAGTAAACTTTTTACGTTTCTAAAGCTGTTCATGCATAAAATGTTTATGTTGTAGATGTTACCAACATGCTCTATTGTGTATGCAAATGTGCAAATCTCATTACGAAAACGTACCCGTGGGCAAGTTTTCGCGAGTCGCAAAATACGTACCGATGCGTACGTCTCGCTGCAGTTTCGATGCAAAATGTCCACTGAGCGCCGCTAAAAGCGTGTTCATTTTTCTTTTTTTGGGCCGGAGCAGATACTAGGGTGAATACGGTACGTTTTTATGATGTTGCTTTTTAGACGAATCACCGCGGTGATCTGATTTGACATTTGCGCTCCGTTGCGTTTTAAAATAACGTCCCACCGACGCTATGCCTAAACCTACCCGATAGCGTTAAAAAAAGCAAACGTGACATAAGAAGCGTCCGTGATCATATACCGTTTTTCGTTCTTTTTTACCGTCCATCACTCGCCTTTCGCGGGATTCGTACCCAGGCAGGGGGACTCCTCGTCGTAAGTCCAACTCCGTATCGGCTGGCACTCTGATAAGAAGCGTTTTGAAGTCGTAACATAATATTGCGTGAGGAGACGTGAAAACGAGTCTTTATTAATCCATAATCCGACCCCGGCCGTAATCGAAACCGTGTATGAAAACGAGCAAAAGCGCTTATTGACATTTTACCGCCTCTAGCGTTCGTTTCTGTTGGAAACTGCAGCGAGACGTACGCATCGGTACGTAATTTTGTGTCTCGCAAAAACGTGCCCACGGGTAGCTATGTCTCTCCTATGAGACCAGGTTGCAACATACATGTGCTTGAACCAAACATGCATGTTTATTCATGAGATCACATTGGATGTCTGAGGTCATAGGCCACTTTTGTCTCAAACAGATCCTGTATTGATGTCAACTAAAAGAGCACAGGAATGTCTGCACCAAAATGCCCTTTCGTTCAACACAGACAGCAATCAATAGCAAACAAGAGCAACTCATGAGAATGACTGATCAATTTTGTACTACAAGAGCACAATTTCAAAAATTGTTTCAGAACCTCCACTGGTCAGTCATGATTGCGGGTGTTTGTTGCTTTCGTCCAACACCAGACATTCACCACAAATTGTGCACAAAGTTCATTGATTTTTTAAAGCTAAGATTATGATTGTTGGTATGATTTACTGAGTGTTCTGAGATATTCTGGAGGCTCTCTAACGATGTTGGGCTTTTATATGCGATCTCAATTAACTGTTGTTGAGCGGAAAATCAGGGTTAAAATCATGTAGTTTGTGGGTGACATTGTCTGCAGTTAGTTTGCTATAGCCTTAAATGAGAAGTCTTAGTTGTTTTGTTAAAGCTTAGTTATCATGGTGTTGGACTTTTTTTTAAATTCAAAATTTCTATAGATATTGTGATAATATTATTATTGTAAATTCTTTTGGCCAAAATAATCATGTAGTGAAAATATGTTATTGTGACAGCCATAGATGACTGCATATGTTTTTGTTGTTTTAAAAAAAAAAAATTTTTTTAGACATAACACACTTGTTGCCATTTATATTGACTATAGAAATGGGCACTTCCATGCTCTTTTAAGGTTTTATTTGTTTCCATTATTTTTCCAGGCCTGTCTGGGTGGTTGCTAGGACGTTGCTAGGGGGGCTAAACAGATCTGATTGTTGTATTTGGCGAATGTAGCTTTAAAGTTCAAGGACAAATTGCATTTAGAAATGATGGTCTCAAATTAGGGATACTAAAAAAAATTTCGAGGCAAAAGTCACTAAAATGGTCATTAAAAAAGCTACATTCAAAATGTAATAATACTAACAACAATACTAATAATACTAATAAAATCAAATAATTTTATTACAGACAAATTGTAAACTCAACCAATAGGGCAGATCGTTACAAACTAAATGTATGTTCGGAAAAATATACATTTATTTGAATGATATGTATATCTTTATTGGCCCAAATGTAATTTTATTGTTATCATATAAACTTTATGTGGCCATAAGTGTAATTTCTTACTAAAACGAACAGTTCAGATGTTCACTTCAGTCCCTTCTTCAGAAAGACACTGAAATGTGAAGCCTTTTGGGTTTATTTCTGTTATTCCTCTGCCTCCTCTGGAGAGGTTTATGGTGACTGCGTAGAATCGGTTCCATCCTCGTCATTAGACTAACTGCTGTTTAACCACCATCCCATTGGGAACGATTGATCGGGAGGTTCCGGAGAGCAGATCTGGCTTCTCGGAGCGTGCCTCAGACACTGGAGGTAATGTCTGAGAGTCACCGCGCTGCATGGCTGATGTCCTGAAGCTCATGCACCTGAGACCATACTGCTGACACTGTGAGTGCAGAGCATGGAAAGGCTGGCCACGGTTCAGCAGCAGCCCAAACGAGCCCTTATTAAAGTCATTTTCCTGACCTGCATTTCCGGGTGCCTAGGCCTCTTAAAAACACGGAGCACTGGAGCCGAGTCAAGCTAATCTGGTGCCTGTCAGCGGCTCGTTCCACACACGACCCGACCCTTTATTTGAATAAGCCCACTGGATAAATAACGAAGGGAACCTCTTTGCATTAATTAGTAATGAAAATGGAACGATTGAACGCAAAAGTAATAAATGCACTCATATGTCTTAGTATTGAAAAGGGGCCAGCACACACACTGGGTGAACTATTAGAAAAACATTCATTTGATGCAATTCATTTGGAAAACTGATCGCTTTAGTCAAGTCAGAAAACAAAGTTTTACTTTAGTTTCAATAGTTTCTCCACACATTCAAAAACATTAACCTCTCAAAGCCATTGTGCCTCATTCTTGAAACACGAGCAGAACATATTTCTGTCTAAATCATTTGTAAAGCCATTCATACACAAATGTGACAATTTCAGTAATTAATAATTTAGACAAAAATGTTCTCTGCTCATGCCTCAAGAGAATAAAAGCACATACCAACCTCAATTAAATACTAAAAAACATTCAAAGTCATTCAAAGAGGCCCAATTATGCCCTTGTACAAAGTCTTGATTACTTGGTGTTGAATTTTTGGCTCTACTAGAACAGGTTTTTATCAGGGTTCCCCCTCTTTCATGAACATCAGATTCAAGGACTTTTTAAAGCACCATTTATTTTATATCAAGCACCTATCAAATTCACATCACATATGGAGCGTCATGAAAGACCTCTTACAATACTTAACATTTTAATCCTCCAATTGCATTTGCATCCATTTTAACCCGGAAGAGGAACAGAACCATTTGTACATTAATTTTGGAAATAAATTAAAACCGTTTGCAGCTTTCTTATCCCTAATGTTAACAATTATTCCATACTAGTTTGGGTTTAAATTTTTTAGGAATCATTACTTGAGTAAAAAGCATTATAATATAGAGAGAATATTATAAAAATACATTTTGCAATTAAGTGAAAGTATTATAGTATTATATGGATCGTAATTGTGGCTTAAAGTCAGAATATATAAAATATATTATAGATATAAGCTTGAAATTCTGAGAAAAGAAAGTCAGAATTGAGAGATATAAATGAGCACTTCTGAAAAAAAAAAATCAGAATTGCAATTTATATATCACAATTCTGACTTTATAAGACACAATTGTGGCTTTATAATCACGCAATTCTGACTTTTTAAAGGGTTAGTTCACTCAAAAATGAAAATTCTGTCATTTATTCACCTTCGAGTTGTTCCAAACCTGTTTGAATTTGATTGTTCTGCTGAACACAAAGAAAGATGGAAGAATGTCAATAACCAAAAAGATCTAATTATTATTAGTAATTATTTTTCCTACTATGGTAGTCAATGGGGGGCGATATCTGTTTGGTTCCAAAACAATATTCCAAAACAAATATACTAGGACTAAGAGGGGCGTGTTATAATTTTCACAAAATTTATTTCAAATTTAATTCAAGCACTTTCAAGGACCAATATTTGTTTTCAAGTACTTTCCAGGCCTTGAATTCATGTGTCTGAAATCCAAGTACTTTCAAGGCACGTGGGAACCCTGTTTTATGCTTGAATGTTCAAAAAACACATTATTTTCCTCATATTCTCCATTGTTGCAGCTCCTTTCTTCCCAGTCTGTCAGTAACGTTCTGTTTAGTTCCTGTCTCTATGAAGCCCCACCTTCTGAAAAGCACAATGTGCTCTGATTGGTTGGCTGGATCAGTGTGTTGTGATTCGTCAAACGCTTCGATCGTATTTGGGAAATGCCCCGCCCCTTACCATAAACGCCAGTTTCAACACACTACTAACTCAACCAAGCAACGCCCCTTTATTTTATGTTTGCCTTGGGCGGGAATTATTTAAATGAGGAATATTGTGACAATTTCATTCCCTTAGAAAACTCAATGTCTAAATGTGGATACCATAAAACTAGCATCAAGTAATATAAAAATGGTGCATTATATTAGATTGTAGCCTAAGAGCATCTGCAGTGTGTGTGTACTGTAGATCTATTTATCACCTAATTGTTTTATAAATCAACACAAAATGACTACTCAGCCTTTGTTTGAAAAATGCATAATTTATGGCTGTAAATCACTTAATTTTCTGTAAAGATTATAGCTGTGTTACGCAGAAGAAACACTGACATTGTTAAAGCTCGCAGATATGCTGCCACGCTGACATGTTGTAAGTAAGATCTATGCAAAAACTGTATGGATCAAAGAGAAAAGTAAGAAAAAGAAAAGAAAAAAAAGAGTAAAATATCAAGACAATATCATACGATAATCACACAAACTTTTCTGCACAGTCCCCAGAAGGAGGAAAAGGCCCTTAAAATTGCTTTTGAAGATTTCTCATTTGTGAAGGGTTTCATGAATCCTTTCTGTGAAAACAAGGAGGGTTTTTTTCTCACCGAAAGTATCCGAGGATGACTGTGGCCACCATAAGTGATCCCAGAGAGATGGAGTAGCCCACCGTGTAGATCAGGTAAAGTCTGTCAAAAACCTCCTGAGAATGAAGACGACAATAAGAGAGTGAGAACAATAATAGCACCAGTAACAGAACAGGACATGGCAGCAATACAAGTACATTTTGAACGTCGTCCACCTTATTGTGATTAAATGTTTTACAGAAAGCAAGCAAAGAATGCTGGAGCTGTCAATCACTTCAGCTCACTTGAGTTCTGCACCAAAACTCCTTATGATCAACAATGAATAATGAATGTCTTGTTTACACTATGTTTGCACTGTGTTGTGATGAAAGCGTTCATGAGAGTGCAGAAACTGAGTTGCGATGGCGAGATTATTGCATTTGTGCTCAACAGACATGGCTGTAATCAGCTACGCTCAGCGCTGCAGCCTTTGATGTAACGTCTTGTTAATTTACAAGGCCTTTTCCTTGGACTAGTCTAATCTGGAACCATTTAATTTGTTCTTCCACTTTGACCTTGGCTGAAACAATCCCACAGTTTCTTTATGTTTACTACTATTTACATCACATGAAAATCATGTCAGCAGTGTCTGATTTCTGTTTGGGCTTAAACTCAAAGCTCAAGCAGTTGCATCTTTTGGTGTGTAAACCAAAGCAGAGCTGGTAAAGGAATTACCGACTGAATCTTTGCCTTTGGCAGTTTTTCTGTCAAAAACACAAATGTTTATTTGGAGAGCAAGCTGACACCCTGTGACTAAGGTGTCTGCTCACTGCCTCATGCGAAAACAGTTTGTCTTGAAGTTCAGAGGCCTGACAAAAGCTAAGCAGTGAGCGGCCACACTTTCAACTCAGATTACTTCAGGCTGCAGTCAGCCGAGTGACTTCACATCACGACCGCACTAACTGAGCTATAGCTGGATCAGTGGCATGCATTAGAGGAGAGCAATCCGGGGCTGATAGAACAAGAGATTTGCCAGCTGTTAACATTTAGCATGAGGGGTGATGGCCAAACCCAGCCATCGTGGCTGCATTTATTTTGCATGGATGAATTTTTCATTAACTACAGAAGTGGCTCTTGGGACTTCATCAAATATAAACATGGGAAGCAAAAAGGCATGACCTCAATATATAGAGCTCCACTCTCAATCTACGCTGTTACAGTTCAAAGGAAGATATCTTTCAAAAAAGTGGCAAATAGTAAAAAAAAAAAAAAAATGGAAACCATAATTGAATAATTGAACATCTAGGTGCAGTGAGCATCCATGGATTCTGAAAGGCTAATCTACAAAGCAAATTATATCTTTGTGACAGAATTGTTATGAATATGAATAAATTGATCCAGAGATTATCTGACCTGTTAATGAATGAACAAACGAGATATGAGCAACATGTGTAAAATGTCTGAACTGAATTTTGGCAAATTAGTAGTATATTTTGGGAAATTTAGTTATCCCCCATAGAAAGCAACGTAATTACTGTTATTCAAGGTCCAGAAAAGTATTAAAGACATTGTTATAATAGTCACTACATCAACTGCGTAGGAAACTGACAGGGGAGATAACAAATTGTTGAATAAAGTCGTTATTTTTGATTTGTTTTTGTGCACAAAAAAGTATTCTCGTCCTTTCATAACATTAAGATTCAACCGCTGCAGTCAAGTCGACTATTTTAACGATGTCTTTAATACCTTTCTGGACCACAAAAGATGCAATTACATTGTTTGTGTGCTTCAGAAACTCTCAGATTTCGTCAAAAATACCTTAATATGTGTTTCGAAGATGAACAAAGGTCTTAAGGTGATGATACATGTGGCAACTTTTTGAGCAATGTTGCCATCAACGGGCACCCTGTTGAGACACAGGGCAACGGACAGTTGGCAGCAACCAATCAGAGAGGAGCAAATCTATTGCCAACCCAATAAATACTTTATAATAAACATTTGTTAGGCACTTATTTCAACTTTTCAAATATTTTTTTAATTTTTATTAAATATAAATGCCTTTCCGATCCGATTTGTGATAGGAAAAGGGAGAAGAGCGAATTTGGCAAAAGGCGGATTTGAACCCGTGACGATCGCATCAAAAGCTACTTTCACATGTTATACGCCCTACGGCCTACGCCACCTCAGACGTTACACAGAATGCATCTTTTTAGTAACTGAAAACATTTGATGGCTAAATTACAGCCTACGCACATTAAATTAGACACCTGTTGGTAATTTAAGAATTAAATGAGGTAAATTCCCTGTTTTGGGTTGACACATGACAACTTACCTGCATAAAAAGATATAAATTCACTCTCCTTTTCTTCACTCAACTTCCGCTGAGAGGCCGCCATCTTGTTTGAATTTTTTCTAAAAAACTCCACGTGATCAGCTGCATCTCAAAAAATTGCGCACGGCCGATCTAAAGTATCCAGATATAAATTTGTTGCTCATTTTCAGTGGGAAAGTGCCCAAGCAACATTGCTCAAAAAGTTGCCACGTGTATCATCACCTTTAAAGGTGTGGAATGACAGGTGAGTACTTGATGACAGAAATGTCATTTTTGGGTGAACTAACCCTTCAAAGATCCACTTCATCAAGACATTCACATCTCATTTTGATATATTCATGTAAATTTGTGGAACTAAAACAAACCAAAATGCCTTGCAAAAAGAAATAAGTGGTATGAGTGTAAAAGATGTTAGCTTGTAGAGATTGTGTTATAGTGTGGTAGATCTATCTGCAAAGATATTACAGAGTAAGGCTGTCCTTAAGTTAAAATGCGAGAGCAAAATTAAACTGTGCAGGACATAACCCAAACAAGACAATACAATGAAAAGCTTGTGGACTTTACAGCTTGCTGCATTAATACAGATTATTATTTTGTGGTCACAGGTGCAAATATATAATTTTTTTATTTATTTATTTTTTAGCTTAGATCCAGTTGCAGTAAAATGAGACAAAGTACTTTTCATTTGTAAACGAATGAACTCACTGCATTATTCGCTGCATATTCAAAAACAGACATTACCACATGGATGTTTATTCTGCAAACCATTTTTGTTGCATTTTTAGCAAACTATATCATGATATATACTAATACTGTGATATAACATCTAAAGGTCTTTGCACACTGAGTCCGAAATCTTTGCATGTGTTTTTTCATCCTAAAAATTCGTCCTGCACAGAAACCTTGAACACTGAGTCCGAAAAAATGGAGTCTTCAAGCTGTGAGGATCATTTTGTTGTCCTCTCTCTTCTTAAAAAAAGAGAAAAGAAAGAGGAAATATTGGGTCCATCCAATCCTGAGATTGCGTAGAGAGGAAAGAGAGAGACTGTGGGATAATCCCAAGCGATTCAAAGTTTACTTCAGGATGTCAGTGGCTCAGTTTGATGCTTTGCTAGAGATACTGGAGCCACATATTAAAAGAAGACCACCAGTATATATGCATTCTACACCTGCATTCAGTGCTTTGTGCTGTGAGACGAAATGGATCAACTTGTCAGACGCCATTCTGGATTTTGGCGTTCGCTTGTACGGTGGCTCTGAATTGTCAAAAACAGCTCTTAAAATGCTTGCTATGGATGCAAAAAAAAACGCATAAAATTGAACACGTTCCGAATTTATTTTATGATGTTTTGAAGTTTTGAAGGCAGTGTTATTTTTTAACGCGCAAAAATTTACGTGTGCAAAGACCTTAAGTTAGTGAACGTAAACCTGTTACTTTTGAATGTTGCCTGAACATTCTGAAACGAATTAAAAAATGTAAGACGAAAATGATGTTTTTTGTGCTAACGTTTTGAGAACATTATTAAAGACCAGATAACTTCGAAGGAAAGTTCTATCGACATCACTGGAAAATTACGTTTGTTCATAACTTTGAGAGAACCTTGTGAGAACGTTCCCTGTTAGCTGGGATGTTCTGTAACCAAGAGGTTGAACAAGTTTTGATGAACTACATTAATTATGCTGATTCCATTGATTAAATTCAATTCAGACTTCTGCAGTGGAATCCTCTTTCCACTGAGGGTTCAGTTTATGTGCATTCCTCATCTAAATGGTAAATAGTTCTGCCCGCAGCTCAGCTTTTCGCCAGTCTACGCCAAAATGAAAAGCACACAGATGAGAGAAATGAATTTAAACAAAGCTAAACAAACAAAAGACTTCAGTGTTAACATTGATGACTAATGAACTGTGTCTACACAATGTGGTTTGACTTTCAGACCAATATGAAAAAATATTGTCATTTCCTCTCATGTTGTTCCAAGCTATATTCCAAAGCCATGATAACTTTGTGTGAGGAACAAATCAAAATGCAAACAATTAGACAGAAAACACTGAGGGGGGAATTCACTAAAGAGTTGCATCAATTTTGCACATGGTAAGTCAACACAGATACCTGTGTCTTATTCACTAACCACCCGCAGACAGTGCTGAAATTGTGCTGCATTTTCTATATTTAAATTAAGACATTGACATTCCTCTCTGCGCAGACCTGCCTCATTATACACTGTGCTTCATTCACAATGAAGCAATATTTATAAATACATGTATATGTGTACAGCTCATACAATTACTGCCAAATGAAGTAGTACATGAATGTAGCCAAGTTGAAAAAAGTTACAGTGTAAGGGGGCCGTTCACAGAGAACGCATTTTTCCATTCCAATGCGCTACTTTTCCATTGTTTTTCTATGTAAACGCGCTCTAGACGGAAGTGTATGGCCGTTGCGCTCACGTCTTCTGCAGCATCTCGCACATGAGCGCTGCGTTTTTGAGGCCCTGTGTCAACTTTTACATGCGTCGCCGTTCATCAATGTCAGTTCTAAAACAATGAACCAACCAGATGATTCTGGAGGCGGGGCAAGCGTTGTGAGCATGGCATGTTGTTGGCATGTCAACTTTTTTATTTGATGGCAACATGGCAGCGGAGGCGCTCATAGTGGCTGTGTCTGGATAGCCAATGCGATTATTCCTTTTTTTCAATGTCAAAAACAGTACTGTAGCTATCTGTTTGGCTATTTCTGTTATTTGCGTTATTGCATCACATCTCAAAAGCGCGTCTCGAGACCCTCGTGTTCTGCACTGCACTTTTTTAAAACTATTCCTGAGTGCTGCGTCTTGCATTTTTAGATGCACGAGTGTTAAAATGTCTTATATACACTGTAAAACAAACCTATAGAATCTAATCAAAGTAACAGTTTGCACTCAGTTTGTTTGGTTAGTTTTCATGCCATGTTTTGAGTAAAGAGTACCAACATTTAACTAAATTAGGAAACGTCTACACAATGTTGTGGAGCAGCTAGTGATGCAACTAACTTAACTACATTTTTCAGCATTTTTTTTGACAGTAGCTCAGTTGCTTTTAAAACAAGTGTAGCTTTTCCAGTAGCTAACTACTTTCTCCAGCAAGTAGCGGTGTAACGCGACTAAAAACTAGCGTATGTTTTGATGAACCTGCAATGCATTGAAGCAGCGCAGCGTCTTCTTATTAGATCACAACCTGAAATTGTGCTTTACCACCATCTATTGTCATGTCACGCATTTTGCGGCTTTACAGTTCACAGAGATCGTCTGATGATTACGTACAGGAGTGGGTTGATATTTCACGTCGAAGACTTCAAGCATATACAGTAGGGCTGCGCGATTTATCGCAATTTTATCGCACGCGATTTGGCAAAAGCTGCGATTATTTTATGCGCAGCTTGTCAGAGCTGTATGGCTCTGTGATCAGTAGTAAATGTTTCTTTATCTGAAAGCCAGAGGGCGCACTTGTGCAGAAACTGCAAATATGCCCTGCTGCCGAAGTAGAACACCCGTCATTTCAGGAAATCCCATACTATCGCTGTAGCTGAATAAACAGAAGATTGAAACGTTTTGATAATGAACACACGACTGCCTTATTCTGTGTAATAAGCCACATCATCTCACAGAAGGACGCTCAACTGTCGTTATGAAGTGAGTTTGGAGTAAAAACGTTATTAAATTGGACAAGATGTTAATAAATGCTTCTCATGTCTGGAAAGTTGTTTTGACACATGTTGTTTTTTCAAACACATTATAAGCGACTCAAACTCTCAGTGCTTTCAGATGGATTATCATTTGGAGCCATAGTTCATTGATAAGCTGCGCATAAAAAAATAATCGCTGCTTTGTGATTTCATAATCGTACTAAGCCAAATCGTTTAAGTGCAATTTCAATGCTTTTTTTCAAATTGTCCGATTAATCGTGCAGCCCTAATATACAGGTGAATAATAGCCTTTTTAAATTGAACAATTTTCCTGCGTTATAACACTCTGAGCCCTATTTTAACAAACTAAGCGCATGGTCTAAAGCGCATGGCGCAGGTGCACTTAGGGCGTGTCTGAATCCTCTTTTGCTAGTTTAATGACAGAAAAATGGTTGGCGCGCCAGGCGTATGGTCCAAAAGGGTTGTACCTAGTCTCTTAATGAGTCATGGGTGTGTTTTGGGCGTAACATGCAATAAACCAATCAGAGTCTCATCTCCCATTCCCTTTAAAATCCAGGTGCGCTCGCACCATGGCAGATTCGCTATTTACATGGCGGAATATAGACACTCTCAACCTGGCGAGTCAGTTTAAATACATGGGTGTATTGCCACAATTGGTCAAATAATTAGCCAACTTCATTTGTCATTACTGCAGATAGGTAATTCTGATACATGCAATGACTATCCATTATGACATGACTATCCATTTAATATTTGGCATGTTTGTGTGCTGCTGTACATCCCTGTGTGTGTAACAAGCAGAGTGTACACGTGTTGTGCACCTGCCTACAGGCGCATATTACTAAAACACTCTTTAAATAACAAAAAAATAAATAAAAAATACTGCGCCATTGACTTTAGACTAGATTTTTGTTGGTCAATGGCGCAGTCGTTGTCAGTTGCCTCAAAATAGCAATACGCCAACAATGCACCTGAACACACCTCGTTTTCAGACCAGCCCGACGATGGTCTTACAGATCGGCATGAGTGCATTTGCTATTTAAACAACGTGGCGCTGGATGTGAAAATGATAACTGCGTCGGGCTGAAACACTCGTGTTGCGTACTGTAAGGTCAAAGGTCTTACCCTCTCTTGGTTCTGGTTGTAATGGGTGAGGAATTTGGCACACTCGCTGTAGTTAGCCCAGGTTTTGTTGTTATTTGAAGCCAGTTCCCAGGTCCCGTTGTTGTCACAGCGCCGGTAGGCGTGTCCTGGAGACACAGCACAAACATCCTCTAGCAAAGCATCCATGTCTTCAATACAATCATTTATTGATTTTCTCAATCAGAATGACAGAATAGAGCTACAGTGTAGGAAACTAATGTTTGCCCCATTAGCATTAAACAGCGGCACACATATGGATTAAATTATTGATAAAAGGAATACAATAAATAAACCAACCATAACCGTGGACAGATTTGAGTAAAATGTCCAATTAGTGCTTTCGTAAGCAGGTCTCTAGCTACTGCAATTAATGCATCTCTAAAGCATTATTGTAAATACTATTTTGCAAGGAAACTCCGTGTTTGGAAAGCAGCAAATTGTATGGAAAGTAATGTGTACTTTTTGCATTTTAAAAGTATGGATTTTAGAGCTATAAAAGTATTCAGTATGTCAGTATATTTTTCAGCCTTTTAGGGTATTTTATTTTCATTGAAGGACTAGTTCACTTCTGAATGAAAATGTCCTGATAATTTACTCACCCCCATGTCATCCAAGATGTTTATGTCTTTCTTTCTTCAGTCAAAAAGAAATTTAATTTTTTGAGGAAAACATTTCAGGATTTTTCTCCATATAGTCACTGGGGTTCAACAGGTTGAAGGTCCAAATGTCAGTTTCAGTACAGCTTCAAAGATCCCAGACGAGGAATAAGAGTCTTATCTATCGAAACGATTGGCCATTTTCCAAATAAAAATCTGTATACTTTTTAACCACAAATGCTCATCTTGCACTGCTCTGCGATCCGCCATGCATGACGTAATCACGTTGGAAAGGTCACGCGTGACATAGGTGAAAGTACAGATTCAGTGTCTACAAAGCGAACGTGCAAAGATTAAGCCAAACGCCCTCTACAAAAAAAAAGGTAAAACAATGATATCGGACGATTTTGAAGTTGGAGGAGAAAATGAGATGGAGTTTTCGCCCTACCGCGGTACTTCCACCTACGTCACGTGTACCCTTTCCAACATAATGCGTGGAGCATCGTAGAGCAGTGCAAGATGAGCATTTGTGGTAAAAACGTATTTAAATATTAATTTTTTTTAGAAAATGACGATGGATTCTCTAGATAAGACCCTTATTCCTCGTCTGGGATCGTATAGAGAGCTGCATTGAAACGGGAATTTGGACATTCAACCCTTTAAACCCCAATGAAGTCCACTATATGGAGAAAAATCCTGGAATGTTTTCCTGGAAAACCTTAATTTCTTTTCAACGGAAGAAAGAAAGACATGAACATCTTGGATGACATGAGGGTGAGTAAATTATCAGGAAATTTGAATCCTGAAGTGAACTAATCCTTTAATAATATCTAAACAACATTACATGCTGATAAACAGAATTTACCTAATGCTAAAATCATGAGACATATCACAGAGATGCATGTGACCTTTTGTGAGTGATGAAAACAAAACTCTGAATCAGATTCTTCGCATTCTTCAGATTTTGGAAATGATGCTTTGAAACAAACAGTGTGAACTGACTCAAGGAAATGAATGAGTGACCCTACACTGTAAAAATGACTTTTTGAAGTTGTAAATACAAATTACTATTTTACTACTTCAAAATGTCATGCTTAATTCAATATGTTTCTGAAAATTCTGAGTGAAAATTGTTTCAAAGTAAATCCTACACTAGATTTCATTTTCTGTAAAGAAGTCTGATTCATTATATGCACTGCGTTACTCCAACACTGCTGAATAATAACACGACTCTAGTATTCTCTTAAAATTTGGAATGCTAGCACGTTTTGTATTGTTTTCTCCCTTGGATTATTTGTCCGTCACTTTGGCACTTTCTGCTAAAAGAATAAATGTAAATGTAATGAAGTTAGGAATCACACTGCTAGTTTTCAGTTTACTTGTTACGAATGTACAAATATATGTACATATTCCGGAATGTTTGTCTAAAAGACGTGACAAGAATTGTGAGCGTCAACAATGATGTTCTGTATGAGGAGAAAGGCAGATATTCTGGAGGATGTGTCTTCCAGATAAGCGTATGCTGGAGGTTGTTCATTATTGTCAGGGGATCTCCATATGTTTCAGACATGTGTCAGTTAACCACAGGTCAGCAGCTGCAGGCTCACCTTTGTGGTTGAAGTCATATATGTACTCTGGGCAGGCAGTAGACACCATCCTTCCAGGAACTCCCTCAGGCCAACATACGATGCCATCCCACTCCGGCGAGCAGTAACCCTCTACAACACAAAGACGAATGACATTTAGATAGAGTGAACTCCACTCTCCACCCACCAACTCCAGCAATACATGAATAACCTCCTCTGCAATTTGAGGACAGTTATAGAGGAGAGAATGTAGCTTCTCTGACACTTGGACACATTTAGATTTGCTCTTTCTGAATGACAAGGCTACAATCTCTATTATTCTCTCTGCTCAATATACTCAGAACAGAACAGAATGTGTCAAACACTGTAACAATCAACTGCTGTCTATCTTTCAATGCACTGTTATCTTGTCTGCCCTTTACGTGCAACTACTTTTGTAGTTTGAAGTCAACCTGAAATGACATTTATAATCTGTTTAACTTCAGTAATCTGATGCGCAAACCCATGTTATGCGGATTATGAGTGAAAATGAAGCAGATGAAAAGGATAATGAAAGCAACATTTTCAATCGTAATGTTTTGGTAAAATGCATCAAAGTTTGACCACATGAGCATCTACCAAGGGTGTAACGGTACACAAACATGACGGTTCAGTACATACCACGGTATTGAAGTCACGGTTCGGTATGAGTTAACTATAAACCTAAAATTGCTTCTTTTTTTATTTTTTATTAGACAGTGGTAGACATGCTAATATTCGGTAATACGATGTATCACGATAATGAATATGCACGATATTGTTACCGTGGGCACTTCAAATTACAGTGAATAATTATTTATTAAGAATTATTCAAATTTTTATATTACAATTTTAGAATAATTCACCTATCAACCGTTTAAAATCCACAACACCGCTGTATGTGCCAAAACACCGCACTATGTAAACAAACCCAACCTGGATGAGAAGCACATGGCGGAACAAGTGAAGGAGACACAATGAATGAAAGTGCACTTTCACTCTCTGACAGCAGATGGCGCTGATGGAACAGCGGAAAAGCAGCGGTTACCCCAGAAACCCTGTAAACAAAGCAGCTGCGCTACTACAGTATTTAAAATGCCTTAAACAGCCATTCAATGTTCATCACAGCACCAAATACTTAATACTTAAAGGACTACAACATGCCCTATAATGATTGAAAATTTTCTGATTAGGCTATTTGTTATTGTTCAGTAACAGAAGTAAGGCTTCATTAATGATGAAGCACATAGCGGCTCGCGCCAAAGTAAAGTGACAGCTGACTTGAAGTAAAGCCAATAAAGTTCATGTTTTTGTCCTTCGAAATATCTGAATAGCCTACTATTAAAACATAGCTAAAACAATATTGCTCTGAGTGTGTGCATGTGACCGTGATTCGTGTGCATATTCAGTCAGTGTGGAATCGCACGTCAAGTTCTGAGAGCTATCCAGTCCATTATAAATTTTTGCCTACCTGATAAGTTCAAGTAAATAGTGAAGTGATTAGTGAAGTGAAGTGACATGTGGCCAAGTATGGTGACCCATACTCGGAATTTGTGCTCTGCATTTAACCCATCCAAGTGCACACACACAGCAGTGAACACACACACCGTGAACACACACCCGGAGCAGTGGGCAGCCATTGCTGCGGCGCCCGGGGAGCAGTTGGGGGTACGGTGCCTTGCTCAAGGGTCTCACCTAAATACGCTGGAAATCCACGCTCATTCAAGGATGTGCATTTATTTCATGTACGGAGAAGGCACGGGCGCCCGCAGGATTTCATCTGAATGTTTTTTTAAATCTGAAAACTAAAAGCAACGAAATTGTCAAACATCCATGTCCACAGAGGAAAACGGCTGAGCGAGTGGAGGCGGGGATAATTTGCATATTCATTGATCCGTGTATATTAAATGAGACAAGGGTGTGCAAGCTATTTGAAGGCATGAAGACATTTTTTTTTTTATCGCAACATGAAAATCTGATACCGTCACATGCCTAGACAGTGGTTTATTAAACAAATTGTGTCTCTCTCTTTAAATAAATTAAATTATATTTAACATTTTCTTGAGGATAAAAAATCTATCTCAGCTAATGCTGTAAACTGCACATTACTATAATATTAAAGGTTACTATTAACAACAGAGCCTGACCTATTCAATTCAGTTGCTATATATATATATATTTATAAATACTTTATCAGAGGTCTGGAATACTTCTAAATGTAATTATAAAATTATTTTTCAATTATTTTCTACTCCAATAAATTTTTTAAATATAATCATTTACACAGTTACTGTCATAACTTGTTTTCATGACAAATTTATTTAAACATTAAATAATTAAGACATTACTAACAGGTAAAGTAAATATAATGAATAAATAAGCTAAAATAGTGCATATATTTAGTGAAATGCTCCTCTAGAGTTAATTTCTCCAGTGAACTAACATGCTGTGGACACTGAATGACTTGCCTGAGGTAAATGTAATGCTACGTGAGATATTATTCTCAAGCTGTTTTATTGATGTCTTTTCGTGGTTGAAACACTGGTTGAGAGATTATATGTAAACATATTTATGCATAGATCATCTGTTCTTCTGCGCTTTTTCCTGTTGTGGCGGTTAGCAAACAGCGTTGCGCCCTTCTGGATTGGAGTGTACATCACCTGTGACTGACTGTATTCATCGTCTGATTGCATGAACCGAACCGTACGGATGAATACGTGTATCGTTACACTCCTAGTGTCTACACTCTGAAAGCAATCAGACTGAATGTGTGTTTGGCTACCTCTGGAAGTGGTCGAATGTGGACAAGCTCAAAACATTTCAGCCCCCGTTTACACCTGTTTTTAAGCATTGTCCCAGATCAATGAAAACACAGGTGTAAACAGGGCCTTAGAAACATTCAGGAGTGAAATGCCTTGCACACAATCATGACCTCTCTGAGATTCCTCTTTCTTCAAAAGTCCTCAATAAGTCCAACATTATACTTATACATACATGTTATTACATTATACATACAGTTCAGTACATTTGGTTACACTTTATTTTTAGATTTCTTTGGTACGGATTTGTAATTACATTTAAGTACTGAGTAATATTACTTAATAACATGTACTTAAGGTTAGGGTTTTGTTTAGGGTTAGTTGCATGTAATTATGCATCATTTATAGGTAACTACATGTAACATGTAACAAGGACACATACATTATATATACTTGTAATAAGATTTGTAATAATACTGTTGATCATATCCCAACTTCAACAGCAGCAAATGTAAATCTGGCACAATTTTGCAGAACATCATGTTAGTACACAATAAGCACATTTTGGTTACACTTTATTTTAAGGTGTCCTTGTTACAGTTTAATTATACATTTAAGTACTGAGTAATAATAATTAACTACATGCACTTACTATAAGGTTAGGAATAGGATCAGGGTTTGGTTTAGGGTTAGTTGCATGTAATTATGCATAATTTATATTTATTACTAAATATACAGTAACTACATGTAATATGTGTAACAATGACACTGTAAAATAAAGTGTTACCTACATTTTATCAAATGTTTAATTGTATTATGTAAGTGTATATTAGTTTAAGATAGCTAATAAAAAGTCGGACGGTCTTTGCATTTTGAAATTTAACTTTTTGCATTCAAACCCTGAAATTGAATATTTAAGACCCTGTTAGATAAAGCCCCGAAATTTCTGTGACATTAAAAGTATATGAATCCTATAATTTTAACACACTCTGCTCATGCAGCACATACTGTAGGCTTTGCAGAAATGCGGTTGTGAGTCATGAACACTTACGGTGTGAGTTTGTTTATAGAATGTAGTTGTCAGTGCTGTTTACTCCAATATATAAATATAACTATATATATATATAAAAAAAACATTATTTTTTGTGCATCCAGTAGAATCAGAACATGCTCATCTGTATTGAGGCAAAAACCCCAATAACTTGGATGTGCATGGTGGGAGGCTCAGTTAACATTTTAACAATCTCCTCAGTTTCTTTCAAATGTAATTGAAACAAATAAACTGTGATTTCGCAAATTTTTTTTTTTTTGAGTGACTGAGATATTTGGAATTCAGCTGATATTAACTTGAATCACTTTGTCCTCTCAGGCTACGGCGTTAAATGATGATTAACTTCAAGACTTACAGTGATACAATTATAGGTTAATACTATCAACTTTTTCATTTTCCCTTCTGCACCTCTATCAATTTTGGTCATGTGACAGACTTACAGTAATGTCGGATGGTGAACGGCTGATATTATCACTTATATAATAAAATGTTGAACTCATCTAAAATGCTAAACAAAAGCGAATAATATAATGTCATTAGCCTTGTTTTATCACCCCATTTTCATTTCTACACCTTTTTGCAATTACAAGTTTTCACTTTACCTGAGTGTCACAATATCTTCTATAGCACACCATCTTCAAAAGTGGAGCATAAATCTCTTTTAGTCACTTAAACAACTTTTATCATACCTCTTTTTCTTTGTTTCATGACATGCTATAACTTCACACTTCAGGACAAACTGACACCAAGAGCACAAAGCAGCTTCTATTCATGCACTAGNATCAAATGCTGATTAATTAACTTTTTCATTTTCCCTTCTGCACCTCTATCAATTTTGGTCATGTGACAGACTTAGAGTAATGTCGGATGGTGAACGGCTGATAATATCACTTATATAATAAAATGTCGAACTCATCTAAAATGCTAAACAAAAGCTAATAATATAATGTCATTAGCCTTGTTTTATCACCCCATTTTCATTTCTACACCTTTTTGCAATTACAAGTTTTCACTTTACCTGAGTGTCACAATATCTTCTATAGCACACCATCTTCAAAAGTGGAGCATAAATCTCTTTTAGTCACTTAAACAACTTTTATCATACCTCTTTTTCTTTGTTTCATGACATGCTATAACTTCACACTTCAGGACAAACTGACACCAAGAGCACAAAGCAGCTTCTATTCATGCACTAGTAACAATGGTTCATGTCATTTAACTCTTTGAAAATGAAATAGTGTAGGAACAGAAGAATGAGGCATAGATCTAGACCACCTACAATATTTCAAAGTCTGTTCTTGTATGAAAAATTAAAAATGGCCACTTTTGACAAAGAACTGAAATATCTGGAAATATATCAATGACAAAGTTTGAATAATAGTCTAAATGACTGAAGATAACACATTTATATGCACTTTTTAAAATAATAGCTGTTGTTTTGTATGTAGGATCCAGACCTCTGATAAAGGCAGAGGTTCTGTCCTGATTGTCTTTGTTTTGTGTGTCGGAGTTTGTTTTGTGTAGGAGCACATGACTTTGTCTGTGTTTATGTTGGCCATGTGCTCTCCTCATCCGGCCTCCTCCTTTCCCCTCACCATGTCCCATCGTTTAGTCCTTGTCTAGTGCTTCTTTTGTTAGTTGTTTGGTCCCACTTTATATTAGATGTCTTTAATTACTATGTACTTGCATCAAAATAAATAAATAAACAATAGTTAGGTGCACTGTACTTATTGTGTTGATGTTGTATTATAAAACACTTGTGCTGCTGTTGAGGTGGATACGGGTAAGGTTAGGACAGGTTTGGTGGTATGGGTAGGTATAAGGGAAGGTCAACAGTGTAATTACAGATGTCAATACAGAAATTAATTACAGCTCTAATTAAATAAGGGAAAGTCAACAGTGTAATTACAGATGTCAATACAGCAATTAATTGCAGCTGTAATTACATGCAGGTATTTTTAGATATGTGCGATGTAAAAACAGTAAGTGCACTATATTAAAGAAACGAAATATTAGTACACAGTAGTTACATAGAAGTTCAGCTTTCTTTAGTGTGTAATGTTGCTCTTTGAGCGTGAAAAAAGTCTGCAAAGGTACAAAGGGAGTTATTCTCTATACACTCTAAAAAATGCTGGGTTAAAAACAACCCCAAGTTGGGTTGAAAATGGACAAACCCAGCAATTGGGTTGTTTTGACCCAGCAGTTGGGTTAAATGTTTGCCGAACCTGCTGGGTAGTTTTATTTAACCCAACAATTGTTTACAAATGACTATATGTCTGGCTTAAAATGAACCCAAAATAGGTTGGAAATTAAAAATCAGACTCATAATTACTAGAGGCAACAATAATAATAAAAAAGATGAGCATTTATTAATAAGCAATTTAATAAATGTTTATTGTTTAAATATTATTCAAAAAAAGTATTAATAAATGTTTGTTTATTAAACATATTAATAAATGTTAATTTCCAACATATTTTGGGTTCATTTTAAGCAAGAAATTCAGTAATTTTTAAACAATATTTGGGTTAAATAAAACTACCCAGCAGGTTGGGCAAACATTTAACCCAGCCGCTGGGTTAAAACAACCCAATCGCTGGGTTTGTCCATTTTCAACCCAACTTGGGTTGTTTTTAACCCAGCATTTTTTAGAGTGTAATATCAGTGTCAGTGTTTCTGAACTCCCTGAAACACCTCCATTGTAGTCTTGAGTTTTCTTCCAGGAATGAACACGTCACAAAATTCCTCATTTAAATAAGGAAGCCCCCCCTTCCTTTTCAGAAGGAGGGGCTTCATAGAGACAGGAACTAAACAGAGTGTTACTGACAGACTGGGAAGAGAGGAGCTGCAACAATGGAGAATATGGGAAAAATGATGTGTTTTTTAAACATTCATGCATGAAAACCTGTTCAAGTAGAGCGCATAAACAAAATCAAGACTTTGTTAAAAGGGCATTCTATGGCCTCTTTAACTCTTTCCCCGCCACTGACAGAATTTTCCGTCAATCCATGTATTCACTGTTATACGGTAGGGGGCACTGTTGTACATCTTCTGAAAGAGTACAGCATCTCCGGTTCTAAAAACAAGTGAAGAAGAAATAGCAAAAACTAGTGACAGAATCATCACAAGTAAGCTAATGTGATCATCAAACATTAAGCAGCATATAAATCAAAACTGCCTAACGTTACTGAATGAAATGTCGAACTCATGAAGATGAAACGACTGTGAAGCTGTGGGGGTGTTGATGGACTCGATCTACTCCATCTGTTTGGATCATCGTTCTGAATCCCATCTAGACAATGTCTTTGACAAAAACGAGATTTTCTCAACTTTTTGTTGAAAATGTTTTTTTGTATTTTTTTCTTAAATACAAATTGCCCACATTTAAGTGTTGATAAAAAAAAAGAATGCATGAAGCTGTTTTCACTTGATCCTTGTGTGCTTTCCTTTATATATTGTGCTTCCTTTCCTCTTATGTTGGCCTGATTGTTTAGTGCCACACGTTTTGTACGCTTACTTGTTAGTTGAGTTTGTCTTGCCTTGTCCTGTCCTGTTATGACCCTTGCCTGTTATCAATCTAAACTTAAATTAGTACATATAGACCCGGTTTTACAGACAGGGCTTAGGTTAAGCCAGGATTAGGCCTTAGTTCAACTAGGACATTTAAGTAGCATTTATAAACACCTTAGAAAAAAAAAAATACTGGTGTGCATCTTGAGACAAAACAATGGCATTTACATATTTTAAGATATGCCAGAGCATTTTACTCTGTGACTAGGCTTAAGCATTGTCTGTGAAACCAGGGGTTATTATTACAAAAGTAGCTGATATTTTTCTATGCACCTAGTCTAGCAACTTTTAAGTTGTCATAAAAAAAGTCACTTAAATATAATATTTGAAGTTGTAATAGATTTAGGTTTGATCATGAATATTTAAGAGATGTAAATATTCCTACCAAAACAAGGTGACGTCAATGGAGACAATCTTTCATTAAAGCTATACACGCTTAGAATTGCTTAGTCCAGTTAATCATGTGAATACGTACTGATTCTAATTACACTAATTCATTCATTCTCTTTCCAAGTTCACTAAAACTCAATATTCTCATTCATAGAAGTTTAGTTACTCAGCCTTCATAAGCAACAAAATTATTCTTCCATTTGCATTCTTAAGAAACTAAATTTGAACGCAAATTGCATTTTTTCACTCTACGCATTACTTAGTGTTCTCCACTAGTATATTAATGATATTGTTTCTCATGCATGATCGAACACCTTGACTTCTATAAGTAACAAGGTGAAACGCATACTTCTTTACAGGCACAGTGAATAGAATCGCACTGGCTTGTTATATGCTCCATCTGTACATGAATTTTGTTTATAGTATCTGAAGGTCAAATACATATTCTAGCTCTTTATGTATTTCCTGCATGACACTGCTGAAAAATATAAGCAGCGTATGCTAAACAAAGCACTGTATGCAAAGAATACATTATCTGATAGCATTAAATATGCAAACACATACACATTTGCACTGCATGAACATCTCACTAAGCTCATGCGATGCCTATTCATTCACTTTTAACGTGTTCTTATTCAAGCAGTGTTTAGTCTTCATTAGCCCATAAAAAATAATTTTGTTGGTATGAATTAATGTACTTAGGTTGATTCAGTGATGTTTTAATTTAGATGTTACCATATTTTTTGTGCTTTTGACATTGAATGCAAAAGCATATATTCTTGCTGGCTTGCTTATGGTTTATAATTTCACTCGTTGCATCATGCAGAGCTTGTTAAATATCAGACATGATTAATGCTTCGTTTAGAAACTGATAAATTCAGACCATGCAATGTTTTGTGATTTGTAATAATAATAATAATAATAATAAAGTTCACTTATCTTAAGACATTAAATTTCAGAGGAAGACAACACCGAACCAAATTATTAGTTAATAGCAGCTCACTGGCTGCAGATGCAACAGGGACCAATCAGCTTGTGCCGTGTTGTAAATGATGTCATAGCGATCAGATTGCGTTAAGGACCTATTAGCCTGCGCCATCTAGAGTTTCATGACAGAACTAGATATTTAGAGTAAATAAAGCTTTAGTTGAGAATCATCTCACACTTAGTTCCTCTCTCCCAGCAGAACTGACAGAAATGCCTTTTCGTTTTTTTCCCCCAAGTTTTCTTGGCAACTCTAGTATTTCTGGCTTTGCTTTCAGTCGCTGTTATTGAAACCATCTGCCCCCAACTTGCCACAAATAACTAGTTGAGGATAAATCTCAGCGTATGGCTTTACTGCAGATCCATTATTTTCCTATGCCTGTAATTAAAGATTTTCAGAGGGAAAATCAAAGCGTATGATGGAGCACATTTTATATGCCTGGAGACCAGCTTGTCAATTTATGCGAATGTAATTAAAGGCGAGTTTCAGACAACAGGCCTGTTTTGCAGGTCGCTTGTCCTGGAGGGAGTGTGCCATGTGTGTTTCACATTTCCAAAATAACAATAGCCAAATGCCGAGGTTTTCATCTTACATATAGAGCATTAAGCCGCAGACCACCTCCAATAGCCTTCTGGTTTCAGATATAGCTCCACACAGAATCATCACATATAATTTCCCAACATCCAAGGTTACGAGGAAGCTATAACCGTATCTGATGAGGTTGTGGGTATTGATGATGTCATTTGGGGTTTCTGAATAATATTTATCTTCTTGCCCCCTTCTCACATGAGATTCGGAGCGCCTGGCATGAATTGTGCCGGGGTTTTGATATATGAAAGCTTTTATAGCAATCTGGTGGTGTTATTTTACACCCAACCGCAAGGTTTGAGCGTCAGGCTATTTTCACACACAGGCCAGAGAGTCTCAGGGCTTGTGGAAGCCACATCCCGGCACTGTGCGACCCAGGCCGAAACCTCAGTGTCTCTCTCAATGGGAACCTTGTTCATGCCCCGCCATGGAGACTTGGTCTTAACCGAAGCACAAACGTGCAATAATAACAAATAAGAGCTTTGCAGTGCAGAGAGCTCTGAGGCCTAGCCTTGACTTGAGGTTGGGCTCCGCCACCTCCAGCCTGGACTAGAATAGATAAACCGACTCAGCTAACTATTTGCTGAGCAAACACGACGATGCAATGGTCTAATAATAGTTGGCTCAACGGTTAGTGGAGAGCGCCACATAAACTGCAGCATAAAAACGTCAAGGGTGGTCTCACAAAAGACATGGTCAGGGGCGAAGCAGAAGACATTGCTGAATCAATCCCCGTGTCTTTCCTCACTCAGCAAGACGGAGGGATGTAGCGGCAAGCCGTTTCCTTTTGATGGTGAATACTTGAAAATAGACTTGTTTTTACTGTAGGAAATCTCCTTAATGTGCAATGACATGCATTTATTGTACTAGGGCCAGAACTGTCTTTGGCAATACCTCACACAAGCAAGAGAACATTGAGAATTGCTTTGACGGCGACGGAGAGAAAGACAGCGATGAGCGGTTAGTGTAAAATTCGAGTTAGAGACAAAAGGGAAAGGAAATGCATCCATCCAATTTCCAAACTGTTTGTGTTATGTAGGGTTGCAGTGATGCTGGAGTTCATTACAGGGTGACACACACACACACACAACATGTCTTCGACACTTTACAAGTGAAATGTCCAGTGGCAGTGAGTGGCACAAAAAGCATGTTCAATTTCATTTGAAACAGATGAATGTGAACCTGGTGACGTTTTATTACGATGGTTGTTGTATGTATCACAGCAGTTTGGAAATTAAATGTCACCTTTGAAAATAATGTACCACCTACAATAAGCCAATGACAGAGCTAACAAAAACAGATGTGACATAAAAACACATTTGCTGAAGCAACCGTGCATTTTTAGTTTGATTCTACTTTGAGCTCGCATTTCAAGTGTACCAGGTGAGCTACTGAGCAAGTTTACTATATCAGAAAAGTCACACATATGGAGCTGATTATGTGATGCAAACGTCAAAATGTATTCGTTAAAAATCATGCACTATGGTGAAAGTGTTCTGAGGTCATAGCAAAGTCTTTATTAAATCGCTAATCAGCCATTGTAATCATAATTTGTGGGAAAAGGAATAAAAGATGTTGGTGTTTTATTGCCTCTAGTGCTCATTTCGGTATTGGTATGAGTTTTGCAAAAATGTAGTTAGAGGCATGTTTTTCCAATGAGCCTGTGTTGCAGACATTCACACTCATGGTCAATTCACAGTCTCCAGTTCAGCTGTGCTGCATGTCTTTGGATTTGGGAAAC
The DNA here is from genome assembly GCA_003731715.1 of Anabarilius grahami. Taxonomy (NCBI): domain Eukaryota; kingdom Metazoa; phylum Chordata; class Actinopteri; order Cypriniformes; family Xenocyprididae; genus Anabarilius; species Anabarilius grahami. The sequence continues at coordinate 258,633 of RJVU01046797.1, forward strand.
CAGAGCACCCTGAAGAAACCCATGCCCAGACAGGGAACACAAGCAATCACCACACAGAAAGGTCATCTGGCTCAATTTTAAAGCAGAGACCTTCTTGCTGTGAGGCGACAACCATCATGAGCCACCATGAGCCACCATACTCGCCTAAACGCAGTGTTACACATTGAGGCTGACATACTACATGCTAAATGCTGTTACAATCCCAGATGCTGCAAAATTGTATAATACTGTTGGGATTGCTCCGACACGATGATGTGACCTGCTTCAAAAGACCTTGCAAAACAACGAGAGCCAGTCATTTCAGAACAGAAAGAAATACACATGAAAAGGTCATAAACAAACAAGGATGTCTAAGGTGATGAAAATGAAAAATCTTTTTTAGGCTGAAAACAAATAGGTTTCATTTGTTTTTGAAAAACGTTTCCATACACTCCAAAATTTCCAAATGGTCTGTCCATAAAATAATATAATTTTCCTTACCTTGAATATATGTGAATGCACATATCTTATTCATTCTTTTCAAATTAGCTTTCAAACATATTTTTCAAGGTAAAAACTTTTACAGACTAATCTTGCCATGTCATAAAAAGGTCAAATTTCAATGTTAGTGTTTTTCATGCACATAAATGGTTTTATATACTGCAGTTCCCTTTCGTGGGAACTATAGACGCTACGTCAGTGACGTTATGGGAACCTTCTGCATTTTTGTGTTCGTGAAGCACTATTGTATCCAACCAATNAAAAAAAAAAAAAAGATAACTAATCCTAGTGTGGTACAATTCTCTGGACTCCCTAGGTCAATATTTCTCTATCAAAGCATTCTGACCTTTAGTATTTGGATTAGTTTACCCAGAAGCCAATAATTCCCAAACAAAACCTCAAGAACCTCAAGAAAACGTCATGTAATTTGGTGAAACACATGCAACTTTTAGGGCCTGATACACCCAGCACAATTATTTTTTTGCTAGTTTTAGCCCAACACAGTTATTATTTTCTTGTCCAGTGCCCATGTTGTTTAAATAGCAAATGCACTCATACCCATCTGTTCGCCCACAGGTGCACTGGTGTGAAAACGAGGTGTGTTCAGGTGCATTGTTGGCGTGTTGCTATATTGAGGCAATTGAATATGACTGTGCCATTGACCAACAAAAACCTGATTTAAAGTCAATGGCGTAGTATTATTTTGTTATTTAAAGGTCAAGTTAGTAATATTAGCCTATAGGCGGGTGCACAACCCATGTACACTCTGTTTGTTACACACACAGCAGTGACACGTAGCAGCACACAAACATTTTTAAATATTAAAAATAAAAGGATACCTCTCTGGAGAAGCGTTCAGTCTTTCCGCTTGCAAATTCTGCCATGTAAATAGCGAATCCACCATGGTGCAAGCGCACCTTGCTTTTAAATTGAATGGGAGATGAAACTCTGAATGGTTTATTGCACGTTACGCCCAAAACACACCCATGAATCATTAAGACAAGGTAAAAGCCTTTGGGACCATTTTTTCCATTGTTAAACTAGCAAGATTCGGACACGCCCTAAGTGTACCTGCGTCATGCGCTTCAGACCATTTGCTTAGATCATCAAAATAAGGTCCATGATTCTAAAGAGGCATGCAAACTTTTATGGAGAATGGGCAATAGGTGGCAATACAACAGTTATAAATGTTAAAAACACTGTATTTCTATAGTAAGTTCCCTGAAATTGCTGAAAATGGTCTTTATCATCTCTGCTTATAGACTTGCTACATAATATATAGGCTAATGAATACAATTAAAAGTCTTAAAGCGCCTGAACCCTGACATTTTTGTTATTTTTTAAATTAAATTAATAGATTGAAGTGTCACATCATTGACCCAAATACAAAATGCACTACAACCATTACCAGTGACTTCTAGTCTCAGCACTTCAAAAACAGCAAAAAGACAACATGCACACTCTTTGTCAGAGATAACATGCTTAGCCTAATTTCTTCTGCTGGTCCATGATCAGAAAGACGTGTGCACCCTTCCAAAAGGGGTCAGGAAACAGCCACCAGAAAGAGCACAGAGTCATCAGGTAAACAGGTCAGATCTGACTCACCCACCCCATAACACAGGGCCAAGTCCAGACAGCAGGAAATCTCTCCCAAGATCTGCCACATATAACATCACTTCACATTACTGGGGGGCTTTGAAAAGATTTGATAAAAACAGAATTCTTTTCTCATGAATGAACATTGCATTTGACCTATGCTAATAACTGACTGCATGAAACTTACAGCCAGGGAATCTGAGGTTTATTCTCTGGATGCAATAATGAACATCTGGAACAAACATAAGGATTTATATATTTATGTGCGTAAGGTATTTTTGACTAAACAGAGACTATCTGCATAAGTGCAAATAGCGGCAGATACTATGCAAGTCAATGTATTGAAGTATATTATAAAACAGTATGCAATAATAACAACATATTCAGTGTATTTGATTATAGGTATAATTAAAACCTGTTAGTCACTTTGTTTTCACTTTTAGAATAATAGATTTATTTTTTTTAAATAAACGCCTTTCAGAGCTGATATGCGATGGGAAACAGGAGAAGAATGGGATCTGAAAATAGGCGGATTTGGACATGTCACTGTCCTTACTTGCCATGCTGCTGTTTTGTCAGATTCAACCAGTCAATTGTTAGTGTAATTAGCTTTTGCCAACAAGATGGGTTATTTGCACTCATCTGAATTGAGTTTAATCGGATCGATTGAGGTGTTTACACAAAGGCTTTTCAGTCTGACTGAACCATCAATCCAGTTACTAACAGATTATTTGGTTGCATGTAAATGTAGATAATGTGAAAGAAAACATTTCTTATACCTCTAAGATGTTCAGTCGTTAAATTTGTATTATATAGCGTCCAATGGAGTCTGAGACAATGTAAAAAAAAAAAAAGAAAAGAAAAGAAAAAAATCTAATTTAAGCCTGCAAGGACATAAACATAATGTTTTTGTTTTTTTGAAAAATGTGAAATACAGAATAGTTATGATATAATATAAATAAGAACTATCAGATTTAAAGGGATCATTATTTAACAAAAACTCTGATTAACATGTAAAAGATACCTTTTATCACGTGTTCCGGCGTCGCGTCTGGTTAGGACACGATGTTAGTCCAAAAACAACTTTTATTGCAAACAAGCCCAGATTACGATTCGCTGTGGAATGTGTCTCTCTATCACGTCATAGAGTGGTGAAAGACCGCCTCTGCAGAAGAAGATCAACGCCTACTTCTACATCATTACCACTTTAGCCCCACCCACTGATTTGAGCACAACAAGTAGCAGGTAAACAACAGACGTCACGCTAACACTGGATTGAGCAACTAAGTGATAAACTTGCCTTTGAAGAGTGCAAAATGTTGTGCAGTGTCAGGTTGTGGAAGAACACAGTGGCTGCACTGGATTTGCAGAGAGCCTGAAATTAAAAAAAATGATGATGTGCCTTCTATAATGGATCCAACAGGAATGGCACAACACAATTATGTGAGTAAAGTTTTTACTGTGTCACTATTGCTTTGTTACAGATCGTTTGATATGTACTGATTGTCTAACCAAAATCACCAGTGATTTCTGATATGTAATGATTCATGTACTTCAGATGTTCGTTGTCTATGTGTCAGTAAATCAAACCAGTGACTAAACGGTCAACTTCACATTGTTTCTCTTAGTAGGATGAAAATAATCTGTTATTAAATTATATAAAGAAAGCGATCAAAGAACGCACCCTTTACAATCGCTGGAGCTGTCAATCAAACAGCTCGAGTTTATCAGTGACTCGCGCCAAAACTCCCGTTATATTAAACAAATCTATTATTTAAATTGTCTTTGCACTGTTAGTTATGATGAAAGCATTCGTTAGTGTGCAGAAATCGAGTTTGATCAATGACGAGATCACTGCTTTCATGCGCTCAACAACATGTCTGTGATCAGCTACATGTTCATCACTGCAACCTTTCATGCCACGATCTCAATATAATGCTACAATCAACACTTGAGAACTGTAATAGTAAAAAAGTGCTAAATGTTTTTGAGAGTTAAACATGTAATACTTAGCTATTTTCATATGCAAAGATGTCAGTCAATCACAGCAGTGGGCGTTTACACTGAAGTTTCACAGCAGACACGCCCCTTAAAACTGAGCGTTCAAATAAGAGTGCTCAAATCAGGGTAGAAAAATGCCTTTTATTTCTAAATTATGACAATTTTTGATGTGAAAATCATATTAACATTATAAGTGCACCCCGGGAAACATTAAACATTACGCAGTTCATGACCCCTTTAAGACATTATTTGTAGATCAATAATCAAACAAGCAAATAACTTGAATAGCTTGTGGAGTTATGCCAGCTTGAGTGCTGCTGTTATTAAAGCAAAAGGTGTATTTCCAAAGGGGACAAAAAAAAAAAAAAGCTTTATGTATCATAATTCTAAGAAATTCAAGGTAATTGTTTCAGTAATGGTATAAAAACTATACAAAACTGGAAAAGTCTATTTGTCAAAATTCTAAGCAATTCTGAAATAAATAAATAAATAAAAAGATGAAGTTTATAGTTCAACTCAGATTTCAGGGATAAGTTTTCCATAACTCGCTGCTGAACCATCACAGTATGATGCATCATTGGAGAAATTACCTGCTAATCACGACTGTTTCACAAAACTGTAGTAACTTGTTCGTTTGAAATTGCGATACCTCCACTCAGCCTTGAAAAATGCAAAATAGACTTGTAGTCTTAGACTTTTGGACCCCACTGTATATTATAATTATTCCTGTCTGTTATTCATCATTTCCAAAGTAGATGAGACACTGGAAATGGTTTTGAAAGAGTGAAAAGAGCACAGTTGTCCATCTTGGCAGTGACACGAAAGAGATGTCAAGAGGCATTTAGTGTGACAGAGCTCAGGCAAGCTAACATTGACTGCATCTGAATGAGAAGTCACTTGAGTGCCAGATCTCTGCTTAGCATCAGCGTCCAGCTGCATTGAGATCAGTGGCCTCTAATAGGAGATATAGGAACATCTACTGCTCCCTAAACCCCTCATGACAACTCTCTGTGGCTGGATCAACTCAAGACTTAGTGCAGAACAACTCAACATTGAGCAGGACTAGACTAGCATTACTGCATAAACACAGTCATCGGCAAATCATGGCTGCTGTATAATCTTCACTTCTGTTTCTTGTTCATTTAAATAAACCAGAGCTACTAATTGTCACAGGTAGTGTGTAACTTTTCCAAAAGTGAGATGAGTGACACAGAATGACTGAATGACCAAGAAACTTTAATAAACACATAGATCGATATACCACTACAACATATAGCATTAACTTCAATGCTGAAGACACAGGGCTTATAAACACAGAGAGAAGAAAAGAAACAGGGAACAGGTGAGAACTAATTAGAAACCAAACGAGAACTCAAAGACAGTGACAAGGGCGATGTTCACACTAGCTCCACCTATTTTTATCCGCATTTTGGGATATCCCATTAAAAAATGCTGGACAGAAACACCAAAATGCACATAAAAAACTTTTTAAACACATTTACCAAATAAATTCCTCAATGCGCATAAAAAAAAAAAAAAAAGTGACTCATAACTGACTTAAAAATCATAACTGGACTAACCGGCGGACCGATCTCATTGCGCAGCATCTGAAATGCTGTTTTGGTTGTTCTGAAATGCCTGAACAAAGTCTGTCCTTCCAGAACTGTATTACAAGACTGTGTTCCCAAACAGCAGGCATCTTCCTGCAAAATATGATTATTGTTTATTATTATAGGCTGTGGAAGATGGTGGCGTGTGGTTACGCAGTGGCTTGGTGCTCTCAGTATAAGTCTATCGTGCGCACTGAGATGCAAATAATTTATTATAAATGTAAATTATTATATACAGTGGTTTCTCCTACTTTTCTTGGTGATATTTAGCACCATTTTATCAGGAAGTGACAATTTTGTTCTCTTCGATTACATAGAAACGCTGCTTTATTCGCAAATGTTTTATACGATATCTCCATTTTGCGTGCAAGTTAAATTCACAACTTTGGATGTAAACACAGCTACTGCTAGTCCAAATCCAATTATTTGTGTATCAGACTGGAATCTTATCTAAAATTATTAACATCCACATTGTGTATCTCAACTGTTCAGATCCGATTTGTGTCACGTGGCGCTCTTTCGTTTTTCTGAATATTTTTATTGGTTTCTATGGCAATGACGTTTTGTTGGTAGGCATACGACAAAAACAACAACATCAACCGCAAAATGGAGGGGTTTGCAATACAGATGTTGTCTTATTTACATGACAACATGTAGTCGCAGCCCTCGCAGAAACGAGGGCTGGTATGAGCGGCTTTATTACATGCTGTCATCTCCACCGGTTTCAAAAACGTGTCTCCGTTATAGTGTCATTTTCTGCTCGTCTAGCACTTTGCAATAACACAACCTTGTTTCTGCAGCGACTTTCAGTATGTTTCCTATAACAATGTCTAACGGTTATGTTTTATGTAGAAAGTCACATAAACCACGTGAAATCCGATCAGAGCGGTCAGACTGAAACGGATTTCCAGAAATGCGATATGACCACATATGAACGTAGCTCGAAACAGATTTGTAAAAATTGCATTTTATGTGAATTTTTGCAGTTCACATCTTAATAAAACATCTGATCGGATTTCAATTGGATCTGCACAAAAATCAGATTTGGACTGACAGTCTAAACATAGTCAGAAAACCAACTAAACAGAACACCACAATGAAACAAAACAGAATATCACAATGAAACTATGAAACTAAGCAGAAAAAGAGAAAGAAACTGAACACCGTGACACTAATATACATTTTCATTTAAAGTCAGGCTCACACATTTTTGACTAATGGCTTTCTATGACTTTTCCATTCATCCGTGAACACTTGATAAGGAGCTAAAAATCATTTGAGAGACACTGCACACCAAAACAGCAATTTCCAGTCGGCATGAAACAGAAGTTGCAATAGTTTTTTTTTCTTCTCTATTGCAATGTATACTGTTTGCGAGTGAAACGGCTTCTGGGGAATTGACTGTGAGGGTTTTTCAGTGAGCAATCAGGTGAAATTATTAGTACGTCTCCATGTCTGTGACCACCTGCAGTGTTATGATTAGATGCTATTTATATTTAGTCCAAATAATGACAGATTTGCACCTCAGTGTATTGTAGTAAATAAAAACATATCTAGTGAATAATTATTAAAATCAGAAATGGATGCTGTCTTACTTGTCCCTAAAACCCACCCCTACACTAACCGATCCTGCTGGTAAGTAAAGGATTCCTCAAAGGTCCAAGAAGGAAGACACGTTTTTTTAACAATTTGAGCTGGCAGACTGTCCGATCAACAAGAAGACCTCATCCAACTTCAAGTATAGGTCTATTAAATACCTGTTTATTACTCTACACTTCATTTCCACTTCTAATTTTTTTTTTTAAATGTAAAATAAACTCCTGTTAAAGCTGATATGCGATGAGAAAAGTGAAAGAACCTGCAGTCTGCAGCATGTCCTGATACCATCTGCAAACAATAATTCCATCTGTCTAGCAAAAAGGCAAAACAAATGAATGGCTCGCAGTGACTTACAATAATAAGCATATTTTATTTTAAACCATCATATGTATATATAAATATAAAAAATGCAATGGAGAAAGGTGATACTCTAATCTGAATTCAAAATCCTTAACCCATGTATAATTATTTTAAGCACAGGGTGTCTTGGAAATGTCCTCTTTGTGTGTAACTAATGTACTGTAGCTTACGTCATGTTACATTCAAGTTTGCATCTAAAACTGTAATGTCTAGCACATATTCCCATTGTGTGAGAGTCTGACACCACGAGATTCCACAACATTCACTCCAGTTCGGACATAAACATCCCTAACTGTTTCATGGTGTGAGACAAAATTGACTTAACACAAGTAAAATAAGCCTGTGATGAGAAGAAAATAATACAGCAGTCTGGCTATGACAATAGTCCGCCAGAAAAGGTTATTTAAAAAGCCGTTGAGACAGTCCACCAGGGAATGAAGTGACCACAGTGAAAGGAAACTGAGGTTGCCATAAAAATGAAACCCTTTAACACACTCTTCTATTCCCAGATCTCTATTTAGCGTGGCAAATCACCCAAAAGGGATTACAAAGAACTGTGCTATGCTGTTTTCCAGGGCAACTTCTGGGGACATTTAGCAGTTGTTGTTTTGTTTTTTCTTTTCTGATGTTGCAATGCCAATGTATCGTTCAGACATCACACCATAAGTCACTAAGTAAAGATACGATTTTGATTCAGTTATGTCATCAGTTGAAAGGGTTATTTTAACGTTCCTTTGAGGTTCACTTATAAAGTTTTATGCACAAATATATGTGTGGAAAAACGATTATTTATCGTCAAAGCATTATGAAATCATTTATGCAGTTTGTGATGCAGCTGCTGTCAGATCCAATACAGTCGGCTGCTTCATCTTTCAACAAAAGTTTCTTAGTTAACTCTCCATTAGACTGTGCCTCATTTACAAAACAGTCTGCAATCAAATGCTCCGAACAAACATATAATCCTTCAATTCGATCTGGGGACGCCATTAAAATAAACCATTCACTTGTATAGAGACGAGCTGTTTAAACTGGACGCATTAAAGCGTAAGTTCTTTCCCTGACTCGTCGAGGCATGGACTCCACTAGACCCCTGAAGGTGTGCTGTGGTATCTGGACCAAGATGTTAGCAGCAGATCCTTTAAATCCTATAAGTTGTGAGGTGGAGCCTCCATGGATCGGAATTGTTTGTTCAGCACATCCCACAGATGCTCTGGGGAATTTGGAGGCCAAGTAAACACCTCAAACTCGTTGTTGTGCTCCTCAAACCATTCCTGAACCATTTCTGAAAGAGGCCACAGCCACCAGGGAATCCCGTTTCCATGAAAGGGTGTACATGGTCTGCAACAATGCTTAGGTAGGTGGTACGTGTCAAAGTAACATCCACATGGATAACAGGATCCAAGGTTTCCCAGCAGAACATCCGCCAACTCCGCCAGCTTGCCTTCTTCCCATAGTGCATCCTGGTGCCATGTGTTCCCCAGGTAAGTGACGCACACACACCCAATCATCAATGTGATATAAAAGAAAACATGATTCATCAGACCAGGCCACCTTCTTCCATTGCTCTGTGGTCCAGTTCTGATACTCACTGTTGGCTCTTTCGGTGGTGGACAGGGGTCAGCATGGGCACCCTAACTGGTCTGCAGCTATGCAGCTCCATACACAACAAACTGTGATGCACTGTGTATTCTGACACCTTTCTATCAGAACCAGTATTAACTTTTTGAGCAATTTGATCTACAGTAGCACGTCAGTTGGATCGGACCACACGGGCCAGCCTTCGCTCCCAGTGTGCATCAATGAGCCTCGGCCGCCCATGACCCTGTCGCCGGTTCACCACTGTTCCTTCCTTGGAGGACTTTTGATAGATACTGACCACTGCAGACCAGGAACACCCCACAAGAACTGCAGTTTTGGAGATGCTCTGACCCAGTCTCTAGCCATCACAATTTGGTCCTTGTCAAACTCACTCAAATCCTTACACTTGCCCATTTTCCTGCTTCTAACACATCAACTTTGAGGACAAAATGTTCACTTGCTGCCTAATATATCCACCCACTAACAGGTGCCGTGATGAAGAGATAATCAGTGATATTCACCTCACCTGTCAGTGCTCATTATGTTATGCCTGATCGGTGCACCTTCGGACCTTTAATGAGAAGCATTAAGGTTCTCATCTGAAATACGCAAATATTAATGCAGCCTGATTGAAGCAGTTTACTTCATTTTGCATGAGTGTTGCGTGAAACACCTGTACGCACCAAAAGTGTGATAAGATGATGAAATGTGCAACCTATTTGAATTCTCACAAGTACAATAACTATGGTACATAGTACCTTGATGAATTATAGACCAAGCAAGTTTTCTCTGTGTAAAATGTGTTCTTTTCTATTGATGATTGATAGTAGGAAAAACCTGATATCCAAAAATATTAAATAAATCATTAAGAGTCTGATGAAATGAAAATATGTTAAGAGCAGGAAATTTGCATTTTCAGATTTTAGTGAAGTTAGACTTCCCATGGCACTTTGAAGTAGAATCTGTCCAGTTGAAAAGGTTCCAGATGTTTAGGCTTAAATAATATAAAATACTTCATATTTGTGTATTATATCCAAACAATGAATTATGTTAATTATTAATGAATTGCAGTAATCAGCTTTACATTTGTGGGTTATAAGTAAGCTACCACAAAAACAAAAAATAGCAAAAAAATAAAGGAACAATGACCCAGGACTCCGCTAAAACGCTTCACACTTCAACCCCCCAATTTTCAAATCAAATCTACACCTTGGAGTCTGACAGACAGCTGCTTATTTATTTTTATTTGTTTTTATGGCTTAAATAACGAGGTGTCAGGCCAGTGTAATAGAAACTAATGAATTCTGTTGGCTTTTGCACTGACTGATGGAGTGTTGCTGAGAGATCCAACCTAATCAATGCCAGTTCATTTCAGTATCAATCTGATTTTAATGAGGCGTAGCGCAGATTCATAGTCAAGCACCTGAGACCTGACCTCAGCACACATCCCTATGGAGACGCATGTATCCACAACTCCTACGTTCATCAAAGATGTCATTTCAGCAATGCTAAACTGAGCCGAGAGTGAAGATAGTGCTCAGAAGCAGTGGATGTATATGCATTGACACCGAGAGCCCTGCTGAGATCAGTAGTTTGTTACTCTGCATGCTGTCATTTGTTTTAAGAATAGAACATTTAAAACTTACCAGTAATTTTATGTTTGGACTTGATCACTCGCTCGCATTTCCGCTTTGCGTTGAACAGCAGATAGATTTGTTCCTCTTTAGTGAGGACATCATCAGCATCGACCTGTACAGACACACACGATCAGAGTTGATTACCATGGGTATTATTTACCTTCATGAGGGCATATTGTTTTTCATCCTTTTATGTCAAGCCCTTCAGTGTAATTAATTCACTGAGATAAATGCTCTTACAAAATAAATCATCATTTCTAAGTAATTATTTTATGTGAGATTATCTGACATAACTAATGTCTAACTAATTATTTTATGTAATAAGTAGTATAACTTATTTAATGAAAATGTATTATATAAAAACAACCCCAGCATCATGCTATCATTCATACATACAGATGAGATGATAGATAGATAGATAGATAGATAGATAAATAGATAGATAGATAGATAGATAGATAGATAGATAGATAGATAGATAGATAGATAGATAGATAGATAGATAGATAGTGTATGTCACTATTTTCATAAAATTAATTATAATTTAATTAACTGCATAACAAACTTCAGAATGATAAAAAAAAATTCAATTTAGCCCATGATGGATACAGTATTTGGACACTTGAAAATGTATGTTGTTATTGCAAAATATCAAAGAAAGTGTCATTTCTTTTCAAGAAATGATAGCACCAGCACATTTTTCATCAACAGATGTACTGTTCAAAAATGAAGATAAAAGTATTATGATACTTTCTTGCTGTCAAATGTTGGAACATGTCAACAGTTAATGCATTGAACTACTCAAGCTCTAGCATCACTGGCTTGCAGATGCCACTTGATTTGAAATGTTATCATCTAACTAATGATTATACACAGGACTAGCAGTTTGATGGATGGAATATTAAGTCTGGCTTAATGCCCATATAGTTTTTGAGGTCACTATATATATATATTTATATATATATATGTTTTCTGAGCGATAAGAAAAGCACATTTTGAAAAGCATTTTGTTTCTCTAGTGATAAACAAGCCCCACAACAGCCTAATATATCAGGGAGACAAATACGAAAACAACTCTATGATATTCAGCTATTTTTATCACTTTAATATCAGTTCATAATCCATACTCACAAAAGCTTTGCCAAGTAAACAAAAAGAACAATGCTCAATATCTTTAAGGATCTAAGGATTCTCAATAGCAAAATATGTGTGTGTGTGTAGCTTCAATGGAGCGACCATACATCTGTGTTGTGTTTAGTTTTCTTTGTCTTTTTATTCCTTTATAATTATTTAATCACAATCGTTTATAATTTAATCATTTATTATCCAATTTAATCATGCAATTATTAATCTTTATTATTTCTTATGATTGTGTGGTTTCAAGGGATGTTTGTCTTCATGAGTAAGAGATAAGTGAATGTCTCCATTTCAAGGTTTTTAAGGACAATGTTGTGAAGCAGTAACTTTCCATTGCTTTTGCTTTGGTATAATAACACTTTATTCTGGCCAGAAGAAGTTCAAACAAAGTCCAGACGAAGTAGAGATGAAGTCTGAGAATTGAAACATATGCATCTAAAATTATTTAATAAACCCTGGTCATTTTTTTAAATCATCTCCTGCTTTCTGCTCTTCCTTCCTCTCAGGCTGATAGAAAACAGTTAATATAGTTTTGTTCACTGATTTTTGGAATCAGACATATGCTTCATCCACTTTGAGCTGTGATGCTAATGCAGGTGTCACTAAATTTGGCTTGCATTATTTCCCATTTTTCTCCACTATTTCCTGTCCTCTCTACTATTACAGCATACCATAAATGCAATAATTTCCAGTTATGCACATATGAACAACAGTTTTTCAGTTGGATGAAATTATGATATGAAATTATCAATGAGTTGTAACAGATGAAAGGGTGTCAGCATCAAATATGGTGGAAAATAATTGCAGTAGATGGATGTTAATGATTTTCAATTTTCTAATAGTGGAGAAGAAGAAGAAGAGAGCTAGTTCAAGATGAGCATTTAAGGTTAAAACTTATATAATTTTAAAAATTTTTTCAAATAACGAGCGATGGTTTCACTAGATAAGACCCTTATTTCTCATCTGGGATCATGTTGAACAATTTGAAGCTGCAGTGAAACTAATTTTGACCTTCAACTGTTTGGTGCCCATTCAAGTCTACTATATGGAAAAAATGTTTTCATCAAAAACTTTAATTTCTTTTCGACTGAATAAAGAAAGACATGAACATCTTGGATGACATGGGGGTGAGTAAATTATCAGGAAAAAGTTTATTTAAAAGTGGACTAATCCTTTAAGACAGATGAACATGAAAAAAAGCAGAAAAGCTCCTCTTTAAGCTAATGACTCCACAGTTTTCCTTATGTTAGATACAATGTTAGGTATAGTGTATTCAGTTATTCTAATTCACTGTAAACAATAGTTCATTGTTTATTTGTTTAGTTTTTTCAACCTCTATATTTTATTTCCTTTTTTAATGTATGTTGTGTCACAACAACTGCAAAATCTTGTTTCAAATAACTGCTTTCCTATTTACAGCTTGACTTACAATGTCCAGAAATCCATATTTTGCAGTATAAAACATATCCTATCAAGATTAGAGCTAGAAGACTTACTCACAGCCATAATTAGACGTTCTGTTCCTGAACAAGCTACGGTTATATGAGAACCACCGATTTATTATAATCATCATCATTTAAACAAAGTATGCAGCTATTTATAGATGTAAAATGCCCACATCAGGCCCTTAGAGATTACAACATGTAGCTTGCAAAGCTTGTTAATAATGTCAGTTTCATTGCTTATAAGATTGAATAAATATTTCTTACATTGACACACAGAAAAATAACATTGCATTTCATAAGAGATTGTCAACATTGATTTTATCCAGCTGAGCTCCAGTAACTGTTTACATTGTAGTACATTGATTTCCTTCTCAGGGAAGGTGTCAGTGTTTGCAGTGCTTTGATAGACCTGACTGGAGTTTTTTTCTTTGTATGCATTCACTGGTCGTTTAACATAGTATACTAGCATTATACCCTGCCATATATGCGATCTGTGCACAGTACACAGTTTTCTTCATGCACAGAATATGAGTGGATTCTTAAACACCTCTGATTGGCCATTGTGTTCATGCGCACAACAGATATGTCTGTGATTGGCTACAATGATCAATGCTTCAAAAACGTTGTAACTAGTCATTGATGCTTTTCACCGAGCGCTTACACAGATACACATGGGAGCGTTTAAAAGAAGGCGTCTATCAGAGATGAATCTGCTGATAGACAGATTGTTTTTGAAGCGTGGATCATTGTAGCCTATCTGTTGAGCATGTGAACACAATGGCCAATCAGAGGTGTTTAAGAATCCGCTCAACAATTTCCTTCTGGAAAAAAAGCCATTTGCATTCACATTCATCTCAATGGCACTTGCTTGGCTGACTAACTATTTCCGGCGAGATTCTGAAGTGCACTTCCGATGAACTACTATCCCATGAGGCCACGGGAGACGAGTTATAAGTGGCAGTGAAGCGACACAACTGATTGAAAAGGTGAAGGTCACATGACCTATGTAGTACGTCCAAATTTCATTCATCCTACCCATAGTCATACTATATACAACATACTTTTTAACGGTCTCAAATGCAAATTTGGATGCAGCTAGTATTTATTTATTTATTTATTTATTTTTTACATTGGCATTGTAAAATTCTACAATTAAGCATTCTGAGGCACGGCTGGAAATCAGCATATTTCTTTTGGTAACAACAACTTCTCAGGCTGGAGGATCTCACTTCAGAATTATAGGCAGTGAAGTATTGTGGCATCTACAGGAACATACACCTCAACAAACTATGTGTGGCATACTTTTATCCACGGAAAACATGAATAGGATTTTTATAGCAGATGAACCCTACTGTTGCACTCTATTGAGAGAAACTTGAACATAGAAAAGTGCTGAAAGTCGTAACAAGATTCAACAGGAGTGAATATTTCATTATAAGACAGGCTTGTTTCATTCTTCAAAGGTATGGTATGTAATTTTTGGGATGTTACAGTGCGTTCTTTTATCTAAGCATAATATGCAAGTCATTCGTAGGCTGATTTCTCCTGAAAAGTCTAAACACTGTGGCTTTGTGGAGCTATCAAAACACTGATGTACCCGACACTGCAAAACTGGCTCAACCAATAGGGTTTCTTCGGTCAATGAACTGGTACTTTATTGCGGTGCAAGCATTAGAACATGTAGTTATTTTTTTTGCAATAACATTTGGTGACAGAAATCACACACTTCATTTTTAATCAGTAATGTCAGACCACCATGACCTAATATTGTGTGCTGTCAATTCACTAAGACAGTTTAATGTAATTGATGATCCAAATGTTGCTCTTATGTATATCATGAATTTGAATACTATGGGTGTCATTTGAACCTGATATTTAACATACATGAAGAAGTGTAGTTGGAAGTTACTGACATTAATCAAGATGGATAAATATGAAAACGTCCTCTAGCTTGACTCGCACGCAGTAGCACTAATTTAGGCATTAAATCAACATTTTCTTTTTTTGTCTGAAAACATTTACCTTTCACGGTACACGGCAGTCAACATTTTATACTTATATAAGCACAGTAGCCAGGCAGGATTTCATTAAATTAAATCACAATATTTTCCAAATGGCCAGGCCAAAATCCCAAATTAATGAAATGAATAGCATGTCTTTTATCTTACGACTGAATGGTTGAGTGACTCTCAACTCTACTGTGAACTGCCATGTTTGGATATGATAATGAGACCAGATTTTTTTTTTTTTTTTTTTTTANTTAATTTAAAAAAGGCAGAGTTAAAAAAAAAAAAAAACAGACGATAAAGGTATGATAAAAGAACAGCAGAAATGTCCTTGGATGAGAAAGGAGGACATGAATGGAATGTTTTTAAATAGCTGAAATATGAAGCATTATGCAATGTGATTACAACTGAGTGCTGCAGTTTTGTTGTCTGGGCTTTAAATGCTTTAAATGCTAAAACATAAAAATACCTAGTTAAAGGGTTAGTTCCCCAAAAAATGAAAATTCTGTCATTAATTACTCACCCTCGTGCCGTTTTACACCCGTAAGACCTTCGTTGATCTTCGGAACACAAATTAAGATATTTTTGTTGAAATCCGATGACTTAGTGAGGCCTGCATAGGGAGCAATGACATTTCCTCTCTCAAGATCCATTAATGTACTAAAAGCATATTTAAATCAGTTCATGTGAGTACAGTGGTTCACTAATAATATTATAAAGTGACAAGAATATTTTTAGTGCGCTAAAAAAAATAAAAATAACGACTTATATAGTGATGGCCGATTTCAAAACACTGCTTCAGGAAGCTTCGGAGCATAATGAATCAGCGTATCGAATCATGATTCGGATCGCGTGTCAAACCGCCTAACTGCTGAAATCACGTGACTTTGGCGCTCCGAACTGCGGATTCGACACACTGATTCATAACGCTCTGATGCTTCCTGAAGCAGTGTTTTGAAATCGGCCATCACTATATAAGTCGTTATTTAGTTTTTTTTGGCAAAACCAAAAATATTCTCGTCGCTTTATAATATTAATATTGAACCACTGTACTCACATTAACTGATTTAAATATGTTTTTAGTACATCAATGGATCTTGAGAGAGGAAATGTCATTGTTCCCTATGCAGGCCTCACGGAGCCATCGGATTTCAACAAAAATATCTCAATTTGCGTTCCGAAGATTAACGAAGGTCTTACGGTTGTGGAACGGCATGAGCGTGAGTAATAAATGACAGAATTTTCATTTTTGGGTGAACTAACAATTTAACTCAAGATCTTTGAAAAGATGTTTAGTTATCTCATTACAACAGCAAAAAGAGCAAAGCTGTCCAAGCTGAAAACGAATTTTAACACTGACAATGAGCCCTATATAAGATGTCTGTCTTTACACATTGTTAAGAAAATAAGGACTAATAAAAAACAAAAACACATTCAAAAGAATGACAGGAAAATCCAGGTTCATCAGTAATGTGAAATGGGAAACACTTAAAATAAAAAAAAGCCCATAATGTGAAACGCTTTCCCCAGCGTTTTATTTTTAAGCCAGTCAGCGCCAGCATTTTTGATCATATTCACAAAACTTTCATGACCTGAAATCTGAACATGTAATATATCAAAAGAAGAAGAGTTTCTGCTTCTAAACAACAACAACAAACATTTTACTCTAGCTTAATTCTAGCAATCGATTTAATTAGATCACAGCCGTGAGAAAATCACAATGAGCTATATCGCGATTTTGTTTTCTGTTCGATTGACAGATTGCTTTGCCAAAGCAATGGCACAAAACAACATTAGTGATCATTTAGGTTCATTATAAACTGTGTTGGGTTATCATAAAATCTGAAATATTGAGTGTAATAGCAGGACAATTAATCAATTTAAAAAGACTATTATTCACCTGTTTGTGCTTGAAGTCATAGGTTTGCATAAATTACATACAAAAGTATAACATTTCCTAGTCGATTCATGTGAAACATCACACAATCTCTTCTCAGTGAACTGTAAAGCCGCAAGATGCACGATGAAACAATAGATGACAGTAATGCACAATTTTAGTTTGTGATCGAATAAAAAGAAGACGCTGCGCTGCTTCAATGCATTGCATGTTCGTCAAAACGTAAAACGTAATGCAGCTTTTGGTCACGCTACATCGCTACTTGCTGGAAAAAGTAGTTAGATACTGGAAAAGCAAAACAACTTCTATCCACGCCTGATTTACACAGATCTTCTGCTTTGCTTGTTTTTGCAACTGGAGATGCTGCACTATTTTAGAGGATCCGTAACAGCGCCCCCTGCCGTATAACAGTGAAAACACAGATTGCTGGAAAAACTTGTCAATGATAAGGAAAGTGTTAAGTGAAAAAAGTGGACGTCATATATCAGAACAGAGCCAGATGTTTGGATGGAAGGGTTGCAAACCTTAACCCTTGCTGGTAGATGCCGTAACTACACCATTCTGAGACAGTAGACCCCAGACAGACCCCAGATGTATCCTTAGGAGTTTTTTCAGTGAAGAAAATCATCCTCTTCCACCAACTTCATTCTTTCACCTTAAGTAGTAGAGACAGACATGTGCGTGACTCATCCAAAGTAAACTGTAGTCAGCCAACCAAAATTGTCTGCTTCATAGTGGCAATCATAGTCTCACTCACAGCATCCTTTCTAGCCCTATTTTTCCACCTCCACAACAGACTGGGTATTTCTGACGCCTAAATATCTGACCCCATTGAGTGGCAGCATCTGTAACCATAATATTCTATCCATCAATATTTTCTCTTTTCTCAAGTAAGGAGGTAAAGGGAAGTCATATTTTGGGCACTGAAAGGGTGTACAGAGGAAAGACATTTATGGCTACGCACAGTAAACAACCACAAATGGAACAACATTTTGCCACAAGCAAATATGGGATAGACACAACTTGTTTGGTGTTCTAGATGGGGCAATATAGAATATTCCAGAATCCAATCCAAACAGGTCAGGATAGAAGACCAAGATATAAATTTGCTCAGTACTGATGTAACGTTATGCAGAGGTAAGTCAAGGGAGAAACAGGATACAACCAACACATTCAAACAAATCTACATTTAGCAAAGTAGAAAACAGATAAAAGATTTAGGGGATGATCGGGGAAGATGTACTCCTTAAGAACATTGTGCATTTACTTCTAAATTGTAACATATTTAAATAAGTTTAGCATGTGCAGGATGATGATGCATCAGCCAAAGTGTTCTTAAGGGAAGAGAATGTGTTTGCTTTTTTTTTTCAGAAATTATTCAGAAAGGAAATTTTACCCCACTACTGTATTCTATATTATATATTCAATAACCGATGACAGACAAAGCAAAATCCTAATAAAAGATTTATCTGGAAGGTACATTTATTCTATGACTTATATACAGGCATATGAATATATGCATATTTAATTGTCCATATTTTAATTGAGGATATGTTTTAATAGCAACATTGTGAATTCAAATTGAATTCAGTAAACTAGCATGTTATTTTTAATGAATAAAAATGTCTGAAATGTCTAACTCATGGAATTGCAGAATAAGCAGCCCTATGATTTACAATATGTAATTAGTTTTATAATAATAACACTAATAACAACATGCCACTCAGGGCATCTGTGCCAATACTGGAAAACTTTTGAAGTAATCTTTTTACTTCAAAATTAATAAACAATATTCTTTGCTCCACAAATAAAAATATGTGTCCCAAAATCCCTCATTAATAAACTGACATAAAAAAATGTCACTTAGAATGTCACATATCACTATTTTCCACAGACACAAAATTAGATGAATTAACCTAGACTGACTTAATTGTACAAATACCTAGTTCTGGCATGAAACTCTAGATGGTGCAAGCTGATAGGTCGAACTCATTTGGTAGCGATCCTGGCAGTAGCAAGTCTCGGTACTTGCTCTGCAGCAGCGTAACATATCTATTCCGCCAAGACCAAATACATTAATATTGCCATATCCATAAACATGCCAATCTTCATTAACATACCAATCTCCCGAGAGTTGTCATGACAGAAATGTTGATTTTCAGATGAAATTACAAAATTAAGAAGAGAATAGCCATTCATTTTTGATTTTGCAGAAGCAAGCTAAAATGGCCTGGTTGTTTAAATGCTGTTATCTCCCATTTGCTTTTGTTAACACTGTCATGTTTAGGGATTTAGTGGTACATTATTTTCAAATGCAATAGAGCATTACCATTTTTAGCAACACCGCCCGGACAATTCATTTCCAAACTGTTGCAATGCATACAACAACTGTTGTGGAAAAAAGTCATCTCTTTCTTGCAAATGAAGCTCAAGAGTTCTGGAATTCCAGAAGTCAAAATTAGACTTTATTGAGCAGAGATAACTGCAGGACATTTGAATATGTCTTTGTTGAGTCCTCATCTTTATACCTTTTTCTTATCAGCCATTAACCAATAATAATAAAGCTAAATGGCTACACCTGCTTCCCACCATTGAAGCCCACTCCCCTTGTATAATTGTGGAATCCTGCCAATTGATCTATTTTCAAAAAATAGCCTTTAATTGACCCTTCGCAAAGCCCTGCCCCCCTTAGTTACTGTTGCTTTGTCCGACAAGCCATGGCGCTGTCACACCACACGCAGTGAAAAATACATTGCGGAGCAAAGAGGACACTGACAACACGTCGACAGACAAGACAGAGCAGGTTACTTATTATATTAAACAAAGTCCCAGCTTTCAAACTGTGTAGTTTTTAAAGAAATTTAAACAATAAAACCCGTTTTGTGGCTCTTTAATGTGTCGTGACAGATTGCTGTAGTGCCTCAGCTCAAGAGGCTCGTAAACCGATCATCTCTTCCTACTAGTTCATTTATAGCGTCAAATAAACATGAACATGAGAATGAATGTTGTTTCAAACATGTAGAGACGTCAATATACACAATTTTTCAAGTTTAACTCCACCGAGGTTAATCTTCTAACTACTGGCTGCTTTGTCGGGCAAAATGGCGGATGCGGCGTTCTGATTGGTTAGATCGCTTGTCAATCAAACTCCAGGCGAAGGGTCAATTGGGCATTACTCAGCATTTCTCAAGGACACTTGCTCATCCCTAGAGATAAGGTATCCCCACGTGACATACACGCATCTGGACAGTGATTGGATAACCCTTTGATCTCCACAACCACTTGTTGTTTGATGGAATCATGTGATTTCGCAGCTACTGCTAGTGAGCCACAACATACTCACAGTGGGCTCTCAAACGCATCTGGCTTTTATAATAATTACTTCCACAGGTACATAATACTACTTCTACAATTGTTTACTGTATATTGAATGGAAACATTCCGACACAACTAACTAGGGGTTGCATGACTACTGATTTGTCCTAGTCGGTTACTTGTCAAAACAATGCCTGAGTTACTCGAGTACTCATGGTTTATGTTACCGTTTTAAAAAATGCATACAAAATAATACTGTCAAGGAGAGTTTATTAGTTAACAGTCCAATGTTTGCAGCAATTACGTCTCTTGCATGTTTAAATCATGTAGTCTATTTGCTATCATCATTCTGTCACATGTTCTCTTTGGTCACAGTCATGGCTCACTGGTTTACTTTAGGAAAAACAAGCATGTCATTATGGTTATTGCATGTTTGAGTACAAAATAGCTTCTGACAGTGCAGACTAGTCGACTATAGTCTATGCAAGCCATACAACCATTGCAATAAAGCAATGACAGATTCACATTAATCTCTTTTGGATAAAACTAAATGTGCTTTTAGTGCCACTCACAGAAGACATGTAATATCATTTAGCAGAAATGTCGACACGGGTACGTTTTTCCAATGGATTTGGGTTAAATCCCAATAACTGAACTTCAATACACTGTTTGTGAATTCACCCCTCAGTCTAAATATCATCTGATAGGCTGCATCTGGGTGTGACTGGTCACCTGACTTTGCCTGTCAAAACAAAATATGCATATGCATCTGCGATTATTCAGGGAATGCATGTGATATGATTCAGTTTCATGGCCAGAGCTAATGAAAACAAGATGCCCTGTCAAGATGCATGGTTCCTGCACGTGGCTTTGTGTTACAGGGTCACACAAGTCCGACCTCATTCAATATACACGTCAACTGCTACTTCCTTAAGAGAGAACCAGCAGTCAGTAGCTCTTCTTGTCGATGGCATTCCTGAGCCTAATTCAATCGGATGTATATCATCCTGGTGCCATTCATAGCTGGTTTACATTATTCAAAGAATATTAAATTGAAGCGGAGCACAATGCAGGTCCTGCAGAGATACAGAAATTAGTCATCGGCTGCGAGGTGTTCCACAATTACCCCAGACAGACCTCCGATTGTGAGGCTGGCTACAACGCACAATAACTGGCAAGAAACAGATCGTCTTTTCCACTCTATCGAGATACTGAGCATGATTCGGGATTAAGCTTTCCCCAGAGGCGGATCACAAGTAATTAGTCTGTGCCTCACAATTATTTTTGAAAACTATTCCTTCTCCGTTGGCTTGACTCCCAGCCACCAAAGTAAACATCAGAGTCAAGGGGGAAGCTAAGATACTCTAATTTATAGCATTTCATTCAAAACAGTCTTCTTTTTGTTAAACAGCGCTGGAGGCAGTCCAGGAAGAAAACGAGAAAAATACACAGTGTATAAATACGCGAGGTTTTTGCACACCCTGTGTTTGAATGACAGCGTCCGTTTGTCTCTAAACGGCATGACTTTTTCAAGGAAACACCTCAACTAATATTGAGTTTACTGTATTTAGGCTTAAGAGAGCAGAAGATATCCAGCTTGGCACTGGGTCACTTTATAATTTTATGAATAGGCTGCTGACTCTGCCTGACCCATTAATATTAAGACAAATATAGTTTCTGCAGATCTGCACACTGTTATATTTTGAGTCATACCTCATTAAGTTATCATTTATAGCAAAATTTCCTCAGTGAAATCAAAGAACTAATAATGTGATCGTAAGGAGGAATAGTTGAAGCATGGATCTAAATGCAGCTTATTTATTAAAGAAAAACAAATCTCAGCAGCCAGAACCAAAAATCACAGTATACCAGTCAAATCAAATGTACAAGACATGGTACAATAATAACCAACAAGAGACTGGAGATGGGCACTTCACGAAGCCTCAAAACATGCACATATCTTTTGTTTTGAATCAGTGGTTAGGAGCTTGTTTCAAACTCATCAAGTCAAACGAGGTTTTGAACCTTGGTTTTTGAAAATTTTAAACTTCTGATGGTTTTCCGCTAAGGAGTGTTGATCTGATGAAGCCATTAACGAGGGCCTAATGGTTTTAACTGACCTCAGATCAGTTTTGTAATGTAGGTTATTTAAATTAATGAATTGTAATAATACTTATGTGTGTATAATATTGCTTCTAATTGGCATTGTTTGCACAAGTCCTGACTAATATTACAAAATAAGCACAACAAATTTATGAAATAAAACAAATGTACAGAATGTAAATGTTTAATGGTACTTACGTATTTGTAGATTACATTTTCATAAAAACATTTGCAAAAGGTGTAATTATACACTGAATCATTTTGCATAGTAATTAAGTAAAATTACTAAGGGCTAGATTTACTAAACAGGACAAATTAGTAGGGCTGGGACAATATATCAATGCATTGCGATTCGTGGAATGATTCTGAGCTTAGTTTTTAACCGCACACTCAAATGCTGATGAAGAAGAGCGCTGAAGAGTCTTTTTTTCATGTCTCAGCCCTACAAATTAGCAAGAGAGCGCAATTCTTAAAAAGCGGCGATGGGAGTGGAAGTTCTACGCGTGATCTACTGATGATGTACAGATAAAAGAACACAGATGCAGCTGGATCATTTCCATAATGACCAACGCAATCTACCAAGAGCAGTGCAAATTAGCGTCTGGTTTAAGATATGCTTTTTTGGCATTAAATAATAGTGCAAATACCGATAATTTGACTAGCTCAAACCTTAGTAAATAATGTTGCGTGATTCATTTAAATACTCTCCTCCCATAAATTTTGTGTTTGAAAGGGAAACTCCTACAAATGCATATGCAATAAGGTCAGCCACAAAAATAACTGTCCACGCCTTTTCAGCGCTATTTTTTTCAACTGGGTGTCTTTAGTAAATCCTGACAGTAGTTTTTTAACGCCAAAAGAGGGCTTGCGCTGGTGCAAGCTGTTAGTAAATCTGGCCCAAAGAGTCCTCAACATAGTCATTGATACAAGTAACAATGATCACATGGACATGTTATGACTACCCACATACTGGTTTATATTAGATTACCCTTACAAAAATGTACCTTGGTAACCACAGTTTCCACCAAAATAATATAAGTGCTACAGTGATTGTTACTACAACAAAACCTTGGTTACTGTGGAGGGGGTGAAAAAAGACAAAGATTTTGAGAGTTTCTTGCACTGTTTCAATGGGATCCTATGATCAGTTAGTAACATACAGATTTTTACATATTTAAAGGAAAATATGTCTCAAGATGCTCAGGTCCCTCCTTCAGTGTAAGTGTGTGAGATTTTGGGATTGTAAGTGTAATCACTTTTAAAAGTAATAGCTTGCTTCTCCTCAACAAGCTGCACATATCATGTAGTAATTATGTTATTTGGTGGAAACTATTACTGTGGTGCACTTTTGTGAGTTTAGTGATATTGTGAATTTTTAGCAATTCAAGTGTCAAATTTTACATGAACATGTATCCTTCCAGGATGTGGGAATTATAGCGCTATAACGGTGGAAAGGGATGCAGCACATTTCAGTGTGTTTCCCAGCATCAGTAACCGTTCCTGTGTGGCAGACTGAGAGCGTTTTTGGCTAGCTGAGTCTCAGGAACAGAACATGGCAGCACTGTTCAAGTTAGCCACACCAAAACCAGCAGTGGTCTAGCTTTTGCATCATCACTATGGGCAAACACAGTTATGCTCCAAAATGTTTTGTTTGTCATCATTTCTGAGAAGCAAACTATGTACACAGTATTTTGCGGCCTTCAGTTTTTGGCAGTAATCAACCAGATATTTGCTGCTGAGTTGACTTTACTGCGGTCATCTGCAATTATTGTTCAAACTTTCCCAGAACAATGGAAAAAAGGCAGACAGTCATGGGGTATATTGTTTTATGTTCTGGAATTGATAATTACAGTTTTTTTATTATTGCTTACACACTAAAAATGGTTAGTTGAGGCACACTCAGTGAAACCATTTACTGCTTTACACTCCGGTTGAAATAAAACAAACTTTTTGCAATACTCTAAACACAGTTCTCTATATTAGACACATCAATTAAAATGCACATCTCTTTGTTTCATTCGGAAAACACTACCACTGAAAATGCCACACTCATTTACCGATTACTCACCACTACTACACACAGTAGTTCACTTAGAATTCAGAGCTTGAGCACTATAAAAAGGCTTTAGGTTGGCTCTCATGGTTTGGACAAAAATGGAGGAAAATGGAGAATAAGGGGACTGAGAGTAGAGCCCAAAGTATTCTTTCGTTTTTTACAGCTGAATGCACAGCCTACTTCATTCACATACCCAAGTGTTTGTGCAGAGTGTGGAAGCTCGATTCGTACAAGCATGACATATTTAAATTAATGTGTATTTCTCTCTATAGGCACATTCACTATACTGAGTCATCAGCTTCATCTTTTACAGCTGACATTGACTCGGAAAACACTATTATTAATAAATTGTTAAATGCTCAGACATTCTCCTTTTTTTCTCGACACATTCATGATCAGCAGTTTTGTTGGTGCACTTCAGCAAGCTTTATAAGTGTGCACTTGACCGCTTACATTTTAAAGGCTCATTATTATGGTTTAGAATTTCTTTATATGTTACATATAATACTCTTTCTCAGCTCTGAAACTCAAACCATTTTTCAATGCCCCCACCACTATATTTTTAAGTAATTAAATGAATATTACATATGCGCGACTAGTCGACTAATGGCTTAAAGCAGGGGTGTCCAAAGTCAGTCCTGAAGGACCACTGTCCTGCAGAGTTTAGCTCCAGCTTGCCTCAACACGCCTGTCGTGGAAGTTTCAATAGGATTATTCATTAGCTGGTTCAGGTGTGCTCACTTGGGGTTGGAGCTAAACTTTGCAGGACAGTGACCCTCCAGGAGCAGGATTGGACACCCCTGGGTGACTACAAGTTGACTAGAAAAATCTTTAGTCAGGGGCAGCCCAATACAGTACCATGCTACTGCATTCACAGCACTACAGTGACATCTCATCGCATATCCTGAATGTGTACACCCTAACCGTTCGGGTCATGTTTTTGCTGAATTGCTAGAAGACTTCACTGGAGGAAGAAAACGATTGCTCACAGCAGAGCAGAAACAACCCACAGTGAATAAGATCATAACAAACAACAGCATTCATTTCAGAAAACTGCAACAACACATCATCACTGAAAACACACATAAATACAGTAAGTTTATCTACACAATCTCCTAAAACACCACCAGATTCGTATGAAGCAACTCTGACAGAGAGAAACAACTGCGCTATCAGTGCAAAACCACATGCTTACAAGTGAATATACAGTATGAATCTGACAGATATAGCCATAACAAAAGTGAAGAATCAGACACATTTTCACCTTGGTGGACAATAAAAAAACATATTCTATTCAAAGTCAATGACATCACTTACAGTATCTTAATGTGATCAGTTGTTCTATTACTGTGTATTACTGTCTCTATTAAGTCACATAGGGATTATTAATGGATTGAACTTTAATTTTTTTTATTTATTACCGATAAAACAGGTAAAATATTGACAGTATGTGGACATAAGCTCTCTGTCCACCAGCAAAGAAGTATTGTATGTCCTCCTGAATGAAAATGTTGTCATCATGCTCTTGTTTCATTACAGTATTATTTCCCTTCTTCCATGAAACACTAAAGGAAGTGTTAGGCAGAATGTTTCCCACACCACAAAAGTGGATAGTGACTTATACTGCCAAGCTGCAAAAAGGACAAAAACTAATGAGGACCTATTTTAATACTGGTACAGTACGTCAGACACACAGTGCTAACTGTGTAATTTGTGCAAATTCATTTGGGCAGGGAGAAGGAGGTTTGGAGTTCAGGAATAGGTGCAAAATTGCCATTAGATTAGAAGTTTATCTATTTGTTGATTTCAATTTTAGTTGGTTGAACTTTTTCCTCTAATGTATGGCACTGTAACAGAGACTTGTTTTGGTCTTTTGCTCACACAAACTAACTATTTTGCCACAAAGTGGTGCAGTGAGAAGAGGATCTAATTACAAGGGGTTCTTTATTAACAAAAACAAAACTCTGAAACATGGGAATATACAGCACAAATATGTGTAAAAGAGGTCAGTAATTTTTCAAATGTACCACTTTTATATAAAACAAGTCGAGGTTAAATGTGTCAGTTAACACGCAAAGAACATTTTAAGCTTTTAAAAAGTATAAGCATAAAATGTTTATTTACTTAAAATGTTTAATTTAATTTACAGACTGAAAAACTTTTTGTGTTGTTTTCTAACAGTTTGGACTTTAATAAAGTGAGAAAACTTGCACTTAACCTTTTCACTGCCATTTTGTTTTCATAGTTAGACAGATATCGTGATGTTTCATTATAGGATTGTCTAGCAATATA
This sequence comes from Anabarilius grahami, assembly GCA_003731715.1. Classification (NCBI taxonomy): domain Eukaryota; kingdom Metazoa; phylum Chordata; class Actinopteri; order Cypriniformes; family Xenocyprididae; genus Anabarilius; species Anabarilius grahami. Next base: position 285,745 of record RJVU01046797.1, read on the forward strand.
TCGATTATCGCAGAATTACTGTATCGTGATATTATTGTAAGCCATGCTTCGTGACGATATCGTGTTGTGAGGTTCCCTGCGATTCCCACCCCTAGTATCTATATATCAACGAATATACAATTATGTAGGCCTACATTACAATATATCAGTGAATAATGTCACATATTTTTCTGTATATGAAAAGAGACAATTCCTTATGAATTATCCAATATATATTAACACAATATATTATTCTAAATATTTTTAACATATAATTTAATGTATGAAATGTTTATATTTCAAAATATATTTAGGGTAATTCAATAATATAAAAAAAAATGTATTTGAATAAACTCAATTAATTTAAATGTTACCCATTGTTTAGGTCACCATTTTGTTTCAGTGTGGGAAGTGAAAATGAAAACAATATAAACCAACTTCAACTTAAGAGTCTTTTGGGAAACACAAACACAAACAACTGCAATGTTAAATCTAAAGGAAAAGAACCAGGTGTCAAACACAGAAAGAAAAAACATTGAAATCACTATCTGCCAAATGGTAATAAATTAAACAGCAGTAAATATTTACACATCTTACCATAAAAAGGCTTATTATGGAAATGCTAGTATATGTTTGTTTTGGTATTTTGTCATTCTTTACATCACCGCCTAACTTTTCCTTCCTTGTTGTTGGCATGCTTCACAAAAAAACAGTAAGAGGAGGAGAAAGAGAGAGGGCAGTGATGTTGTAAATTATAGCCTTGCCATCGTGTTTTTAATGGCACGTCCACAATCTGGAAAAGACATGAATATGTTGCTTCTGACATATTGCACCACATGAATGTTCGAGCCGAGNATATAAAACAACTTCAACTTAAGAGACAACAACACAAACACAAACAACTGCAAGTTAAATCTAAAGGAAAAGAACCAGGTGTCAAACACGGAAAGAAAAAACATTGAAATCACTATCTGCCAAATGATAATAAATTAAACAGCAGTAAATATTTACACATCTTACCATAACAAGGCTTATTATGGAAATGCTAGTATATGTTTGTTTTGGTATTTTGTCATTCTTTACATCACCGCCTAACTTTTCCTTCCTTGTTGTTGGCATGCTTCACAAAAAAACAGTAAGAGGAGGAGAAAGAGAGAGGGCAGTGATGTTGTAAATTATAGCCTTGCCATCGTGTTTTTAATGGCACGTCCACAATCTGGAAAAGACATGAATATGTTGCTTCTGACATATTGCACCACATGAATGTTCGAGCCGAGCGGCTTCCTGGACCCTATGAAGCCTGTGAGTCAATGCCACTCCTCCTCAACTGTGCAATTTGCATTTGATGATAAAAACCACAGACCACAAGACTGGTTGTCCCTTGGAAATGCTCGCAAAACCACATTCTGACTTAGTGCAGCATTTAGTTCCCTAATTACAGTCTTGCCTTGGCCAGATACGACTCAAGAACGGCAGCTGAATTCGGTATGGAAACATTGTGAGTTGCTTTAGTGTGCACTCATGAGCCAAAAGCGGCCTCTCCCTCTGTTTTTTTCCCTCCCATTGAAAAAAATCTAATGTTTTTTATCTATTATATAAGATCTTTTAATATACAGTATATTTTCTTGTTGAACACTACCAACACAGCATTTTAATTTTCATCTACAGCTTAAACAGGGGTTATGTAAAGTGCAGAGTGGACACTGGGTGTTTTGCAATACCTTAATGGACATTTACAACATGTCATTCGTTTGTAACTCAGACAGGGAGTGGATGTTTGTATGTAACGGAGGCAGAATGGTCAGCTATGTGCACCAGAACACATCTGTCAACCTGTATGAGGGCTCATTACAGCAATGACAGAATAACCGCATCTAGATTATGGATTAGTAGAGATTTTTTTAATTCTCTTAAGTGCTGTCTATTTTTGGATCCTACAGATGTTATGCTCTTAACTACGATGCTAACAATGCATTAAGATACGATAATGTTTGTGGGACTGTTTGATGGGGCCTTCAACCCCACTGTTATCTTCAATAAGATATTCCATGATTAAGTCTAGCATCACTTCTCGAGTCAGGAAGAGTTGTGCAGGTGAGCATTGAGCAAGACAAGTGAACATTCGCTCTGAAATATTACAGGTGTGTTTTAATGGACTCATTACATTTTCAAAGGCCTGAAGCAGGGGAGCGGATAGACAAATTAAAGGATTTGAAGGAAGTAAATATGATTAAGAATAAGTCTGAAAGCTCTTCAAAGAGACATCCTGCAACAAATAGCAAAAATTAATGATGACATGTCTGGGGAAACAAGAAAAAAAAAAAAACATGGGAAAGGGTGAACATCAAAAAGTCAGTACTGGGCAAAGGTGACATCCGGAGGAGATATTTGTTTTTAAAGGCCCAATGAAGTGCCTTGAGACGTGCAGGATTTTTCAATAGCGTTTTGTTTATATCACAGCGCAGCCAAAGCCGTTGAGATCGGTAAAACCTCAGTTTCCTTCTAATCTCTAACTGTTTCTCCTCCTAATCTCCTCTATATCGCTTTAAATTACAGCATTCTGTGCAGAATCCAAATGAGTCCGATATGTTTTGTGGTCTGAGCCGACTCGATCATATGATCCGCTCTGTGCTATCGTGTCTCTGGACCGGAGCAGACTGTGTGCGCTGCGGTTTGCGTGAAACAAAGGTGAAACCAGACCCTCAATGGAAAGCATATTTACACTGTCTGAATCGTTCCCTATCCCCTATATAGTGCGTGAATGTGCCATTCACCATCTAGAAAATAGTAAATGTGTGAACAAGTGGCCGATTTTAGCCGCAGATTCAGCGTCTATTTATAATGTAGGGGGCGGGACGCTTTAGATTCTAGAGAGCATTTGATTGGACAGAAAATCTGATGAGAAGCTCATAGATAACAGTAAGGCTAACATATTCATACTAAAAGCCAAAAAAACTTCTATTTTGATTTCATGGCGACATTAATGACCCTACAAGAACCATCAAAATATGAGGTAAATATTTTATATTTTTAAAATATTCTAAATATGGGGGTTAAAGTATTTATCTGACAAAATTATCTGGCAAAAAAAAGCAAACTACAGCTACAGGTTTTATTTCACTATGCAAAGATAAATTGCATATAAAAAATAAATAGCTGACAGGAAAAACATTGACTACACCATAACCAGTCATTAATATTTTGCTGATTCTCTCGTTTTTTGCATGTGTTCATAATTTCTTTGTATGACAGCATGGCCCAAAATTATGTCGCATAATTTGTCATGTTTCATTGCTTTATTATATTATATTATATTATATGATATAATATGATATAATATTATATTATATTATTAAAAAATAAAACAATCAACTCTAAGCACAACATGATTAAAAATTTGTATTAATATCTGAATAAAGGGTGACATTTGTCAATTTTCCTAGGCCGGGCATTACTTTTGGCCACTACTGTGTGCAATGTGACCATACAAATAGTAATTATACAGTAATATGTACTGTATTATTGTTTAATTACTATATGTATCGTAACATTAGAGGAAAGTGTTTTTGTAAAATGTTTAATATATCAGTCGCTCCATTTTTATTAATTTTTTTGCGATAACGTGATCACTGAATACAACCCAAAATCAACAAAATGCTGCATTTTTTTGCAATCCTGCATAATTCGTATTTTCACCACATATTGTGTTCTATTTCTAGGCTTACTGCACTTAAATGGTCAAATAATTATGTCAAAATGTCCATCTTGATGATTTTGTCTTGAGTTTGGGATGCGTGTCAGTATTGGATCCATTCATTACTGTAGGTCTTAAAGTGAAAGAAACATTATATATACCCGCTCCTGTCTGTTCTATTAATGTTAATCAAAAACAACAGGGGAAAAACAAAACAAAAACAGTACTTAAAGCACCGTATCTGTATCTATATGTTGTACTTATTTGTCCTATTGTCATTTGTTTATTAATTCTTATTTTATTACTGACTGTTTACTTGATTAATTAATTACTTGAGAACTTTTTACTTATATTAGGTAGGGTAAATTCAGGTTGACTGGGACACATTTTCCAAGTCACTTCATTGGCAAAAAGTGTCCCAATCACACTAAATTCACCCTAATTACTTATAACTGTGGTTTATTTATAAGATTTTGGTCATATTTCCCACCCTAAGTGATGTTATTAAAGCTAGATAGTAAATTTCTGGAAATTACCACCACAAAATTTGATCGCAAAAATCACAAAAAATATCACAAAATCCTGCTGGGACAGATATGTATAATTAATTCTGCAAACAAAATAATTATTTGGAATAATGTGCATTAGTTAATCATTCACAATAAGACAAGAAACAAGTATTAAGGTAAACATTTTGATTCAATCAACTTCCCGTTGTTTATTTGTCTGCAGCCATGATTTAATACCATATCAGCTTACAAGCTAGTGTGCTTAGCATACGTGACCATCTTTATAATCACATGAGAAAACATTACTAGTTCTTGCAACCTCTACATTCATGCCCTGACAACTAATTTGATTCCAGCATGTGTGTTTTGCAGTGCTACTCATGAGAAAATTAGTGCTAATGTAATTAGCCATAATATAATCATTGCCCATGACCAAAATGTACTCTCTAATAAAGCTCATTTCTATGTCATTTGAAGGTCTCTAGCTACAAACATATCTAAAATGGACTGTGAAATTTCACCAAGGCTTTGCTGTCACATCCTTTTAGTTGCACCTCTGGCGCTCTAACCGATAGCCAGTGCCAAATGACATGAAGGCTGTAGCTGCCATACAGCAAATACTAGGAAACACTGGCTGATATCATTATGCAGTGGGAGAATGTCAAGCAAGCGTCAACCCAATACATGGTGTTATCGAGGGATCTCCATTGCCCTTTGGTCGCTCTATTGCCGCTGTCAGACCGCTACCTATTCATGTGTGTCAGAACTACATGCAGCTGGTTTCTAACACTGTGCTCGTGAAAAGCTTTTCAGTGCTAAAAGTGATAAGACATGTTCTGAAGAGCGACTCTTTGCCACAGCTTGTCTGTAGCCAGTTAGGAGGACACCTTGGTAGATGTTATCCTATTTGTTGTGTAGTGTCAAGGGGATGGGTAGCTCTGTCAAGCTGGTCAAAGTTAACATTTTAAGCATTTTCTTCTGTGATGCAAGGTGGTAATTACAAGTTAAATGAGAATGCATGAAAAAAGTGTTTTATGTTTATATGTTTGTTATATAAAATTAAGAGAACTTTAAATATAAGCGGTGACTTAATTATCAATTCAGTAACATTAACTTCCGTTGTCATTGTTGAGAGCAAGTTTCATTATATTTGCGACCTAGCGATACTTAATTTAACTCTTTGACAAGATTTTCTATCATGTATGACACAACGCTGCCCCGCAATTGACGAGTTTTTCTAGCAATCTGAGGCGCTGTTATGGATCATCTGAAATAGTACAGCATCTCCGGATACAAAAACAAGTGAAGAAGATCTGCATAAACCAGAAGGAGCGGATAGAAGTTGTTTATGCACGTGTAAACTAATGTGATCATCAAACATTAAACAGCATATAAAATAAAACTGCCTAACATTATTGAATGACATGTCGAACACATGAAGAGGAAACACCTGTGAAACTTTGGGGGTAGGGGTGTGTGATATTGAAAAAAACTATATCTTGATATTTTCTGGGATTTTTATCAATAACGATAAACAAAATTGATCTTTGCAAGATGCAGGTTCTATCTGAAGTGGCATTTAGATGCATTTACGCATTTACAAAGACTGTTTAATGCAGCTCAGAGGGGACATGAATGAGTTTAACCTGCAGTTGCAAATGCATAAATAACGTTTTGATGTTTTAAACATAAATAATTGAATACTTAAAATTTAAATTATTTTAAAAATGAAAGATACTTTAAATGTGAAATTAAAACCACCAGTAGGTGACAGCAAGTCAATGTTAATAAGACTCATTCAGGAACAAAGCATTTAACTTAATGAGTGAGTCATTGAATCATTCATTCAAATGTTTCGTTCATTCAGTAAGGAAACACCACCGTATGTTGCTCAGAGACGCAAAACAGTGCTGTGGCATTGTTTGGAACTATTTTTGTTGGAGAAATAGAGCAAAAACTGGCAATATTCTAAAATGTAAGACACTTAAAATTTACTTCTTGTTTATTGAACTGCTGTATAAAACCAAAAATCACATGAGTAATCATGCTGATATTTTCAGAAAAACAGCACTATTTGTTTGATATAGATTAACCATATTAACTGATATAAATATAATAGACATACAGGGGTATTTTTGCCCCTATATCTTGAATATTGGGGCATTCTGAATGTATTTTAATAGACTAAATCAGGGATGGGCAACTGGCGGCCCACTGGACCACTCGGATGATCAAATTTAAAACATTTGAAAAGTAAGTAACGAAAAGATTGCCTTCAGATTATAATGTTAATACTAAACCAAACCAGAAGAGGTCACTATTTCCAGCCGATCCCCGTATTAACTGCAGCGTAGGATGTGCACGCTAATGTGAAAGTTTACTAAAATGAGCAACAATAAGCAAAAAATTGACAATAAAAATCATGTTTTCCAGTCAAGATGGTAAATTGATTATCTTTTTACCAAGTTCAAGGGGTCACCCATATGTTTGGTTTGTTTGGAAACTAAATCTGTAATGAAAAATTTTAATGTAAATTGCCATTACACCACTGCACTGCTCACAAAATCCGCTTTTCCACTCAGGATCAACAGACAACCTCATTTGTCTGTTGCCTGGCTGGCAGTTTCTTCAATTTGAGCAACGTGAACACAAATGAATCATACAATTAAAAAAATAACTGATCATCCTCCATAAAGCGGTCACTATTTACATCACATATCATGTGTAAACTCTTGCATTACCAAGGCAACGACTGACTCATTTGTATTACATTCCAAAAAGCTTCGTTATAAGCCCCACAGTGGAAAACGAAACCATATCCGTACCGGCCGGCTCGGATCGGCACAGAATGGAATGGTTAAGCAAAGAAAAAGGTTTGGCCCGATGTTGGAAAAGTGGCTAACAAGAAGTATGAAAGATACACCTGTGATGAGTTGCACTTGTCTTAGATTTCAAATGTAAAATGTCAAATGTAGATGCAGGACAGAAATGTATACACTTATACATTTTTAAAAAGAGTATTTTTATTCATGGTAATGTGGATGTGGATTATGGTAATACCATATGGAATNGATCGGTCATTTGTCTGTTGCCTGGCTGGCAGTTTCTCCGTAGCTTGCTAAACATGCTATTTGAGCAACGTGAACACAAATGAATCATACAAATAAAAAAATAACTGATCATCCTCCATAACGCGGTCACTATTTACATCGCATATCATGTGTAAACTCTTGCGTTACCAAGGCAACAACTGACTGACAAGCCCCACAGTGGAAAACAAAACCATATCCGTACCGGCCGGCTCGGATCGGCACAGAATGGAATGGTTAAGCAAAGAAAAAGGTTTGGCCCGATGTTGGAAAAGTGGCTAACAAGAAGTATGAAAGATACACCTGTGATGAGTTGCACTTGTCTTAGATTTCAAATGTAAAATGTCAAATGTAGATGCAGGACAGAAATGTATACACTTATACATTTTTAAAAATAGTATTTTTATTCATGGTAATGTGGATGTGGATTATGGTAATACCATATGGAATAACTATTTTTTGAATAAGCACTTTTAACTGTTCTCTGAGGTTAAGTTGAGAATGTTCTCTAGGCTTGTAATTAAAAATAGTACATTTGTATGTTGCAAATTTACAGACAATGCAATTTAGATGTTTACATTTGCTTGTTTGGGTAATATTGCTTGTCAGCTGAAAACAAAGTTTCACATTAGCATAATTATACATTGGTTTCCCTTAATAAGAAGAAAATTGAGTAAAACAGTGTAAAAGGTGTGAATGTGGATATGAAAGAGAAAAAATGTTGGCCCTCGTCTCTATTGAAGTTGTCAATCCCTGGACTAAATCATGTAGTGAAAGCATGCACTAGTCTAACCTAGACTACATCACGTAGTGTATGTGTGCACTCTGTGTCTTTGTAAAGTGAGGGACATACCCGATAATGTCAGAATGCACATTGTAGAAAAAAAAAAGCACAATATTATTGTAGACTATATGTATAGCACACCCCTATTTGGGTGTGTTGATGAACTCAATCTACTCCATCTATGAACAAAGTCTTTGACAAAAACACGATTTTCTTAGTTTTTTGTTCAAAATGTTGCTTTTTTGATGAAACTTTCACCCACATTCAAGTGTTGATAAAAAAGGATACATGAAGCTTGAATAAAATGTTTTGTTTTTGCTCTTTTCTTTCATTTGATATATTGACTGTTTACATATTCATGTAAATTGATTTATTATTGTGGCTCATATTGGAATTGAACATGTAAGATTCAGTGTGATTTTTGCTGTTCACACTACAATAAAACAGATGTGTGTGATGATCGTATGGCTAATCTAGAATATTGTGCCCAATGAAGTACTTAAAGTGCAATAATTGCTCGGTTATGTTTTGAGGTGACCAGGTGCACATAAGCCAAAACAACACCCTAAGCAGTGCCAGGATGACACAGTTTTCAGCTGATCTTTTGAAAAGTGCTGCGACACTCTGTCCAAAGGTGCAGTCTGCTGTGAACTGGCAGAGGTCAGAAGAAACAAGTATGTGTTCTGCGTAAGTGGCTGATTGGAGTCGAAGAACCATGGGCAGAAGGACAGAAAGAGCACTCAGGGGTGAATGGTGGGCATCCCAATGGGAGTTAATCAGAGACTGCCTAATTATCAGGAGGTGTCTCTCATCATTCTCAAAACATCCCACCCCTTTGATTAGCCAGTTAAATGGCCTATTGTAAGTGAACCTTGAGCAAGGTCAAATGTATTTCTGTCTAGTTATCATTCATTTTCGTTGAGAGTGTGTTCCTGTACCATGTCTCATTGATGCACTATTCGTTACTTATTGAGGAGAGCATGAAACATTTCTGAATACACACAGAAAAATAAAGAAAAATACACTGCATGCCCCTTTTGAGTCAAGATCAGTGCTGCTTCTTTGACTACTATCTGTTACAATTTCTGATTTGCGTAAGTAATTTTTGCTTGTGTCATTATTACAGTATTTCAGCATTAGAAGTTATCTGTCTGGTAGGGCTGCACGATTATGACAAAAATCATAATTGAAATTGTAATTGCGATTATTAATTACAATTATCACAATTACATTGAATGATGTTTTGAATAGCTTAATACATTTGTTTGAAGCAACTGCATGCCATATTTTTATGTAAAAATAAAAAACAAGCTGAAAACACACTTTGCTTTTCTATAGATATATTATATATTATCTATACATTGGTTTGGTTTCTTCTCAAAAAAAAGTAAACATATGCATGTAATAATGATAGGGGCTTTCGCACCATGTTATTCTAGCAACTTAGTTATAGGAACAAGCTACCAGGGTGGTTCCTCGAGAACTAATAGGGCCATTTTCCTGGTTGCATTCGCACCGCCAGTAGGAACTCTAAAGTGACGTAAACTGTGCTTGTTTTTGTGACTTTTATTTTGAAGGCGCGGCAGACTTTTATTTTGACGGTGCTGAGAACAGCTCAGCCAGAGCCTGAGCACACAATGCTCACATTCTCCGCCTTCATTAGTTTACGATCTGTTTAACAGTCCTAATATGTTTTTAGATAGAACTGTTATACAATGAAACTAGAATGTACTTGAAAAAGTATTAGCTTTTGCCGTATGGTTGATGCCAAATGTTGCTAGCTGTAAGTGGATATTTTTTTAATCGTGCCTTCAAATAATTAGAAATTCGATTAATTGTGCAGTCTGGTAATATCTCTTACTAAGAATAGTGTGTTTCCAGGACAATGATGTAGTGGGATTTCAAGTCTCATGTTGAAAAGATCAATGTTGGCGTCAGTGCAATGCAGAATTAATTTTGTTAAAGCATTGTTTTGTTTTCTGTATTCAGTAACTCAGTACCTCATTTAGGTGCTTATTGTTTGACAGATCTTGCTAAAGAAGAGCCTGAAGTTATTTCTCACAGGTAGCAATGAAAGTGTGTGTGAAGCGATGTCACACATCTTAGAAAATCCTCAACCATTGACCTCAAGCAAGTCACGCAGTGATGCATCCTAAATGAACAATACCATTTTGTTCTAGGTTGTTTTGAATAGCATTATGCACCTTATTATCTGTTGTTTTGAATAGCATTATGCACCTTATTATAGTACACAAAGAAAACTCATTAGTTTTCATACAGATGTATTTTTGCATAATTTTTATGCATACATTTTTTTTGTACATTGTAGAAACTGCACATACAAATATTAATGTAATGACAATGTCTAAAGTAACTGCTATTATATGTGATTATATGTGTACATATTTAGAGATGTAAAATATTTTTTTATTTAATGGCAATTTCTAAATCTAGATGAGGCTAATTAAAGTTATATATTAAAGTCTAAAGTCACTAAAGTAAGGTCACCTGCATTTATATAAATCTCAAAAAGTATGAATTTAATGCTGTGAGTGTGATGGTGCAAAAGTGTATTTCAGTGTCTATATTTAAACATATTGGGCCTTGTGAAGTAACTAAATGTGTAGCATTTTCTAAAAAAATGTGGCCAGACCTAAAAGTAATGTTACAATCTATTTTACTTCTGTAATATGACACGTTTCTGAGTAAGAAAAAAAGTAAGATGGGATTTTGTTACAAACGAGGGAGTGAGAGTCAAATGTTTGGAGGCGTTGAGAAGTAAGAGGGATTTCTTACTTTGTTTATCTTTGACTTCATGAGGAAAAGCAGATTGTGTATGTCAGTAAGAAGCCGTGTGGAGGAATGCAGGTTGTGCCACTGATAGTGCAGCATTTACTGCACATGGTCTCTGCATATATTAACAAGTAGTCACAAGGGCGCGGGGCACTGGATAAATGAACCCCAGTGTTTTGCTACATCGTCAGTGAAGCTAGCGCTCACACGTGGTGACTCAACTTGCCTAAATCACAAACCTTTACTCGCAGACCCAGAGAGCACGACCCTACAATACTTCTTCACTGTCTCTGTACAGAATAGGTGTCCTATCACCTTGCATTACAAAACACTTCAAAATCCATTAGACAGGGGTACTGTACCTTCCCTGGGAAAGAAATGGTGTCCTACATTATACAATACTTCCCACTTTCCTCAGGCACAAAAGCCAAGCTACAAAGAAAGCAAGGGTAAATAACTTGAGAGGTAATCTGTGCAATGGTGTTAAGCCAAGAGCATAGTTATTATATAGCATGGAGTTGCCATGTTTTTGCATTTGCGGAGGACAAGGCCTTTCTGCTATCTGAATATTGAATCACTTAGTATTTTTCCCGAGTGTTATTGAGACTGCTGGCTGGAAAATCTAGAGCAGTGAACTGCATACTTACAAACTCCCATAAGCCCCTGAGGTTTGCAATGAAACTAATAAAGGTCCTTTTAAGAATCCCCCACCCAAGCCCTCTGCACCCGCTTCACAGCCAACAAGAGTTTGCCAAGAGTTTGGTGCCGCCTGGTGAAGAGGCAGTATAACAGATCCAGGATGCCTGGTAGTCATTCTTAAAAGAGGACTTAGTGTGTTTTTTTCTTCTTCTTCATTTGTCTTAAGTGTGTAATGTTGCTGTTTGAGCATGAAAAAGCTCTGCAAAGTCCCTTCAGTGGGAGTTATTCTCTAAATCATTGTCAGTTTCTGAACTCCCTGAAACGCCTCCATTGTAGTCTTGAGTTTTCTTCCGGGAACGTATACGTCACAATATTCCTCATTTAAATAATTCCTGCCCAAGGCCTACGCAAAATAAAAGGGCAGGGCCTGGTTGAGTTAGTAGTGTGTTGAAACCAAGCGGCAACCTTCCGGCCTTTCTCTTAAATCCAGCACGGAAGTGTCTTAAACTTCAATTCATCAACTGGCCGCTAGAGACAAATGGGAATCAATCCCATAGACCCACTGGTCCAGCCGACCAATCAGAGCACATTATGCATTTCAGAAGGAGGTGCTTCATAGAGACAGGAACTAAACAGAGCGTTACTGACAGACCGGGAAGAGAGGAGCTGCAACAATGGAGAATATGGGAAAAATAATATTTTTTTAACATTCAAGCATGAAAACCTTTTCTAGTAGAGCCCAAAAACAATCAATCAAGACTAAAATAATAGGTTCTCTTCAACGCAAATGAATTCTTGCTACTAGAAGGTGAGGACAAACAAAGTAAAGTAGCAGGAAAAAAAGAGTGGAGAAGCAAAAGTTCATGACTGAGAATTTTCACATGGTAACACTACTCTGTCAACCTGGGAGTTGTGGAATGCAGAGCTGCCTGGAATTCTGGGGCCAGGACATTGATAGGCAAATGCAGAAAGAAGACAACATTCACAGTGGATTGAGTCAAAGCCATCGAAAGTATGCTATTCTGTCTGAACTATTTATTCATCGAAGTTTTGCGTTCGGTGAGCTGATAAAATATTAAAACGTAGTCAAATCAATATTTTGTGTACAGTATTTTAATTATGTCATCCAGTATTATGGACTCGCTCTCTTATTTCATACAAATGCAGCTGCAGCCATTTTGCGACTGTTGTTTTGTACACTATTGTATTATAAGATAGCAAACAGGTGCAATTTAAGACAGTTTAATCTCAAGTCGATCTCTTATCCCCGTAATTATTTATGTGGCGAAATGCCGTTTAATAAGTGGTGTGACTGTACCGAATCCCTTAAATGCCCATCTAGTTTGAACTTGCCACGCTACCCTGACAGGAACATAGTGTCGGGCCAGATCCGGCCCACATCTGGTCCGCGTGTAATCCACATGTACCAGATGTGGGCTGGATCTGGGCCACACTATGTTGCTGTCTGGGTAGCAACTGTTCTCTCCGTGGAAGCTTTGCGTTTATAGAACTAATAAAATATTTTGTGTCTAATTATTTACTTGTGGCAAGTAGCCGTGTAATAAGTGGGATAATGTACATCCAGCCGACTTGCTTTCATTGGGGTCCTGATCACCCTGTCAGGGTTTATTCTGAGATAACAACCGGCTGGATGTACATTATCCATTACATAAGGCACATAATCAGTACCTTATCATTGTCATATTTTGTATGTTGTTGTTCCAGCCACAACGTCACAAGAATAGAAACTGTTTCTAAAACTGAATTCGCATATCACCGTCGTGGCTGGTTTGAACAAAACCTCTGATTAACATGGAAAAAAAACACCTTTTGTTGCGGTGTTGCTATGTGTCTGTTTAGGACAGTTCACAATAAATCACCATCAAGCTGCTGTGTGCTGTTTATGCTTTTTATGCCTAGACCCTAAAGCTGAAGGCAGAAACTATGGCGGAGAAAGACAATATAAGTTTGTGAATGCATCAAGAGACTGTTTCTTTCTTCAACTCTAGTTCAGGCTGCATAAAACTGCATTAAGGATTAGTTTTAGTTTGTAGTTTGGTGTATAAATAGCTTTAGTCATCTGATAAAATGCAATTGCACTAGTTTTATCATAAATTTAAGTGTCAGATGTAAAGTTTCACAGCTGTAATTGTCTATAAAACGTGTGGGTCAGTATATGATAACCAGCAAAGAATTCCCTAAGGTTTGTTACAGCATCTTGACAGGTTTCCCTAGTATCTAAAAAGACTATCCTCTTCACACAGTTCTTCTGTACACATTTCCCTTTGAAACCTGTCAGCTGCCCACATATGGCACACATCATTTCAACCAGACACATGAAAAAAAAAAATCCTTTTAATAGCAGGTCTATGCAGACACATAGCAAAAAGTAAACTGCCTCCTACTTTCTGAGATAATGATCCTAGTGTCTTGACTGTGTGTATTTCGTGTTTAATTCACACTTGGTTCAATTGCATGGTCTGAATCTGAGCTGAATTTCACCATCCACCCCTGCCCCCACAGATCCCTTTCCACATTGTACTTCAGGGTAAGAACTGTGGTGTGTTTGCGTCATCAACACCAGTACCACTGTGGATACTGGTGGCTAATGATTCAGGAGCAGATATGCCAGTTAAGCTGCATTATTGAAGTGTTTGTCCCATTGGACAAAAAATCCACCATGCACAGAAACCATGCCGTGGATGTGATGCAAGCGATTCAAAGAATCACTAAATGATCTTGCTCTTCAATGCCAATTCATTTAGAGCAAGCATTTTGAAATTATATCTATAGTTTGGTTCAGTTATGCATGGTCGTGCCAAACTGTTGTGAAATGGAAATAAGCACATAATTGTAATGCAAGTTATGCGCTCGGCTCAATTCCATTAAACAGTTAAGCACGGATCTGACGTAGTAAGCACCTCAAATGAAACTTTACAAATATGAAGTTGAAGACAAATTGGGTTGTGCCCTATTATTTTGCATCGTCTTGTTAGTTGGTGTGAGATTTAGCTGGGTTGTGTGAGAGCGTGAAGACTCCTTGAAAGTGTGTCACGCCAAATGTGTGAGAGTTGCAACCCTGTTTTATGCTGAATGTCATCAATTGCGTTTCACCTCTGTGTGTCAGGATGGATTGCGCTCATACTAACTTCAAACCGTAGAGGAGCACACATAAACTGTACCCTAGACCACCTTTTAAAGCAGAGCTGAGTGTGGATCACTGCTGGGCACCTAAGATCAGAAAATCTCTTTCATACAATCTGACATCAAATGATTCAAACCAATGAGTGCCTGAGAAACATTGAGCTAGGTTATCAGTCTTCCATAACGTCCCCAAATAATTTATCCTATATATCAGATGCCCAAAAGAATAATCAGTAGCCAGCAAGGAGACATCAATATATAATGCATAAAAGAAATGCATGAGACCCTTTACACGGGGCTCAGCCCATCATGGACTGCATCCAAAAATCTGACAGGCAGAGCGCTTTTCGTTGAAATATTTGTGCTAGCTGTGTCACCTATTTAGGTTGCTGTAAAACTGGCATTGAGTTACTCACACTCCAACATTCTTTGAGTGGAAAAGGTGGGGGGAAAATCCTTGCAAAGGTCAGGGGAAGTCAAGTAAACAACATTTTCCTGAGTCAAATACTGCCATCATATAGCTTTACCACGCCAGTGAAACTGAGGCCTTAACTATTAACACGAGCGTTATGAGCTCCGAGTCATGAACTGTTGCCAAAAATTGCTGTATGTCAGACCACAGACCGGCTGCAAATTTGAAATATTTCTCTAATTGTTTCTGTCATCCAGAAAGAAAGATAGCACTTTCAATTTAGTTACATTTCTTTCCAGTTGCTTTTATCCTTAGCAAGCAGTATTTAGCTTTTGTAGAGGAATGTTGACTCCTTAGTGGGAGTAAGATTATTTATGGCAGGGATATTGGTCCACTTGTTGTGTTCTTAGTTTTAATTTGTAGTGGATTGCTGTCAGAGAGGAGACTAGTACCTTTCTGGAACTTGAAAGTGGTGTATATATATTGCTGTCTATGGACGAGTCATATACCTTTCGGATTTCATCAAAAATATCTTAATTTGTGTTCCGAAGATGAACGAAGGTCTTACGGGTGTGGAACGACATGAGGGTGAGTAATACATGACAGAATTTTTATTTTTGGGTGAACTAGCTAACTCTTTAACATGCAATGACCCCCATCACTGGTACTGCTTTTTTCTCCCCAACGCTTATCCTTAACTGGGAATGATACATACTTTCATTACACCAAAATGGAGCACATCTTTTCCATATCCATTCATAGAACTGTATACAGCGGGCTGTTTGTGACACAAAGATGCATGGGTGAAAGTTCAACATATCAGAATCATGTTTGAACTCTATAGCTGGGATTCAATCCTAACGTGAAGCAAATCTTTTCAAATTCGCAAAAAAACAAAAAACAAATGCGAAATGCAAATGCTCGAAAGTTGTTCGAGCGGATAGCGGTGGTATTGGTAACCTAGTAACCAACAGTAAATTAAAACACCATCAGCGGAAACAGCCGATTAGTCACGTGGGTTTAATGTTCGCTACATCAGAATTTATTCAGCAAATTTCCATCTCCCATTATTCGCATAACACTTTTTCGCACAAGTCAAAAAAATTTTTTTTTTGCAAATTAAGGGATTTTTTGTTTTGGATTTGCTTCTGATGCGATGCTTCAAAATGCACATAAAAATAGGGTGATGGAAACATATCTTATGTGTTCAGCGCAATCTGAAAATGGTTTGGATAGTGAATAATGCATAGGAGAAAAAACTTAAAGACACTGTTCTAACTATGAATGTTAAATTATATTCAAATAAGTTCTGCATCAGACTGGGCTATACAGTGTCGCTGGATCACAAAGGTGCCAAATTGCAAATCCCTCACCCTCAGGAAGAATAGACCTTTACTACACTTTCTATTTCCGGTAAGCAAAGCAGTGAATCGCTATTTCTGGTCCCATCGCAACGCAATCAAAACTAATGGCTGAATTCTCTCGCTGGTGTTACTGCAGCACCCTTACGTCAATTTTCACGATTTTCCGACACAACAAGAATAGAGGAAAGCATGGGTGAGACTTATACGGCGGGATGAAGATTATTCTTTTAAAATAATACATGGCGTGTACGTTCGTGTGTAGAAGACCTATGCATTTCCAAACTGAGGATGTTTACATGTCATATCTTCAACCTGCTGAAATGTTCCTGTAATTATATTTCCCTATTATATTAATAAATAAATGTTTTTCCCAACCAACCTGCTGCAGTCCAGTGCTCGTCTTTTTATTAAGTGTTTTTCTCTTACTGATCGTATTTCATACCTGTTAATTTACATTTTTAAATTAATTTTACTGATGAGCTCTCTTTTTACGAAAATTAACCATGGTTTTTTTTATTGAAATAAATGTAGTAACCATGTTTTTTTTTTTGCGCGGGTTGATTACCACTTGTATTACCACAGTTTTACTACAAATACCATGATTGATTTGTGATTACCATGGTTTAACCATTTTTTTTTGGTTTTACTTGTTGTAAAACCATGGTTAATTTTCGTAAGAGCAGTATTTAAAAAGATGAATGAATGTGCCTTAAATGCCTTTAAAAAATATAATGACGTGTTAAGTAATCTTACTCAGAAATGCGTTAACAGCGTGACTGCTTTGAATATTAATTATGAATTTTGACAAATGTTGTGAATTGCATACAGTGAAATTATTTTCAATTAAAAATGACGCAGAATAATGACTAACATATATAATTCAAGAATAAATATGTATTCTGATCTCATTCATCAAGTCTCACACACACTGCAGCGTTGCCGTTAATAGTTAAGACGAGCACTGACGCCGTGTGGTGAAATAGTCACGTATGTTTACGAGCCACGGCTTTCTCAGATTAATTCTGTACACAGCAATCATCAAAATATTGTCACGGGCTCACACACGGAGACAAGAGACAGATCCAAGTGCAGGTGATTTGAATAAAGGGTAATCCAAAATCGTAGTCCACAAACAAGCATGGGTCCAAAGCCAGGTAAACAGTCCATAAAACAACAAGAACAAAACACGGGAACAGGAAACAACACAGACCGGGCAAAGTGAACTGAAAACTCCATCACAAGAACAGAAACCAACAGGGATTAAATAGACAGACACTGATAACATAATACATGACAGCTGGTAGTAATGAAGTGATAATGAGATAATGAGTCCGGCAGTGCGTTATGGGTATTGTAGTCAAGGGGTGAAAACTAGAGTCCAGGATGGAGTGCCCTCAAGTGGCAGATAGGGCACTCACACTAATGATCGTGACAAATATCTCTTCTCCTGTCTCTGAAAATGCCCAGATTTTGAAATTATCCCACGGATGCTTATTTTATAATCCAGCATTGCAATACAGCAAAAGGTATGTTTTGCATGCTGGGACCAGTCTGGAGTGCTGATGGACCAGCTCAGTTTTCCACCAGCTAGACCAGCATAAACCAGCCTGGACCAACATGGAATTCCTGCTGGTTTATGCTGGATTTTGCAGCAGGGTGGTTTAACCAATGGTGCAAGTTTGAGGGATTGTCAGACCAATGGAGGATTGGGACAGTGCTCAGGAAACCTGTTTAAAAAACAGTTATTTCACCACTACATAGACACACTAGGGGCCCTATCATACACCCAGGCACATCGCAAATATTTTTGGCTAGTTTCAGCCCGACGCAGTTATCATTTTCACGTCCAGTGCCACATTGTTTAAATAGCAAATGCACTCGCGCCCATCTGTTCGCCCGTGGGTGTGCTGGTCTGAAAACGAGGTGTGTTCAGGCACATTGTTGGCGCGTAGCTATTTTGAGGCAACTGAAAACGACTGCGGAATTGACCAACAAAAACCTGCTTTTTTTTTGTCATTTAAAGGGCGCGTTCATAATATGCGCCTATAGGCGGGTGCACAACGCACATACACTCTGCTTATTACACACAGGGATGCGCACACAAACATTTTTAAATATAAAAAATAAAAGGATTCCTCTCTGGAGAAGCATTCAGTCTTTCCGCTTGCAAATTCCGCCATGTAAATAGCGAATCCGCCGACTGGCTTTTAAAGGGAATGGGAGATGAAACTCTGATTGGCTTATTGCACTTTACGCCCAAAACACACCCATGACTCTTTAAGAGACTAGGTACAACACTTTTGGACCATGCACCGGGCGCACCAACTATTTTTCCTGTCATTAAACTAGCAAAAGTGGATTCGGACACACCCTAAGGCGGCATTTACACTGCAAGTCTTAATGCACAGATCTGATCTTTGGACCATATCCGATTTTTTTGGACAACGTGCTTACATTTCTTTTAAAAGTGACCTGTATCCGATGTCTCCTTTTTACACTGCACTTGGTGAAACTTACCAAAAATAGCGTATATGACATCACAAATCAATTTCAGTGGTACATTGAGCTTAATTTATTGACAATAATTCATATAGAAACCCTTTTAATGCAATGGTTACATCCCTACATAAAAATAATACAAATTCTTCACGACAGTATACGTACGCAGCTCCACTGGAAGCGTGCGAGTTGAATAATACTCTGGTATGGGTAGATATTTGTTAAACGTCACAGCTTCTGGGTTCGATTCCGCCGTCCTATACTAGGTTTTTTTAGTCATTAAAACCAATGCGTTCATCAGTGATTGTATATCAAGGCCAGGTACAAGTTTGTGTGCTTTTTATTTTGTGGTTTCAATGGAACGAATAGGTAGAGTCTCCACAACGGGACTGAAGCGTGCGTCTGTGCACGAGCAATCGTCACTGACAACAGCGGCAACGAGCCATCAGTGTGATTTCAAGAGCAACACATTTCAATGTCAGATCGCCTTTTATTTAACACAAACAAATGAAATTAATAATCTGCCAGTCAACTAGTGATGTTTCGTTTGTTATAGGTATGTCTGTACCGTGAAATGTTAAAAAAAACATCACTTTTCAATGACGCAGGAGTCGCATTTACAGGGGAATATCCGATCTGTCTGCTTACACTGCAGGCGCAAACGCACGTATCCGATTCATATCTGATTTATAACCACATATGAATGAGGCCTGAAACCGATCTGTGAAAATCGGAATCCATGCGCTTTTTTCCTGCTTACACGGTCATGAGTCATATCCGATCTGTGCCACAAAAATCGGAATTGGGTCACTTGAACCATGCAGTGTAAATGGGGCCTAAGTGAACCTGTGCCGTGCGCTTCAGAACATGCGCTTAGACCGTTAAAATAGGGCCCGTGGACTTCAGTTTTCAGAGGATGTGCCTTCAATAGCACCATTTTGTGCCTCACAGTGTCCTGCTGAATGCAATTAGGGCGATGTGTCATGGCAAAGGGGCAGTCGTGGCCTAATGGATAGAGAGTCGGACTTGTAACCCAAAGGTCATGGGTTCGAATCTCAGGTCCGGCAGGGATTGTCGGTGAGGGGAGTGAATGTCCAGCGCTCTCCCCACCCTCAATACCACGACTGAGGTGAGACCCTTGAGCAAGGCACCGTACCCCCAACTGCTCCCCGGGCGCCACAGCAATGGCTGCCCACTGCTCCGGGTGTGTGTTCACGGTGTGTGTGTTCACTGCTGTGTGTGTGCACTTGGATGGGTTAAATGCAGAGCACAAATTCCGAGTATGGGTCACCATACTTGGCCACATGTCACTTCACTTCACTTCACTTCACTTCAAACACCATTACCCTGTAATTGACACACTGGTTTCTCCCATCAAGTGATCGCAAGGTTACGAGGCATGAATTCAGAAAAAAAAAGTCTGAATGCAATCATGACAATTTATACCTAGTAATAGACGCACAAATGGAAGGACCAATCAGTGGGAAATCTTCCTGAAGGTCAAAGCTGTCATAGTAACTGTGAAAACACTGCTGATAAAGTAAAGCACATTGTCAATTCTTAGCCCTTTTTTTAGTAAATCCAGCGGAAGCACATACAGAACACTGTAAGAATAGATCAGACTCCAATGTTTGTTTGGTGTGAAGAGCAGAAGAAATAAGGGGTTGAAAGCCAAAGAAGATCAATTTGTTCAATGTGTGTTTGTGTAGCCGCATTGATTCATGGTGCACTACTGGATATTCAGTTCACTGAAACTGGCCAGTTTTTAGGCCATATGTCTGGAAAAGATAGCATGAGTAAAACAAACAAAAACTTTTCTTTGAAACACTGTTCTGCATACTGTATAAGATGCTTACGAATAAGAAGACTTCAGAAGAAACAAATACAAACTGCAATGTTTTCTACTGCTGTAAACATATTTTGCAACTACGTTAAGTTGACCAGTTGCTTCAAACATAATGTAATTTATTTGCAAATTGTGCCCATGCATAGGTACGAATCTCAGCAAAAACATAAATTGTATATGTATGAGGAATGGTAAGAAATAACACTCAATATTTTAAACAACCTATTGCATTGATACACTCAGTGAAATGGAGAATTCATAGGAATACTTTTTATGTCACAATAAATACATCGCCTCTTAATAATCTTTTCATTCTGTTGATGGGGGTTCAAAATAACACTACAACATGACTAAGACTTTTCATTTGCAGAAGGAGCAAATGCAAATATTCAGCAAATGTACAAATTAGTTGACAGCAGGTGTCCAAGAATTCGCTAAAGTTTTAAATTGTTCCTTCTTTTTATCTCAAAAATGCTCTTCTGAAGAAGAAAGTACAATTCAATTAATCGTCTGTTCAAAGGACTTCTAAAAACGTAATTAAAAATAGAGACATACTTTGAATAACAGCAGTAAACTCTCTCCCATGTTTGCATAATGTGCTCAAGTTTTACAAGCAAAAAGGAGAGGACAGATTACAGGTGTGTAGTGAAGCCAGTATCTGTATCTGCTGCAATGGCAACATTTATTTGTGTCTGTATCAGTATTTGGACAAAACCTGGTGTGGGCGGGGCGTGAACCCTAATCTGTCTGACTAAATGAAATGTCCATTTTAAATGTAATTCTGTTCCTTAATGATTAACATACAGCAAATATGCCTTGCATAATTCATCATTTTATTATTATTATTACAAAACATCTTTTTATTAAAACAATAATACTAAATGGTAAATAAAATAGTTCCTTAATCAACATAGGTGTCATTTGCATGTGGGACGGGTGGAACATGAACATGTGTTCGTTTGGAGCACTTACACATGTTAAAATGGTATTTCGCATTTTATTATTTGCATGTTCTTACCAAATGATCAATATTTCACAATCTATAGGCTTGTAGGGCTGTCGATTGAATGCGTTAACTTAATTAATTAGTTATGGGAAAAAATAACACGTTAAAATTATTAATGTATTTAACGCACCCTCCAATCCCCAGACCTTTTTGTACCGAATAGCACGAGTGCAAATGTGATATTGATTTTATACAACAGTTCAATGAATAAGAAGTTAATATTGTGTTATATTTTAGAAACAATATTGCCTACCTATAAAGCCAAGCACACATGCGGTGCTTCATTTCTGAATGAATCCCTGTTTTGAGTGAATCAATTGAGTGAACCAATGATTCAATGGTCCATTCACAAAGACAGCCATTTACTTAATTCCTGAATGAATCAGCCGTTTGAACGAATCAAATGAATGAATCACTCAATGACTTACTCATTTAGACATTTACAGCCACCAACTGGCACTTTTAGTTTCTTATGTACAGTATCATTTAATTAAAAAATTCACATTTCCATATTAATAAAACATTATTAAACCTCAAAAATGTTATGACATGTTGAATCAAATAAAATCTTTTTTTCTAAAGCTACTTTTTGTAATGTCTATTTGATGCTTTTCTCATTTAACACAATAATGACTTTAAATTATCTTTTGGGAGTAATTTCTTCAGCCAAATTTGATGTGCGATTAATTTGCGATTAATTATTCTCCACATCGTGTAATTAATTAGATTTAAAATTGTAATAGCTTGACAGCCCTAGTTTGTATATTTACATGTATGTGTAACAAATAATATAAAAAACTTTAATGGAAATATTTATAGTTAGGATAGGATTTGTCATAAATCGAACACTATTAGTGGAATTGCAATATTACTTAATGTCGTGATACTTTAGCTCATAATGTGAGACATAGTTATCATTCCTCTTTGTGTCCAGCACTGTTTGTAATTATTGCCTTTTTTCCTGTGTGCCAAAAGTAGCCACATATTTGACCTATAATGAGCTTTACCATATCTTGAGAAACAGATTCACACATTAGTGACTCATAAATTCTGTTGCACGTGTCTTCCTCTTAAAGTACCCGCGTCTTCAATAATCGAATATAACAACAGCTAAATCTCCCAAATGTCCTCCTGCAGTGAGTACAAACTGCAACATGACCCTCTGTTATTGTCATTTTGGTTGAGTGTGAAGCCTGGGTGTTGGGTCACAGTATTTGTCTCCAGTGACAAGAGAACATAGTGTTAGTCTGTGGACAACTTAGTCATGCGGTGGGCATTATTGCATGCCATGTCTCCTGAGAAGTTGCATTTCCTTTTTAATAAATGCAGGAACATAGTGAGTCACTTAGTCTAGACAACATTTTCTATAACAAGGCATGCTGGGTGACCAACAGAGATGGGTCTCTTTTTTTAGATTGTATCTGAGTGGCTCACCTTAACTCAAAGTACCCACAACCAGATCTTTGCCCTTTTAAAAATAGGCTGCGTAAACAGTCAAAGTGGGGCTGCTCGATGTTTTTGTATTCCACACAAACAAGCAATATGGGAATTTAACAGAGAAAAGTCCAACAAATGCATCACAAAATCCTTGATTTCTGGCCATTTGATCACTGTTACTGTAGAAATTTGTCAGCCGGTAGATATTTTGTGTTATCGTCTCTATTATGCTTACATGACGTTTCAGTGCTGCGGGGTCATGGAAGTTCATTTGCATGTGTTTTTAACCCTTGCTAGTTTTACCTTTCGAGTTATTTTAAACTGTTTGAGTGAAATGAGACACAAAAGAGAACTCATTTTGGTATTCACGCTGTCTGAAGGACGGTTTCTGTGCAACCGCACACATAAAGCCATACTCTTTCACATAAACACAGTCGGGTATGTCTTGAATGAATATTTACAGTTAGGAGACAATCAACGTAATGTTTTCAACAACTTTTACACAGTTAAGTATTCATTTTGTCAGCTATTTTTAAATTTTGTCTTAGTCCTGTGTCAAATGTCACTTTTAGTTTTTATCATATTTAGTCAAAAATGTCCTGTTTTTGTTGAGTCAAGTTTTAGTCGACTAAATGTCTGAGCATTTTAGTCTAGTTTTAGTCAATGGAAACTTACACATTTCCGTCATACTGTATAATGGTTAAAATGATAAAAAATGATTATTTTGCTCAATTTTAATTGTTGTCATTTGGGAAATTTATTTTTACATTTTTACATCAGAAGTTGCTCTTTCACCAATAAGCACAAATCATCAGAATATCGATTCATATGCATGGTTTATTTTACCTTATCTAGTGTACAGATTTATCAAAGGCTGTCTATCAATTATAAGATAAATAAACTCCAAAGAATGAATGTACACTCGCCCTGTCTACATTATGAAAACTGGTAAAGCAAAAACCTACTCTCAAATATTATAAGAAAGAAATTTCTAATAGTAATTCTAATTCCAAGTTGCATTAATGTCTCTCTATTAAAACAACAGTATTTAAAAAATTAAAAAAGACCGTACATATTGCCACACAGAGGTTGTGTAAGTACAATCAGCAACCACAATCACAAACAATACAGTCGAGATCCATGACAGAACACAGACTGACTAATGACACTTTCAACAAAAATTTAAAAGTTTTTGGTAAAGTTTTTGTTCTTTTAACCACGATTTAGGCTTTTCATCAACAATATTGCATGTTGATTAGGGTTGGGTATCGTTTGAATTTGAACGATTCCGATTCCAATTCCGATTCCTTGTTACGATTCCGGTTCCTAACGATTCTCGATTCCGATTCTTTTAAGAGGCAGGGTCAAAAAAAGTTTAGGATATTTTAAATGAGCTAGCTAACCAACGGTCTTTCTGGAAGGAAATAGTCTGACCTTCTCCATCAATTTTAATTCTATGAAATTTTTACTTTTTATGAACTTTACTATGAATTTCTCACAGGGCTGTTTTCAACTACAATTTAAATATCAAATCTATGAACTTGAATATAAATATTATAAATTATGAACATATTTTCACAGGGGTACACTTTCCTCAAGAGAGCTTTATTTTTGAAAACCATGAAAACACATTTACACATGAGTGTATGATGCTGCAGGTACTTGAACATGTTACCGTGCTCCCACTGATGGGCTAACCTGGTGCAGAATAGCAAATAAACAATAAGAAACAACTTGTAAAACCCAGTCCAGATTAGCAGCAGGTACAGTATAAAATCAGAAACAGTTCTTGTTTAGGAAAATGATCATATCTGCCTTCTCAGGCAGGATGCGTGAGCGTTCTGGACAGATAGTATCTCCTGCTGTGCACACATTTATTTCTACTCCATGAACTCACTTCGGTAAAGTTGGTTTTATATTCGCACATTCGGACTTCTGATAAATTCAGACTTTCCAATAAATGTGCAATAAATTAATGTTTGCGAATTTTAAGCAGCGACATGATATTGACAACCAACGATTGTCAACTTACAACATTTTTCACAGTCGATCAAAATAGGCAAGTATTGTTTTAATGGTATATTTACTTGTGAATGTCCACTGAATGTCCAATGTAGTGTGATTAACAAAGCTATTGAATACGGATGCCCGAATGTGCGAATATAAAACCAACTTTACCCAAGTCATGAACTCGGAGGTGCTTTATCATGTTCGACGTGCACACTCCTATGCACGAAACAATCTTGCCGCAAATGTTGCATTTTGGCGAGATTTCGTTCTGTTTAAAAAAAGTGAAGCCACACTTTGGACCGCCTACGCACGCTATCCATGTTCGACTCGCTCGGTTATGCCAACACTTCCGATGGACGCTTCTTCGTTGGTGTTCAGCGGTTTCTTCTTCCAGTCGGCGAACTGAATCGAAACTAGGAATCAAAACTAGGAATCGAAATTTAAACTTTTGAACGATTCCGGGAAAATCGAAAAGCTAGTCCCGGTTCCAATCGATACTCGATACCCAAGCCTAATGTTGATATAGTCAAAGTTATCATTTAATGGCCTTGTAATCATCATCGTCTCGTCTTAAGGCTTGTGCACACCGGGACGATTATCACGCATGCTTATCGCCGACGTTTAACGCCTCGTGACTAAACAAAGGGCTCCAATGTGAGTGTGCACACCGACGTGCAAAAAACGGCAGGTGTAAAAAAAAAAAATGCCTCGGGTTCGTTTTTTTGGTTTGACGCGCCGTATTAAAAACTGGCTGACCAATGAGATTAGCGCTTTTGTTCACGTGCCTGGAGCTGCTGAAGTTAGAGTAAAACACGACTTGGTGGCGCTCAAGCACAAAACAGTCTTGCCTAGCACACATTGATACCTAAGATGAAGACGATGAAGAGGAAGAAAGTAGACGAAGAAGAAGATGCAACGAGGCAAGATGAATGTAGAGCTGCTGGTCTCATTGGTGTCAAATTCATGACAAACGCCACAGCGACTACAAAAATCTCGATAAGAGGGAGTTGTTATGGAGAGGAATTGCAGATCAAATAGGATTCGACAGTGAGTTTCATTTCACTTAATTTTCTTTCATGTACATAGGCTTGTAACCTTTTTTCTTTTTTTCTCTATTTTTCAATAAGCGCCATCTACTGTCAGGGAGTGAATTTGCACGTTCACTCGGCGCATCGCCAGTGAAAATCGCTTGGGTATGAACACAAAGACGCGTCGAAAAAAGTCTCGAAAAACGCTGGCAGAGGAAAAACTTCATTGACAAACATTTTTCGTCATAGATTTCGTTAACGAAATTTAACACTAAGACAGTTTTATGATCATTTTTGTTATTTTGTTTTATTTATATATACACATTATAAGCATAGGGATAACATTTTATTCCACAAAAGTAGAAACATTATTTCATTCATATATAAAAATATGGCTAAAATGCATGGTGCCAGTGCATGGTACTGTAAGTGAAATGCTAATGCTAGAGTTTGCTAACTTAGCTACATAACGTAGGCTTGGGCGGAAGACACAACATGCTTTTTGTCATTTACGTTTCTTTTGGCACTTTAATATAAGCCTGAGGTTTTGCAGTTGCTAGTGCCAATACCACCCTGCTGCAAAATCCAGCATAACCAACATGAATTCTGGTTTGTGCTGGTTAGAGCTGCTGGTGACCAGCAATGCTGGATTTTTCCGCAGGGCAGGCAGCCAAAGTGTTAATTAAGCTGTGTTAAAGGTGTTAAAGGTATACGCCACCTCAAAATGAAATTTCTCTCAACCATTACTCACCCTATGCCAACCCAGATGTATATGACTTTTCTCTGTGGAACACAAACAGAGATTTTTATAAAAAATAGTCTCTCTGGATCTCTATGGGAACTTATAATGAAAGTGTATTGGGTCCCTTAAAGTGAAAACAATAATAATCTATTAAAAACCCCAGTTGATGAATAAATGTCTTCTGGAGCAAAACAAGTGGTGTAGGTATGAAAAGTGCTAAAATTTGTAACTTTTTAACAGGTTATAAACCATCGCTTCAGGCCAAGTGTCATACGCGGGTTCATACGTTCACAATTGAAGCAAGTGTGAGTATACTGGAGTAACGTTTTTAACGGTATTACTACTCTTACTGATACTGCTTATCGATCCGGTACTTTAACAGCATTATTATTGGTTTATGGAAATCAAACAAAGATACAAATGAAATAAACTGCTTTAATTTTAGGAATGTCTACTAACATTACAGTTTAGGTAAGTAATATGCCCTACAAAAGAAATCTAATAAAGTAAAAGTAATCAAACATAAAATAACACTGCATAGTTTTCACTGCATGAATTGATAGATTAATGCGTATTAAAGCTAACGTTATTCATTCAAGAGCTGTGAGTAATTCATTTTCTCTGTCTTTTGTTGTTTGATTCACATTAATGGCACAATCGTCAGCAGGTTTATTAGACTGCTGCCACTTTTAAGACCAAATACACATCTAATAAGCTAATACACATATTTTCTCCCAACTATTTACACCCATTTAGGACATAAACTCGATTTAAGTGAATACTCTCCATGCCGGTCATTTTGACATATTGTTGTGTGTATTTGATTGTTTAGATGCACAAATGAAGATTAAAGTATAATTTGCTTGTCTAGTTGCGGTCCGTTACGGAGTGCACACGCAGAAAGTTGGAAACAGCGTCTCTTACGTGGATTATTGTGCTTTTAATAGCTCTTTTTATTATCAAACACGTCCCACAATTTAGCAACAGTAGAGACTGCATTTTACAACAGTCACCGATTGTGCTGATTCTGACGTTTGGGCTTTTAGGGAGGAACGAAAGCTCCTTTCGGCATGCACATTACTCTGACCTGCAGCTAACCCTGTCTCACTTGAAGTGTGACATAAATGTGTTCTGAAGCACAGAAGACCCACCGCAGGTCATATGAACTCGACTGTTACTTTTCTGGCACCTTTACATCATTGTCAGGTGGTTTATAATTCCCTCAACAGATATTTGTGTGACCTAAATGTGATCCTACTTAACTTTGGTACAGCTTTGAAAAATTGTCAGCAATAACTTGTGGGATTTTATCTCTTTACTGTCATCAGTAAATGCAAAACAACACAAACAAAAGTCACAAACATGTCAGTAAACTTCAAGTATGCGCTGATATAGTTATCATTATATTTATCTTTATAGTTATCATTCTTGGTGCGAACGGGCCTTAAATCAGTGATTCAGTCAGTACTGTCATAGGTTGATCTAATTGTAAATAACTGTAAGTTACAATGTAATTGAATGAACAATTGAGTAGAGAGAAAAATAAATTTGGATGGTTAAACAACATCAGTGTTGATTCGCTTTGCAAAATCAGTACATAATTCTATGATAATTCAATGTTGCTGCAAGAATTTGAAGATATAAGATTGCTCCTGCACAGAGTATTGTTTATTGGGCATTGAGAAAGGTCACATGTGACTGAAACTGTTTTTTCATTAATGTAATGGTTTTATCTCACAATTGTTGGCTTTCCTTCATTGTTAGAATGTTAGAGAGCCTTTTGGATCTTTATCCTTTCTTCCGTGGAACACATAGGAAGATATTTTGAAGAATGTTGTTAACCAAACAGTTTCAGTTCCAATTGACTTCTATAGTATGGACAAGAAAAATACAATGGAAGCCAGTGAACATATTATCAACATTCTTCAAAATATCTGCTTTTGTGTTCAGCACAAGAAAAAAATGCCTACAGGTTAGGAATGACATGGGTGAGATGACAAAATTTAATTTAACTTGAATTCCCTTTAATTCACCCGCATTGAAAGGTAAGATGGTGAAACAACCTTGCAGTATCAACACTCAAATAAATAAAAAGTTAAATAGTTAAAGTTAAATCGCCCAAAAGTTAAATAGTCTTAAACCAGCAGCACCATCAACTATGGGTGATTGTTTCTTAAATCGTCTATAGTCATCATGATTGTCAATGACTTGGTCTTAATACAGTTACAATTAATTGTTCCAAACAAAATGATGCATGCTTATTTTATCATCTCTTTCTGTAGTTTAGATTGAACTAAAATGGGATCTCCGGTTTGGAGGACCAGAAGATTTATAGGTTACTCAGGACTTCCTGTTAATGAACTGGTTGATGTATTAAATAGAGATGCACCGGTCGACCGCCCATAAATTGGACCCGGACGTTTTTCGCACCAAACACATACAGTAATTGGTTTTTCATTTCATTTTGGCCGATCTCTATTCTGGACTTGCACACAAACAGCATTGCAATCATTTGTAATTTGTGTGGAAATAATAAAAAGTCTGTAAAGAGGACGTTGACATGGGACACGCTGAAGACGGCCGCAAAGAGGAGAGGAGGAAAAATACTGTACCAGACACAGCAAGCTCACTGTTCATGATGCTCAAAATATTGGAAGATAAATATAAATATTGATTTGGGGGTTGGGGTTTATATGAATGTATCTATGACTCAACAGTCAGTTGACTGTCTTCTTTTTCTCTGACCTCTTACACTCTAAAAATAACTCTGGGTTATTTTTTCTACCCAAGTCCTGGGTTGAACCTTTTGGGTGATTTTGGGTTATTTTTCCAATGTTTGGGTAGTTTTTGTGTAATCCAGATCCTGGGTCAGACGTAATAATTTAGTTATTTATCGCAGGTATTTTGTGCCCTCTTCAGGAGAGAGCAGTGCAGCTCCATCAAATTGGTGCATGTCTTCGGTAAAATACAGGTTTGTGTACATTTTATTCGATCTAAAAATTCGTTATTGTTCTGTATATCATTACATTTTATGCAAAGCAACAGGGGTGCGATGTGAGTCACCTAAACGACTCTCGCGTTGGTCTTTTCGCGTGATGGAAACGCCTGATGCCTTGCATAAAATTTATGATTTTATTTAAAAAGATACAGAATATAAATACTTAGAATGTTAAAATATGTTCTCAGAATTGTACACTGATTATTTATGGACAGGTTATTGAGTCAGTCACAGCATTTTTCGGCTACGAGTGAAACGCAATGATCTCCAGCACGAGATCAAGCGCTACGGTGGAAACAGACAACAGAGACTGGTCGATTACGCTTGAATTACTTCTAAATGATTCATTTTTACTTCTAATATTTGCTAAACGATCTTACATGTATGCAATATGTATTTAAAAACTCTATAACATTTCTGCTGTTCCATAAGCGCCACCTACTGTTGGAGAGTGAATCTGCATTTTCATTCAGTCTGCTGTTTTTGTTTTGTGCAGGTATGTTTTATAATTCACAAATCTAAAATCAGACCATTCTGCTTTCATTTTAAACCTTGAAATTATACAATCTAATTGAAATCAAATATAACTGCTCATGCTACATGTGTGTAACATCTTTGTTTGGATCATGATTAAATGTAGCGGTTGCCTGTTTTTTTTAAATGGCTACAAATATTTTTTAAGGCCAGATTGGCCTGTTATAGAGCAAATAAACTACAAATAAATTTGCTTAAAGAAAAAAATCGGCAACTGTATCGGAATCAGGCAAATCAGAATCGGAATGAAAAATCTTAATCTGTGCATCCTAGTATTGAAGACATGCTTTTACTTTACAGAGGAGTTCAGACTTGAGTATTTGGGATTCTGGTTTTAATTCATTCATTCATTTTAGTTCAACGACTGAGATCAAAGACAAGAGCACTTTGAGAGTGACTCTATTTCCAAAAGTGAGCCAAGCCAAAGGCTATAGATATTGAAAGACGGTTCACTTCTATTAGTTATGAATGGGAGAAACTTCAATGCACAGTATGGCAGAATAGGTCCCGCCTTCTAAGTAAAAGAGCCAATCGCTGATTGATAAAGTCATTGTGTTAGAAGCTCCGGTTCCCATAGAAAACCTTAGATTCACGCTTAGGATTGCACATGCGCATTGGCTTGTCTAGACTGAAAAATTGTGGGGTTTTTTTATGTTTTTTAAATGACATTAATGGGGCAGTTCATGTCAGATTTTGTTGCTGATTTGAAATATGTTATTTAATGGTGTTTGCCGAACAGTTTTTGAGATTTCAGGATTCCCCTATTCAGATAGATAGGACTTGGTCTCGGATGCCCGGAAGAGCAGCCCGGAGGTCCCAGCTCTCAATCTGGAAGCTGATTCTTGTTACAATCCTTTTGAATTTTTTTAAAACTGATTTTTAAACTGATCAGTAGATAAAAACTGTTTTAGATGAGACCAGTTTTTATTCTGTTACGTAGACTGCAATGACATGTCTAACAGCTTTTTTGGTGTACATGTACTGTGACTGCAAATTTGTGAAGGTATGTAAATGTATTCAATAATGTAAAAGACAAGCATGCAAACCAATTATAAAATCAGCAAAATATTGTATTAGCGTAATAAAGACAAAAGAAAAATACATCTGAGCTATGCAATTTTGGAATATTTTACTCGAGGGAAACTACAATAAGCCAGGGTAATGTTGGGTCTACAGAAAATCACACTGCTTCTGGTGGACCATAAATATTAAGGAAAAAAAAGCTAGAATAGCAATGTGCCAAAAAGCACCCATAACACCTTAGCAACAACAAAAAACACCCCAGCAACCACCCAAAAAACAAGCACAACTCAAAACTCTTAAGGCACTTTGTAAATAAGTTCTCTTTATCACAAACAGCATCTAAAGCAATTAGGAGCTATTCCAACGTAGTTGAATTGGCACTTTATTTGTTTTTCGAACAGACTTCAGCTGTGGGCTCCTCAAATGGCAAATCTAATGCTCGACCAGATTCTGTGTCTCCTTTGAAGATAAAAACCTGACATTTTAGAAAATGTGTTTGGAAAAATCAGAGGCACAATCCATACGACTGTATACACACTCTAAGAGCGTCAAAAACTGAAGCATGGTCAAGTGCCTTTAGAGTCACTGTTAAGACATTGCTTTCAATGAGAAAACGTTGGCGTCAATGGGAAATTTATCATTATAAAATTATACTAGGGTTTAATTTTGTCATTATGACATATGTGTTGGACATAATTTCAATTTAAACAGCCACAATAATTGTATTTACATTAAATTATTGAGTGCCTATAAAAATAAAAAACAGCAACACAGTCACAATTTATAAAAAATTACATATATTTAAAGTCTTCTGAGGCCTAATGATTGCTTTACGTTAGGAACAGATCCAAAACGGATAAACATTTAAAAATTGCCACCTGGAGAATCGTTATATCAGCTTTGATTGTGAAATGCCATTGGCTCTCATGTGTTTCATGACCGAATGCATGCAAGGTTCAGATTTATCTCTTGAATGAGATGTGACTGCGTAAATGGAGTGGGATCATTTTCAGACTTTAAAACCTCTGTTTTTTACATAAAAATATCGCATGCCTTCAAAAGACTTGGAATGCAACATCACCCGTTTGTGACACCTTTGTACTGTTTTTTGGTCAGTTTTTGCAATAAATTTCCGTGACTGTACTGTTACGTGGTTTATATTGTTGAGAAGTGGTTAGGTTTAGGGTAGGCAGTGCCAGCCCATCCTACAGGCTCTACAGACGATCGTCACATGATACACATAATGGTTTTAGTACAGTTACTGCTGAATATACATTCTTTCTTCTCCACTGACAAAATGCAGTCAACACACCGTTAACACAGTACACAAACACACAGTGAACATTAAAACCACAGTGAAGGCGACAGCCCAAAGCAATGCTAAGTACAGTATAAGATTTCAATCACCAAATGACAAATACCTGACAAACAACTTCAATCTCCAAGCCACTATAAATAGGCCACATCAACACAGATGCAGCAAACAGTGAAAACATGTATTGGTAATCTGCATAATTTTTCATGTCACGTAACATCGCTATACAGAGTACCGTATTATTATCCACAGATTTCAAACTTTCCTCAAATGTGCTCAAATTGTCGGAAATGCACAAAATAGGTCACAGAAAGCATCTCAAAAAGCCGCAAAGAAATCATTTCTTGTTTTGGATGGCAGAAAAAGTGGTTCTTTTGCCAAAGCCTTGTCCAGTTTTCTCAAGAATAATCTGGGCAATGAATTCAAAGACTGTCAACATAAAGACGCAAAAAATCAGAGCGAAAATGTAGGCAATTAATCTGTACATTAACTAACCTGTCTAAAAATCTGCTCTCTATGAGGCATATATAGTCTTTATATTTATTAGTTTATAAACACACACACATATACATATATATAAGTAATAAATATATATATATATAATAGTATAATATTAACTATTGTACTGTTGTTTACATAAATTTCAATATCAAATTTCAAATTTAAACATCAAATCTTATAATAAACTTATTATACAAGCAGTTACTATGAACTCATGTTAATCTCTACATAATTTATTTGTGCTTTCAATAATTTACTTGTCACACCACTATTTAGGTGAACTGATAAATGCTAAAAAGTGATTAAAAATAGTGAAAGACTTAGTTAACGGTGACCAGTCATAAACATACACAGAGCCACATTCACACAGATTTGTTGAAGAATGGACATGGACATGTCAACAACCTACAGTGTGCTCGTTTTTAGTCATTTTATTCCAGCGCAGTTGTCATGTTTAGTTTTAATATTATGTGAATATTGGTGGGGCCCATTTTCATGATCTTGCCTGGATCCCCACAAAACCATGAGCCAGTCCTGAAGGTAAGGTTAGGGTTATGTGCGCAAAGATATGAAAGTATATATGTGGCCCTGGACCACAAAACCAGTCATAAGCCACACGGGTATATTTGTAGCAATCGCCAACAATTCATTGTAAGGGTCAAAATTATAAATTTTTCTATTATGCCAAAAATCATTAGGATATTAAGTAAAGATCATGTTCCATGAAGATATTTTGTAAATGTCCTACCATAAATATATCAAAAATTTGTATGCATTGCTAAAGACTTCATTTGGACAACGTTAAAGGCAATTTTGTCAATATTTTGATTTTTGCACCCTCAGAATCTACATCAATGGATAGCTTATTTATTCAGCTTTCAGATGATGTATAAATCTCAATTTCAAAAAATTGACCTTTATGACTGGTTTTGTGGTCACATATATAAATCATTTTCCAAATGGATGCAAATAATTAAACGCATCATAATCTGTCACATAAGGCGAGCGATTGCCATGCGTGGCACTTGACCATGCTTCAGTTTTTGATGGCTTTGGGAGTGAGAATAGATTGGTGTACATCAAATATACAGTGTTGACATGTTATTGATCTTGCTTATAGTGAGAAACAAAGTGCAATCTCATGCTGTGACAAATTGCAGCTTTCACCAAAGAGTGGCTTTAATTATATAGTGGATATCTTTTATAGTTTCCTTAACCCGCCACATCACTGAGCGAACATCCATCACCATCATCCTATCAATATAGTTTTTGTTTTTAATAAGTGAACTCTACCAAGGTTTTGCCAATGTAAAGGCAAAATACGTTTATATGGAGTGGACTCTGTCTTCAGCTTGAGGTTTTAGTATGAACAATAAAGGATAAATACAGCATCTTCAGTCTACAGCTAGTGGAAAATACTGCAAACATCGATTCTTTGGGGGCTATTAGAAGATTATCTTAGTTAAAAGAAGGGTCTGGCACAGCCTAGACCTAGTGGTATCCCGAAATGCAACTCAATCTTTAAATAATTACCACTGTGTCCTTGATTCTTGACAGTCTTGCAGTTAATAAGTGTTACTGTATAAGAAAGTGAGTCAGACACATCAGAAAGCGCTTTAAATGAAAGAAAGAAAGAAAGAAAGAAAGAAAGAAAGAAAGAAAGAAAGAAAGAAAGAAAGAAAGAAACTTACCAGACCATAGACGAAACTCAGCAAGGTGCCGCAAAAGAGAAAACCTAAAGTGTGTATGATCAGCGTGGCTCCCATCCCGACTCAAGTTCGCGTAAATTGATGTCAGATTAAATGGGATTTCTCTGATGTTTACGTCTGTTTAAGCGCCGTCAAAGAGCCAGTCATTTCGCCTCCATCTCCTCTCCTCCCATTACATCGTTTGCTTGTAAAATTATGAATATTTTCTCACGGCTTTTCCTTGTGACAGATCTGCAGGCTCGATTCAAACTGTTCCCACTCTCTCTCTCCCGCTCGCGTTTTATTTCTCTGCATCTGTCTGCCTTTTTTTTTTTTTTCTGAAATTACATCCACATGTCAGAACTATTTATGTCCTTCTCCTTCTGCGGTAGGAAGTTCAAATGATTCTTTGTGGAGTAGAAACCGACACTTTATTTTTAGGTCTTTTAAATTTCCCTTCAGCCCTGCTGTAAAAAAAGCGACATAATAAAGCGGTGTCCCTCAGGCTTCTCTCGGGACGTCAAAAAATAACGGTTAAACTCTCGGCTGAACTGTTTTAACGGACACCGATGGTGAATCTGACAGAAATAGGCTACACACAATAAAGAAAATATTCAGGCTTTTTTATCAGTAAAACACCGTTTGTAAGTTAAACTGACAGACTTCAAACGCAAATGTTGTCTTTATTGAAATACGTGACGCTTAAAGTTCGTTTTATGTGAACTAACGCTAATTATGAAAAACGCGGCTAGTTTCAAAATGAACTGAAAGTTTCACATCTATTTCAAAACGTGTATTCGCTTTAATTTTGAGGCAGATGTGAATCTGACAGCTACGAGACAAACACAATGTTTTACATTGAAAAAAAAAAAAAATCCTACGTTTACTTCACAGTTAACGTCACGTCACGCCGCACCGCTGAAAAAAAAATAATATTTTCAGATTATTTTAAGCAAGTTGTCCTCTTTGACCAAACGGCTCCGGACTAGCACACGTCGGTAACCCTCACTGAACCTCTGAGTGTAGTACATATTGAAGTAGAGGCAGGTATCGCTAACAGGCGTGAAGGATTTTGATTGGCTTACGGGGAAAGGGTGAGGGATTTGATTGGCTCACGGTCTCCAGGGGTTCATTACACCACGACTCGAGACGACACGCGCTTCCCGCCCCTTTTGCACAAGCTGCGCATTCAGTGCTGTACTTTATGTTGGCAAAAGAGCGTTTATTAGCGGTCCGCGTCGACACCGTGCAATGCAACTGATGAATATATGCAAATCCATTGCTGGGTTTAAATTCTCGCTGGCTTCTGAAATACATCTTTCAGCAATATTTGCTTTTTTTTTAATATTTGCTTTTTCATTAAATAGTCAGTCAAGTCTACTTCTGACAACACCTTGGTTTACACACTTGGCTTCGTTTGTATTAGTGATTTATTATTGATTTAGCCTATATTTTTATTTCACACACACACTTTATTTCTTGGAATGAAAAGAATAAGTTGCCTTTCAAGTCTGTTTTAGGCTACGTTCTGAAGTTGCAATGCTATAGCAAGCATTGAAAAATCACGAGTAATATAATAGCACATTTCTCATTCACAGGCTGCACTATTTGAGTTAGGCTGTCTTATTTATTCATAATATAAATCATACATTATATGCAATGATTATGCTGTCATTCGTCTGTTATTAAAACAGACATATAATTCTCTTTATGCAGAAATGTTTTCTGAAAACACCTGCAATTGCTGATAAAGAAGCAACTCAATAAAAGTCAAGAGCCCAACTAAAGCAAACACTGATCTTGGTTTACACACTTGGCTTCGTTTGTATTATTGATTTATTATTGATTTAGCCTATATTTTTATTTCACACACACCTTTTTCTTGGAATGAAAAGAATAAGTTGCCTTTCAAGTCTATTTTACATGCATACAAAAGTTGCAATGCTACACTCTAAAAAATGCTGGGTTAAAAACAACCCAAGTTGGGTTGAAAATGGACAAACCCAGCGATTGGGTTGTTTTAACCCAGCGGCTCGGTTAAATGTTTGCCCAACCTGCTGGGTAGTTTTATTTAACCCAAATATTGTTTAAAAATTACTGTATTTCTTGCTTAAAATGAACCCAAAATATGTTGGAAATTAACATTTATTAATATGTTTAATAAACAAACATTTATTAATACTTTTTTTGAATAATATTTAAACAATAAACATTTATTAAATTGCTTATTAATAAATGCTCATCTTTTTGATTATTATTGTTGCCTCTAGTAATTATGAGTCTGATTTTTAATTTCCAACCTATTTTGGGTTCATTTTAAGCCAGACATATAGTAATTTGTAAACAATTGTTGGGTTAAATAAAACTACCCAGCAGGTTGGGCAAACATTTAACCCAACTGCTGGGTCAAAACAACCCAATCGCTGGGTTTGTCCATTTTCAACCCAACTTGGGTTGTTTTTAACCCAGCATTTTTTAGAGTGTATAGCAAGCAGTTTGATTGAAAAATCTGATCGCTTTAAAAATAACATTTCTCATTCACAGGCTGCACTATTTGAGTTAGGCTGTCTTATTTATTCATAATATAAATCATACATTGTAATTAGGCTATACATTAGCTATCATATAGCAAATGCCTATGTTCATTGGGCTTTAAAGATGTATAAAAAAAAAAAAAGTAATTCCAAATCTGATGCTGCTGCTGTTGTTTTTGTAGAACATTAGAAATTACCACATCCATCAAGCTCAAAATACATCATAAAAGCACCAGATCTGTTGGCTAATATCTTCTGAATCAATATCCCAGCTAACAGACATTGATTTGTAACATTCCAAGAACATAAAAATGTCTTGTTTGCTTAATGTTAGTAGAATGTTATTTAAAGGTTAGTATGATGTTCCTGAAACATTCCTACAATCATTTAAACATCTGCTGNGATGTATAAAAAAAAAAAAGTAATTCCAAATCTGATGCTGCTGCTGTTGTTTTTGTAGAACATTAGAAATTACCACATCCATCAAGCTCAAAATACATAATAAAAGCACCAGATCTGTTGGCTAATATCTTCTGAATCAATATCCCAGCTAACAGACATTGATTTGTAACATTCCAAGAACATAAAAATGTCTTGTTTGCTTAATGTTAGTAGAATGTTATTTAAAGGTTAGTATGATGTTCCTGAAACATTCCTACAATCATTTAAACATCTGCTGTGAACAAGCACTGAAAGAAAGAGAAATAAGAACACAAACTTTGTTCAGCCACAGCCTTAGATGAAGTGAAGATAAAAGACATTCAGGATCTGATTAGAGCAGCTCCACAAACAGCATTACCAGCTTCACTTATTACTAACCAGACTGACTTTATTTCTGTCACACGTCTACAGAAGATCTTATTGAGAATTAACAGAGGTTTGTTTGAGGTCACCATCATGGAGATCAGTGTTTGCTTTAGTTGGGCTCTTGACTTTTGTTGAGTTGCTTCTTTATCAGCAATTCCAGGTGTTTTCAGAAAACATTTCTGCATTGTTAAAACAGATCAACGTGTCTGTTTTAATAACAGACAAATTACTGTTTAATCTGCAGTTTTGCTTACTTTTCGAATTGAAATGATATTTGACAAGTAATAAACACAAATGATGTGATAAAATCATTTGTAACACTGAAGTGATTTGTGTAAGATCGTCTAAAACTATTTTAAAGTTAAATACAGCACACTTAGACATCATACAAACCTCAACAATGGAGACAATAAAAATTCAGCTGCATAATTTATTTATGCCGCAATGCATGCTGGGAGCCATTAATGTGTTTTGCATGCTGGCATGAAGCAGGTCACCGTTGTTGTGTTTCATATGCAGAATGTTGATGTCTTTGAGTGTATAAATGAGACAAAACATGTCTTAAACAGAAAGTTCACAATGACAGTGTTATTTATACACTCACAAACATCAACATATGAGATAAAACAAAAGTATTACAAATTATTTTGGTTGGGTTTTCATACTTCTTAATGATATTTAAATTCCTTAAGTCAGAAATTACAGCAATTAAAGGGTTAGTTCACCCAAAAATGAAAATTCTGTTATTTATTACTCACGCTCATGCCGTTCCACACCCGTAAGACCTTCGTTCATCTTCAGAACACAAATTAAGATATTTTAGTTGAAATCCGATGGCTCAGTGAGGCCTGCATAGCAAGCAATGACATTTCCTCTCTCAAGATCCATTAATGTACTAAAACATATTTAAATCAGTTCATGTGAGTACAGTGGTCCAATATTAATATTATAAAGCGGCGAGAATATTTTTGGTGAGCCAAAAAAAACCAAAATAACGAATTATTTAGTGATGGCCGATTTCAAAACACTGCTTCAGGAGGCATCGGAGCGTTATGAATCAACGTATCGAATCATGATTCGGATCGCGTGTCAAACCGCCAAACTCCTGAAATCACGTGACTTTGGAGCTTTGAATCGCTGATTCGACACACTGATTCATTATGCCCCGAATCTTCCTGAAGCAGTGTTATTCGTTATTTTGTTTTTTTGGCGCACCAAAAATATTTTTGTCGCTTTAAAATATTAATATTGATCCACTGTACTCACATGAACTGATTTAAATATTTTTCTAGTACCTTTATGGATCTTGAGAGAGGAAGTGTCATTGCTGGTAATGGAGGCCTCACGGAGCCATCGGATTTCAACAAAAATATCTTAATTTGTGTTCTAAAGATTAACGAAGGTCTTATGACCTTGAATCTAAACCTAGATCTTATGATTTAGTCCCTCAGAAGTAATTCGTAAAACGACTCATTCAGAAACAACATGTAAAACCTGAAAAGGTTGATTCTGTTTTTGCTTTGTTTGGAAGAATTTTTAAAGCAGAGAAACTCATCTCATAAATGGTAGCGTAAAATCAGCGTTTCTTCCTCTGGCCATGAACTATTCCCTGAGTAAATGTAAATGAAAGTGAACGGTTCCGCTCATTTCACATGGGTAGAAATTCTAGTACATTGACTGAGCAGGCACTGCTTTGGCATTCCAGGTTGTTTTACACTTGATTATACTATATATATCCCTGAAGTAAAAGATTTTTTTTTTTTAACCTCAATAAAAATATGAAATTTTTCACTGATTAGATGACCGTCTCCCTCATTAGGGGCAATACAAACTGACTGCCTGAAGTTCAAAAACTCTAACTAAAGGGGATTTAAATGAAGTTTTTCCTGCACTATAGTATGCTCAAAGGGGGAAAAATGCCATTCTCGTGATATCAGTAGATTAATCTGTAGTCTGACAGAGCGCATCTGGAAT
The DNA here is from genome assembly GCA_003731715.1 of Anabarilius grahami. Lineage (NCBI taxonomy): Eukaryota > Metazoa > Chordata > Actinopteri > Cypriniformes > Xenocyprididae > Anabarilius > Anabarilius grahami. Next base: position 326,094 of record RJVU01046797.1, read on the forward strand.
AGCAATATGATATTATTTCCATTTTACATTAAAAGATAAGAGCTAAGTAATTTTTCTCCTACACTGCAACTGTGGCTCAACTGAAACTTAATATTAGTGTCAAATATATTAAACTTCTAAGAGTACAATATGGGTCAAACATTAAACAATATTCCATAGCAATTTCTTTCTTCTGAACAATTTCAGTCTTTTAACACAACTGTACCATTTAATTCAATTTTCTCTTTACTGCATAATATATATATATATATATATTCTGAGGGTGCTAAAAAATCGAAATATTGAGAAAATCACCTTTAAAGTTGTCCAAATGAAGTCCTTAGCAATGCATATCTACTCACAAAAATACATATCTGATATACAAAATATCTTCATGGAACATGATATTTACTTAATATCATTTTTGGCATGAAAGAAAAATTTATAACTTTGACACATACAGTGTAGTGTTGGCTATTGCTACAAATATACCCATGCGACTTATGACTGGTTTTGTGGTCCAGGGTCACACACACACACACACACACACACACACACACACTTAAGAATCAGCGGATGATGAATTAGAGTTTAGATATAACAGTTTTGATATTTGCTACAATCTGATATGAAACCACACAATAAACTCCTCCTCATAGTTTCTGTTTTGTCATCTGTAAAGTGAAATTTAACCTATAAAGGCATGTTTTTTAGTCTTTCCTAAACATTCGGCTTCAGTAACACCCTCAAAATGATAGCACTAAACTTTGTGAGTTGTGTTTGAAATAGAGCTGACTGAGACCTTTGAAAGCATATTTTGCACTGTAAATCTGCCCTTGCAGAAGTTCAGTGTCATGTTTGAAGCTTACAAGGGAATGACTCACAGTCACAACAGCATGTTTAAAAATTATTAAAAATAATCCTATCCTTATATGGTTCTAAACTGGGAAGTTTTCACATCAAATGAGCCATTATCATTTTTCAGAAATGATAAGTATCCTTACAGGTCCAGTGCAAGGAGAAAGGGCATCATTGTACCGCACGTTATTTAACACCTCTCAGTAATCCTCTACAGCGACACTAAACCCCTGCAGTGAAGATCTAAAGGCAGGCAGCAATTTCATTTTCCTATCATACACCACACACACACACACTGCACATTTTTTAAGCCTGTATCATTCTAGTCGATATTGCTGTATCTCCATTAGTCGCTATATTGTTGTTGAAACAGATAGCCTCTGATCTCTGCCTGCCATCTGGCAACATTAAAATCCACCTACAGCACAAGTCCCTGCTAAGCGCAAAACAAACAGCATCATGCTGCAGCAGAGCAGATGAGATGATGAGTATTATATGATGACAGTGTTAAGCCTCTTTAAGGTTGAGAGAGCTGTTCATTTCTGAAATTAGACAGTCAGGCTTTGCTGCAAGTAGCTTTCTAAATGGGCCCTTGCATAATTTTTTTTTTTTTTTTGAGGGTAGTGTATTTCCGTATAGGCAGTCCCTGTAATAATGTTTCATTGATTGTTGCTGTGATTGTTGAGGTTTTCCAAGGGTGACAAATTGAGCTTTTATGCCACTCTGAAATTTACAGTCATGATTTATAATAATAGCTTCAGTTTGATTCACAATTTGCTGGGTGTCTTCAGCAGTATGAAAAATGTCTTAGGGTTACATATGTGACCCAGTTCCCTGAGAAGGGAAAGGGATGCTGCATCAGTTGCAATGGTAACGCCTTCAGTGTGCGCCGGTGTTGAAGCTTCGGTATGAAGCACAATTCATTGGCTGAGGCAGTCAGGTGACGTCACTCTATACACTGTAAAAAATGATTTGTTGGTTTAACTTAAAGGTGCTAAAGAGGATGTTTTGTTTTATAAATTTTTGCAATATTACTTGAAACTGTCTTTACTAACTGATTAAAGACTATTTATTAGGTGCACTGAAAGGAATAATATTAATATACATCATTTGTGCATGAGGTAGGGCCTTAAAAACATCAGCCAATCGTTTATGCGATCTCTGGCTTGTCAATCACTGCCATTACGTTGCTTGTGAGAGACGTGCGCAGATTGGCCCTCTGGCTTGTCAATCACTGCCATGACGTTGCTTGTGAGAGACGTGCGCGGCTGCGCGCTCCAGTAACTTTCCACACTCCACAGGTGCCGCATGCAACGTTTTTGTCAGGAGACAGGAGTAACAACTGCAGATTATGAGTTACCTGCGGTGAGTCCGACATAATGAATCCACTAACACGACACAGCGAATGCCGGTGGTAAACAAACACTCGTGTTCCAATACTCCTGCACAAGTTTTGGGAGGCGTTCCCTCGAACTGAGCTGTGAAGGAGGGGGGTTGTTCTTACGCATGCGCTCATTTCAAAAACTCACTAACAGTGTTTGGGTTCTCAGTCGACGAAAAGATCCTCTGTATCACCTTTAAAGTAAGTTGCCTTACCTGGTTGCCTTAAAATTTTGAGTTCATTTAAAGAAAATTTGAGTTGATACAAAGAAAAAGATTATAGTTTATTCAACAGAAACTCAAAATATGATGTTATCTTAACAACATTTGCGAACCTAAGCTGATTTGTCAAAAGATTTGTGAAAAGTTGTGATAACAAATCATTAAAATATTTTTCACAGTGTAAAGACGTGCGTGCGATAGATGTCATCAGCTTTGATTTGTCTGAAGGAATACTTGCAGGCATGCCTGAAGTATGGAAACACAACGCAGCATATCTTTCCCTTCTCAGGGAACCAGGTTACATATATAACCCTAAGTCCCTGTCCACATGAACTTGGGTATTTTTAAAACCGCAGCTTTTTCTATGCGATTTGACCATTCTTACACACACAAACGCAGTATCCGGTCACTGAAACCGAACATTTTTGAAAACACCTGCCAGGGTGAAGATTTTTTAAAACTCCGGAAATTTTGGCTTGTGACTTCAAAACCGGTAATAACCTTTTTTCCAGGATTCTGATTGGCCAACATGGCTTTACGGTTAGGGTTATATCGGCACCTGTTGGTTTGGCATGCTCTTGACAGCGCTTCATAGCGGGTTTTTGCATTTTCATGTTCATGTTTCATGTTCTCTGTTTATAAAAAATACCCATCTTTGTGTAGACTAGGCCTAAGATGTTCAACGCTGCATCAGTTGCTGATGCTATGGGAACGTTAATACCCACTTTGCCATAATGAAAAATGCCTGCACTCAAGCTGAGATAGAAACAACAAGTGAGTAGGCGTACAACAACCCAGGGATCTAAGTCCAGGGTTGCCTTTTATCTTCTTTTTTAGTTTTCCAGTTGCCAAAGCACTTACTGAGTGACCATCTGTAAGAGCTTCAGTGTATAGAGATGTGAACACTCACTCCAGCTCAATGCACTTGCTCATGATAGAGTCTAATTTTCTAGAGTCCTTGGGAGCAGAGCTAGCAAAGGAAGCTGTAGACATAGCCTCAACCATGTCCAGCTTACATCTTTTACAGAAAGTGAATAAAAATACCTATAAGTGGGTTGTCCTTCACACATCTCAACATCGTAAAGCTCTTAGAAAGCAATCCAATCCGGATGCATGCAGCCATACCCGCACTCCAACCTGATGTACTTAAACCTCCAACCATAATGTACTGGAGAGGGCAACAGATGAGAGTGGGACACGAATGGCAATACAGTCCATCTTCTGCTCTGCCAACACTGCCCACATCATTCAGGGAAGAGTTTTCACATCGCCACGGAAAAATTATGGGGGGTTCTTTCTAAGAAATACACATTCCCAGGGCTTAAGCCCCTGCCTCAGCAGGATGTCTTTAATGAGCCGCATTTCCCTAGAGTGAACAGACATAGTCTATGTCTATGTTTTTGTCTCCGTGCCTTCAAAAATGAAAAGGGCGATAAACTACAGATTGCTGCACTTGCATGTCAACTCAACTTAGACCCTCATACCCCCTCATGGATTGCCAGGAGTCCTGGTCCAACACCCACTTCCACTATGGGAAGCACCATGTGCCTCTTAGGCAAAATAGGCAAGAGAGTAGATAAAAAATGGCGATTTTCAACCAACTCCATTGTTTACCCCTTCTCTCTTTTTTCAGCTCTTTCTTTCCTCTGGAGTGTGCACTACATTCCCTACTGGAGGCTTGAGAAAAACCCACTCCAACAACCTCCTGTGCCCCAACACCCTCACTAGGGCAAGGAGGGGGTGTGGGTGGAGACCCAACGCAGAACCTCACGACTTCAGGTCCTAGTGTTGTAGTCAAGACCACCTAATCCGAGACCAAGTCGAGACCAAGACCAGACCAGCACTCCTTAAATGCATAAAGATCCACATTACCATCTGAGAAGTGATTTATTTTAATCAGTAAATATAATTAGAATAAGACACAGTTACCAATATACCAATTATAGCAATTTGGCCATTTCCAATTATTGGGGAGACTTGTCCCCCTCAATGCCTATGGTGGTTACAGCCCTGGTCTGACATGGCTGGGATGGCTAGACTGGGGCCTTCAGTGCAGATAAATAATAATAATTCTAATAAATAATTCTAATAAGTTCGATGGTGAACCTGTGATTACATTTTCTCCCACAATTTCGTCAACTAATCATGGATATCAGGGAGAAACGTAAGGCTCACACAGAGGCAATGTTGATGACTTGGCAGGAATCATTCATCTAGCATGCTCTGAAAGACTTCCTGCTTCTCCACCGACCAGTCTAGACAAAGTCTAGCCATGGCATGGGTCATAACTTCTAATAACTCCTCAAACACGAGGCTATGGGAGGAGGTGGTATATCACAATGAATGCTGCCAACTCTCTCCAGAGCTGACCGCATGTGCTCCGCTCCAAAACAAAACACTCAATGATTGTGCGCATCGTCACCCACAATGAAGCGAGGACACTATGATGCACACTTTCTAAATGTATGCTTACTTGCTTCCATCTTAAATAATTTTTGGGACAGACAACAATAAATAAGACACAACACACAGAGCGCTTCCTAAAGACAGTGACGGTGTTTTTACACATGCTTCAGACACCGGCACAACTGATGCAGAACATCTTTTTCCTTACATTTTTAATACATTTATTAGTACACAATCATTATTTTCCAAATAAATACATGCAATAAAATAAAAATATTTCAAATCCTTTTTTTTTTTTTTTTTGTAAATGAAAAGCTATATTTAGATGGATGAGAATCTTACTCTTAACCTTACTTTCTCATTAGGNGTACCACATGGCATATTACAGCCTGTACAAAGCTGGCTATGTCACAAAGTGTAAATTAAATTTCTTCACTTACATTCTGGATCTTGAAAATCTCTCTCTTTCTGTTCACAGTGCAGTTGATTCCAGCTTGGTTAAAGACCAGAATTTTGCCCTCTGCTGAGTTACAGAGCCACTGAACTGGAAGAGGAAAACATTGGGCTGAGGTTCCTGCCCCTGGCACTGACGCAGAAGGGCTCACCTGGGTCTCTTATGAGACATCCAGCCTCAGCATAAGCTCCTGAGGTCTAAAGGGGTTAGTTTTACACAGAGAGACTGTGTGCTGCTCTGAAAATGCCATACTTACAGTTGTTTGCTTTGACCTAATGCAACTGAGAAATGTTTCCATGTCAGAACGCTTATGAAGTAGATTGTGACATGATGCATGTCGTTTATCTTAACCTTTGGCTTTGTAGGATGCTGGATTCCAGTACATAACACAGTTAAATGCCAATATTTAGGGTCTAAGCACAGAAAGTGCATTAGCGGCCCCTATTGTTTTCCTAAGGTTTTTTTTTTTTTTTTAGGGTCCAAGCACTAAAAGTATGCAGGGCACTATTGTTCTCCTAAGAAATATATTATTGTTATTATTATTATTATTATTATTTCAAGGTTTCAGTAGCTTTGGGGGCCACAAAAAAATTGTTGAAATTTCATGGGCAAAAGCTGGCACACAGGCGTCCCCTTGAATGAATTAAATAAACTTGGAGTGCACTTGCACATATATGTGCGAAACTTATTACACAATGATGAATATCTAAATTCTGTAAAAGAATAAAAGAACAACAAAATAATGTTTTTTTTTTTTTGTTTTTTTTTAAATGATGGTGCTACCACTATATATATGGTCATAGAGACCCCAAATGTGGTCAATTTTCATCATTTTCAGTTCATAGGGCTACCAATAATGAGAATATTATCAAAAATAGCTGCAATACGGGGCCAAGCCCCTGAAAAAAGCATATTTAGTAAAAGTGGGAGCGAAGGACTAAAGGGCAAAGAGGAAAGACAGACAAAATAACAACAGCTTCTGATCTAGTCGGTTTTATTTCACTCTTATTCAGTTAAAGCATCAAAGGTTTCACAAATTCATGCTGCAATTCACCAATACATGCAACAAAATGAACAAATATATTGTTTCATGTTTTTGTAACAATATATATTACACAAATACACAGATATCCTGCGATGTATAATTGGATATAATTAATAAAATTGGAAAGCACAAACAAATTCCTATCCATTTGCATTTGAACTCTGCCTCAAGTACATTTCAAGGAGTAATGAAGCATAGCTGGAACACCGCTTGAACTCTTATCAGAAATAAACACTGGCTTAGAAAACACTGGGCATAATTTCGAGGCTCTTATGCGGTGTCCTATGCCCTAATACAGTTTAACCCTGTAAAGCCTGACATGTTAAATAATAGTGAGATTTTTTTAATGGAACATTTTATTAAATCTTTAGATAAAAACGTATGCGTGTGGGTTGAATGATGCAATCCAATACAATGATGACTGAGAGATAAACGGATATGGATCAAGTAACCTCATACTGTAGCTATTCAGTAGTCTGCCAAAGTTACTTTAGCTAAGCCATACAGGCAATGAAGCGAATGATGTCACAGCTTTATGGATGCGGGCCCCAATCCGCCCGGGCCATATGCACATGCATACCCTGCATACCCAGACACTACGCCACTGTTCACTGGAACTCATTTCAACTGGGATAGTCCTACTTCCGACCTTGTCTCATTGTGGCAATAAGTTAGGCCACATCTGCAAAACTTGCTTCAGCTAAAAGAATAATGAATTATGTTGATCATTTAAGCTTGGTGCACATTGTACAATGTGTGAACATGATCCCTGCTGTATATACTACTTTGTACAACTCCTCCCACCCCTGCCAAAAAATATGGTCAATTAGGTACACACACACACACACACACACACACTTTGAACATTGTGGTTACATAACATTACATATTATCAGCCCTGTTTAAGTCCCGGCTCAGACAGGGGGCCTTTCTGTGTTTGCATATTCTCCCCATGTTATTGTAGTTTCCTCTACACTTTAAAATAATGGTCAAGATCACTAGTTACTACAGAATGACGGAATGAAGTTGACACTTGAGTAATTAGTGAGCGCCTTCTCATGGGTTTAGCAAATAATTATGTTTTAATATTTTCCATACAGTACAGACATTTCTGAGGTACACAGAGTTATATGCCTTTGGTAGATTGGGTCTGAAAACTTAAACATAACACATACGGGCCAGTAGGTGACACTCTTCCCTTCCAAAACTGCTCATCCCTGTAACATAACAAAACCTCTGGAAAATGTCCCATCACCTGCTGTGCCAGGATCAGTGTTGTTACCCCAAACACCAGCCCCCACCATCCTGAGCAGAGAGGAGCCTAAATCAGCAGCTGAAACAAAATGATCCCAGCACAGATGGGATATCTGTTGGAATATTACACAAAAGAAAAATGCTGACTGGTATCTAACTTGTTACACGCAGTGACACCTGTTCAACACGTGACACACACACACACAATAGACAATGCTTTTTATTTTTTTTTAGGTGCCTCATACAGTCAGAGAGTGAATCTTTTGCACAAAAGATAGGTACTTTAAAGGTGCAGTGTGTACATTTTAGCGGCATCTAGCGGTGAGGTTGCGAATTGCAGTATAGAGAAGCTACTGTATGTCGTCTGAGACAATCAAGAGCAGTTTGTCCATTTAGGGCTACTGTAGAAACATGCTGGCGCAAAATGCCGACTTAACATGTAAGGGGACCCACGGTGTAAGTAGATAGAAATGGCTCATTCTAAGGTAATAAAAACATAGTTATGTATATTATATTGCATTTATGTCAATAAATTGACATAAATGCACATTGCACCTTTAAAAGTACATATTAGTACATTTTCACTTTTGTACCTTAGGGTACTGCCCCAGTGACAAGAATTTCTGACAGTGTGTATATATACTGTATATATATATATATATATATTTGTTTTATATTTATATAAAACAAAGTTTCTGAAACAATCAGGCTTTCACTTAAGCTTTCATTTCATGAAGAGTAAAAGAATTGCAAATGTCTCAGGTCTGGGAGAAGCTCTGAGAAGAGTGACTGTTTCATCTCACACATTAAGATGCACCGTGCAGAAACGAAACCACCTACTGCAGCCAAAGCATAAGAAACACATTTAGTCTTTTCCAAGGCTCATATTAAAAAAATATAGACTTCTGGTAATCCATAGTCCCATGAGACCAAATCGATAAGTTTGGATCTAACAGCATCCAATATATATGGTGTTGCAAGGGGAGGAGTACAGTAAGAAGTGTCTGGATCCCACAGTGAAGTTTGGTGGTATAAAGTTCTTATATAAGGATGAATGAGTGCTGAAGGAGTGGGGGAGTTGTGCTTCACACATCATTGTGTGATATACATACTCGTGGGTGACACTTTATTTCAATGGTCCACTTTAGACATTCTACTAGCTTCAAGTAACTGTGCAACTACATGTCAAATAGCAGTCATTAGAGTATTAGTAGACTGTCTGCTTAATATCTGCTCACACTTAATTTTGATGTGCTCAAACATTCTACTGACTATAAGTGACTTTGCAACTACATGTCAACTTATTCTACTAACCCTAACAGATTTTGTATAGACAGGTTGAGCCATTTTCTAGGGTTTTTATGTAGTTTTAGAAGCTATATGGAGAGATATATCCAGCTAGGCAGTTTTCAGAACAGCTTTAAATCTGTTTTACTTCATTTGTGTCTCAATATGCTACATTTTAAAATGATTTTAAATGCATTTTTAAAACGTCTTGAGTCTTGCATCACATTGTTATGCACACCTATAGCACTGTGAGATTGTCATTATTTATTATTTTCTTTATATAATTCTCTTTTTTGTATATGTATCTGAATGTTTTATTCATCTGAAATCATGTGAAAATTATTTCATTATGACAAAGGTTCACCAAAAACCATTATGAGTTATTATGATTCTTACCCCACTTTTATCCTTTGGAGAGGAGTATAGATAATTTGAAATGGGAAGAATCATTTGAACCCTGTATAAATGTGTGGGTTAAGATCATAAGAATTTATATCAAGCTACAAAATAATTAGTTTGAACAATGAGAAGCCTCTCAATAAGTAGGCCTCTGGTTCATGTTGTTTTTATAAATATATGACTAAACACAATGACATACATACTGATCCCTCTTTATTTATTAGGAGTTAGTCATAAATAATGCTTTAACCACCACTGCAGATTAAAAAGAAGAATAGAAATGAATGCGATTTTCCTCTTTGGGGAGTCTAATTGCTTCTGAGTTGCCCTCTGCATGCTGCTTTTAAACAACAGTCTTTGTAAATTGTTTGCTGAGCCCCAGCAGCTGCTTTTAGACATGAAGGTCACTTCAGAGGGGGTCAAATGACAATTGTCATTGTAATTTAGCTGTTGTTCATACCAAGTGAACAACAGGTTGTTGCTAAAATAACGTCCTAAACAGATCTTGCATGGTTTACAAGCTTGTGTTCTGTGGTCTCATGGCTGGCATGTTTCAAATGCATTCAGCACCGATCACCTGATATAGTCTTTACACAGCCTGTGTTGTTATGCAAAGCTGGAGCCATTTATACACATGTTCAGTGCACAGTTCTTTCCATCTGTGGCAGGTTGGCTGTGAGGTGAACGTCATATTAAGTTCACAGAGGTGTCATAAATAATGGAAAGTGGCTATGTTGTTTAATTTAATTGGCGGTTCATAGGCACTTAAAGCCAGGAAACTGCACCTATTCTGAAGTGAACTAATCCTTTAACATTTTTTCCTTCAAATTTCTAAAAGTGGTTTTTAGATGTTATTTCAACATTTTTAAAAAATTCCACAAGCATTATTCTTACATTATCTGCAGAGCATTGTTGCCACTTTAAAGATGCATTTACTGTAAATCGTGGCATCTTTTCATCATTCCTAACCTAACCTCTCTACTATCCCTATAAATTAACATGGCGAAAAGATTATTTCCAGTAGTTAGTTAGTTGGTTTATTATCAGCTATCAAGCAGAGCAAATAGCTTTGTTACAAACTGAAACACTTCAGACGACAGGTTTGTGGAAACAAACATATCACTTAACAGCTGATCATGTTTGTCAAACTATCATCAAACCCTTGAGTTGAATCAGCTGTGACTCCACACATTTGCAACACTTGAAAACTGTTGGTGGTCCATGGCTGATGAACGGACAACTCCAGTATTTTGTACCAGGACTTGATGTCCATTAAGTTGTATGAACATCAAATGGAGGCTTTTGCTCAGAAAAATACCCCCACATTTCAGAAGAGACCTCAGTAACATCACATAATGTGTTCAGATTGTTTTCATTTGTCACATTTGTCTCCTCGTGCTTTCAGAAGTCATCTCAACCACTTTACAAACTGTGCAATATGAAGTCAAACATTTCCTTATACTACCATACAATATGCATTAATAATGAAATTATTCAAGGATTGTGTCTTTCAGCAAAGTTCCAGGGTTTCTGATCTTGTAATATGATGTCTGGTGCATGACTGCTTCCAAGAACAAATGATCAGCCCAGTGCACATGAACTGCATAGAGTTATTCTCGTGCTGTATTTCGATGATTAAGTGTAACTCACCCTATTTCCTCATCATTTGACTCAATATAACTTGACTTGAAGTAAAAATGTTAGCACAAAAACATGAATCTATACTTCATGACTCGTTTTATTTCTGAAATGTTCTAGTTAGTCGTTTGTCTAACATGTACTTGTTTCAGAATGTTCAGAAGACATTTAAAAGGAACGTTTACATAATGTTTGCAGAATGATACTTTAGAATTTTCTCTTAATTTTCAAAGAAACAAGAAAAAAATGAAACTTTTAAAACATTTAATGAACTGGACATTTTGAACATTCGTGTTTTGATAACTTAATAGGGTATTTTGGCAAAACATTCTTAGAATGTAATTTTATTAGCTGAGATGAGACATAAGGATTCAATCCTGAGGTTTGAAGGAGAAGCCTGTTGGAGCAGTTACTGTATGTGGGCGGAGCTCTGACAGACGGCACAGCTGAAGATCCTTCCTGCTCATCTTCCTCTCTCTATATATATTCTTCTTTTGGGAAAATTTACTAGCAAAAAATACACATCACCTATGAATGAGCACAGCAGTTTGCATTACCAATCTCCAGAAGGGTGAATTGAAAAATCAAAAGAAATAAGAAGTTATGGTTTCGGATAAGAAAAATAATGCCTTGTTTTAGGCCTGTTAATAATATTTCATTACTGTTGTGCAAAAAGTACTTGTGTCCAAAATGGCTGAAGAAGCTCTTTAATCAAAATAACACTAATTGAACAGTAATGAGAATTTTGTGGTAATGAGAATGCAAACATTTTCTGAATGCAAAATAATGTTTTCTTTTTTGATTTGGAGGTTTAATTATTATAATAATTATTATTTTTGACAAAGTTTTGACTTAACATTAGTTAACTAACATGAACTAAGAATGAACAATACTTCTACAGTATTTATTAATCTTAGTTAATGTTAATTTCAGCATTTACTAATACATTGTTAAAATCATAAGGTGTATTTGTTAACATTAGTTAATGCACTGTGAACTAAAGATTAATAAATACTGAAACAAACGTATTGCTCATTGTTCATCATTGTTGTTGTTCATGATAAATAATACATTAACTAATGTTAACGAATGAGACCTTGTTGTAAAGTGTTACCATTTTTTTAATTGGCAGAACCTCCCTCACAGCTTCTGTGTGGATGAACACCGACGAGCAATAACTGACCACGTATCACACCATATATATTGTTTATTGTTTTATTCAGCCATGAAATGTATATATCTTTGCCTCATCTAAACTCTTAAAAATAAATATTAGAAACAAAGGGGTTTCACAGCCTAATTTCATAGAAGAACTATAGTTCTTTAGAAAATGTACTGGTGCTTGAAAATATAAATAACTTTTTATTTTTTTAAATTCCTTATGGGAAAAAATATGTTTTTTGAGAAGAAGACGGTTCTTTACTGAATCTAAGACGTAAGGATCAAACACCTTGATGTGGAAACTCACAAGCATCTTAGTGATTGGGCTTTTAAATGTAAATGTGTCTGATTGCACTGGATCATTTAGAATAACATTTATCCCTGAACAGCTGAAAAACTGCATTCAGAGGAGATGTGGCATGCATTATAAATGATCAAAGCCCAATATTCAGCAATATTATTGATTTGACAGCACCGACGCCATCGGATGAGAGCAAAACATGATCTGAAGTGAGCTGAATAATGACACTATTGTCTTCTGTAGAGCTTATTAAACTGAATTCAATCAACACTGAACTTAATTGAGCTGAATAATGCAATTTGCATCAATAATTCTGTTACATTCCTTCTTATTACTGTGAAGCTGCTTTGAAACAATTCCTTTTGTATGAAGCGCTATAAAAATAAAGTTGACTTGACTCTGAATGACATATCATGTGTCTTTAACTGTGGCTCCTCTTTGTTTTAAAGTGTGAAGATGAGCAAAATCCATAACCCTGAATTTCTCTGTATATTAACAAACCTGGTGTCTCAATGGCCCTGTACAGATGGACGAGAGAATCTATTGTGAGAGAACAATGTGTCTCAAATAGAAGCCTTAGCGCTCGTCCTTTTACGGCCTTCCTCTTGGTATCTGGCACCTTCTTGGGACAAAAGGGGGCCGGACTTACCTGCTAGTCTGAGGATAAAGTGTCGTCCCGCAGCATGGAGTCCTGTACCCAGAGTGTGTCTGACCCTGTGCCGTCTCTGTCCCTCTGTGTTGCATCGTAACCATCAGCATGGCCCCCAAGAAGAAGGAAGAGCCCAAACCAGTAGCTGCACCCAAACCCCCAGAGCCCGAGCCCCCCAAGGAGCCGGAGTTTAACCCAGCCGAAATCCAGGTACCAGTTGTTGAGATCCACTGCAAGAGATGGGTTTTTATTGAACGGATTTGTATTTTCATTTATGGTGTCTAGTCTGATTAAGGTCTGTGTTCGTTTGGTTTGCACTGAGCAACAAGTCTTATCTGTTTCCTTATTATTTATGGTATAGGATGATTTGAAAATAATAGCCTAATTATACCATCATTCCTGCTGCCAAAGACTTTAAGGCGCTTTCTCTTGATGCAACTGAGTTTTACTCATTCTAGATTAGGGAGGACTTCCTGAGGAGAAATATTGCCTTCTCACAAAGATTACCACTGCTTTCTTTATTGTCCATGCGCAATTTTAAGCAACAGGGTGTAGAGCGTCCAAAAAGACAACCTGCTGTTGAATAATGGCTGTGAATGCCAAATGATATCTCCCGCCGTCTGCTGATCAGCGTTTGGCAGTGTGTTGTGTACATATTTGTTTAATCTGCGGAGCTCAGAACTGATTTGAGAAGCCGTTTGCATTGAACTAAACAATTGTCAGAGTCTGTTTTGTTACCATCAGAGAACTTCTTTCCCACATCCGAGTGTTTTAGCAACTCGCATTAGTTCCACAAGATATATAAATACACTAGACTCAAACAGATCATCAGCATATCACTTTCTGTGCAGGTCAAGTAGTTTTTGCTAGTGAAATGGTGGAAAGTTGACAGTATGACAACAAAAGAGATTTTAGTGGTCAACATTGCCACCACATTTCCATAGTCTGAAAATTTGGGGTTAAGAGAAGCCATGATATATGTTCCAAACCATTGAGGTTTGGGCCACACAATGTGATTTTGATTACGTTACCCCAGAATGGACCACCCAAACTCTGAAGCAATTTCCAATCCATCTACAGCTTTTGTTGAGAACATAAAGCAAGCATGTCAATCGACTAGAACACTAGAAGCTCTGATTCCTGAGAATAATCTTTTACAGCTCCTCTATAATTTCCTGTATCCAGTGTCATTGTTTTTGTGATTGGTTGTGCCTCAATGGGTAATATGCTTTAATGCAATTCAAACAAATCAGATACAGTGGCACTTAATGGCAGTGAAGCATCAATAATAGTTTCGAGATTTTAAATCTGTTCAATTATCTTTGGCAGGACAAAATGCAAAGTTACAACTCTCATGCGTTTGTATATGTAGTATACATGTACAACCTATTGTAAGGTTACGACCTAACCTATTGTTAGGTCGTAATCTTAACTGTTCAGTAGGGCTCATCTTTTGGCATTTTTCCATTTACTAAGGCCGTAAAAAGCATCTTGTCAGTGTCATGTGTCCGCGGCCTTCAATCACTGTCTGACCCTGTCGTGTAACAGTTTGTGCTGAGATGACAAAAGGGGTATCGGGTGAACACACAAGGTTGCCCATAAATTCTTTTGGACAATGAGTCACAGGACAAACGGGGTTGAGCTTGAGTAACCAGAGACATCTGACAGCCGTGATGAAGGACAAATACCACCCGAGCATTAATAATCACATCTACCGCATCTAATCCAATTATAACCTTGTGTGTTATTTATTAAACTTCAGAGTTTTGTATGATTATTATTTTTTTTTCTTGGCAGATTGAATTCACCGCTGAGCAGATTGAGGGTAAGTCAGATTTTTGTATGCATTATGTTAGCATGTTAAATGTATTGAAAATATCTTGTTGCTGATTCTGATGTGGATTCAGACAAAAAAACTCTTTTCAGAAATTGAATTCTCTCAAAACAAGTAAAGTCTTTCGAGTAAATGTATTGCTTTTAAATGATGTTTAAAACAAGACAAAATACTGAATAATGAAATCATGTCTTGACATAATCGAAGTAAATGTCCTGAACTAAATATTTATTTTATACAAAATATACACTCTAAAAATGTTGGGTTAAAAACAACCCAAGTTAGGTTGAAAATGGACAGAGCGATTGGGGTGTTTTAACCCAGTGATTGGGTTAAATGTTTGCCCAACCTGCTGGGCAGTTTTATTTAACCCAACTATTGTTTAAAAATTACTGTATTGCTCGCTGGAAATGAACATTTATTAATGTGTTTAATTTAATAAGATTAATAAATAAACAATAAACTTTTGTTAAATTGCTTATTAATAAATGTTTATCTTTTGATTATTATTGTTGCCTCTAGTAATTATGTGTCTGATTTTTAATTTCAAAACTATTTTGGATTCATTCTAAGCCAGCCATATAGTAATTTTTAAACAATATTTTGGTTAAATAAAACTACCCAGTACGTTGGTCAAACATTTAACTCAACCACTGGGTTTGTCCAATTTCAACCCAACTTGGGTTGTTTTTAACCCAGCATTTTTTTAAATGTATATTTTATCAAATCATTTAGCCTGTAAAATTGCAAGAAAATCAAAGCCATATGTCTAACCAATTTGTGTTCCAAATTTGAATGTGATATCCTAAAAATTGAGACACTAACATTTTTAAACTACCATTTCCATGCTAAAGCAATGTCCGATTTCAACACAGTTTTCACAGGGGGGATTTTGAGTGTTTAAGCTGCCGCTCCTCACTCCACATGGGCAGTGTGGAGGGTTTAGGTGTGTTAAAGCCTGAGAAACTGATGATGTCCCATTGTCTTTTTCTCTGCAGATTTCAAGGATGCGTTCCAGCTGTTTGACAGGACGCCAACCAACGAGATGAAAATCACCTTCGCTCAGTGTGGTGACCTGATCAGGGCCTTGGGTCAGAACCCCACCAACGCTGAAGTTCTGCACGTCTTAGGCAAACCCAAAGCTGAAGGTGAGACCCTGACCCTCTCAGACTTCCACTGTCTATGAACATGAGCCTGACTGTCCCTCAAACTCTAAGAGTTAAACTGTTGAGCCTGGTCATGCCACAGACACATATCTTGCGGTTTTGTTGTCAGATATGCAAGTGAAGATGCTGGACTTTGACCAGTTCCTGCCCATGCATCAACACATCTGCAAGGCCAAAGACCGTGGCACCTTTGAGGACTTTGTTGAGGGCTTGAGAGTGTTCGACAAAGAGGGGAATGGAACAGTGATGGGTGCTGAGCTCAGACACGTCCTCGCTACTCTGGGTAAGCTTCAACATTCATAATAACAATATAATAATAAACTGCACCTGTTGATGATATTTAATTGTCTTCTGTATAAGCAAATTCCTGTAGTAGCTAACAGGAAATGTTCTCTGAACTTCAGCTAATGTTCTGGCAAACTTATGAACAAACATTCTTCCAGTAACATTAATAGAACGTTTGTTAGTTATCCAGTCTTATATATAATAATGTTCTCAAAACGTTAGCACAAATATTTATACATCATTCATAAAACTTTTTTTTTTCTGAAACGTTTTAGTTTAACATGTTTCTAATGTTTTTTTTAAATGTAACTACTCTGTAAAAAAATATTTTCATGATTTGTTATCACATCTTTTTCTTTTGTCAAATCAACTTCAATAATTAATGTGGATCAGATAACATAACATTTTGAGTTTCTGTTGATTAAACCCATCGCCTTCATTGTATGAACTCAAATTTTTAAATTCAATGAACTCAAAATTTTAAGGCAACCAGGAAATTTACTTTAAGTTAAACCAACAATTCTTTTTTACAGTGTACTTGTTTCAGAACATTCAGAGAACATTCAAAAGTAACATTCCTATAATTAATTAAAACATTAAAAAAAAAAATTGGAGGCTCTGAATGCTCAGAGAACAGAAATAACATTTTCATAAATTAATGATAATGTTAGTAAAACGTTCTAACAACATACTTTTGTTAGCTGGGATTTTTTTAGACTTTATATTGGGGTAAAATATATTTAAAAAAAAAAATCTTATTTATTTGTCATTAAAACAAGATCAATTTACTTGAGAAGCAAACTGAGCAAGATATTAAGAGTTGTTTACAGAGATTTCATTAAATCATATGACAATTACCAAACAAATTTAATTCCTCAAAACCATTCTTAATATATTGATTCTCAATGTAAACAAGAGAGCGCACACTGTGAAAATACAACAGATCTCCAAAGACAAGATGATAAATTGACACTTTATAATCACACAACATGGACACAAGAATCAATCCTTTCAGGTCAGATGATGATTTAGCAGTAGATCACTGTAGTGAGAACATGTGTGTGTTTGTTCTCGTTAGGTGAGAAGATGAAGGAAGATGAGGTCGAGCAGCTGATGGCTGGACAGGAGGATGCAAACGGCTGTATAAACTATGAAGGTGAGCTTCTACACACTTTTACAACTCCATCATCAGCTGTTCAGCTCTTTCATTCAGTGTCAGCATGTCCACTAATACATCAACATCTGTTATCAATAGACTGATAACATCACTGTTTATGTTTGTGTATGTAGTATAAGTAATAATGAGAAACCAAAAAAATATTTCTATCTCTGATCAAAATATGAGTTCTCTTCTCCTCTAGATGGCAATGTTGACCCATCTAGTACAATATTTTCTGTGAAACACAAGAACTTTGGAAACTATTCCCACATGACTTTGTTTATAAATAATTAAAAATATCAACACTTGGCTCAGAATACTATAGACTAATCATGCATTGGCACTGAATATTAATTTAGATTTTGTCTTTTCCCTCCACAGCTTTTGTAAAGCATATCATGGCTGGCTGAACAGGTATGAGAAATCACACATTTGTCTTGAATGCATTTGTGTTATATTTTGAGGTGTTTTGTATTCACCACTAAGTGTTTAAAACTCTGTAATGCACCTTGATGAACATCTATGTGCATTGAGTATAAATGTTGATTATTTTATTTTTTTCCTCTATTTTTCAGATGATCAAGACACGTCAATTAAGGATACAAAATAATGCCAATGTTATTTCATCATTGTTCTTTTGTAAATGAAAACCTGTGCAGGTGTTTTCTGCTGTGGGTCCACTGTCCTCACTGTCTCCAGCTGTCTCTCAAATGTTCCTTTTTGTATGGCTTCAGTCTGTTGAGCCAAAATGACTCAATCACGCATCACACCTGTTCTTTTTGTGAATACAATCAAGTTTATTAAATGTCACGCTTGGTTTAAACAGCCTCCTCTCTCTTTCTCCGAATCCTCTTCATTACACTATTCCTAGAAAACCACTTGTTACTGGTTGAAAAAAAGAACTTAATTTTCAAAAGTCAATGAATTAGCAAAAGCTACACATTATCATTTCCGTAAAAACATTGGCTGGCTATTGGTCGGAATATTAGAACTATCATGGGCATCATTAACATCTCTGAATACTTCATTATTTATTACTCACCCTCATGTCGTTCCAAACCCGTAAGACCTTCATTCATCTTCAGAACACAAATTAAGATATTTTTGATGAAATCTGAAAGGTAGCCTATATGATTCATCCATAGACAGCAATATAATCAACACTTTCAAGGTCCAGAAAGGTACTAAAGACATTGTTAAAACACTCGATGTGACTCCATGGATCAAACTTGTTTGTTCGGCACATTCTGGGGAATTTGGAGGCCAAGTCAACACCTCAAACTCGTTGTTGTGCTCCTCAAACCATTCCTGAACCATTTTTGCTTTGTGGCAGGAGCATTATCCTGCTGAAAGAGGCCACAGCCACCAGGGAATACCGTTTCCATGAAAGGGTGTACATGGTCTGCAACAATGCTCAGGTAGGTGGTACGTGTCAAAGTAACAGGACCCAAGGTTTCCCAGCAGAACATTGCCCAAAGCATCACACTGCCTCCGCCGGCTTGCCTTCTTCCCAAGTGCCCACTGTTGGTGCTTTCCGTGGTGCACAGGGGTCAGCATGCAGCCCCATATGCAACAAACTGTGATGCACTGTGTATTCTGACACCTTTCTATCAGAACCAGCATTAACTTCTTGAGCAATCTGATCTTCAGTAGCTCGTCTGTTGGATCGGACCACACAGGCCAGCCTGAGTGCATCAATGAGCCTCGGCCGCCCATGACCCTGTCGCCGGTTCTCCACTGTTCCTTCCTTGGACCACTTTTGATAGATACTGACCACTGCAGACCAGGAACACCCCACAAGAACTGCAGTTTTGGAGATGCTCTGACCCAGTCGTCTAGCCATCACAATTTGGTCCTTGTCAAACCCACTCAAATCGTTACGCTTGCCCATTTTTCCTGCTTCTAACACATCAACTTTGAGGACAAAGGCTGCATCCGAAAACCTAGGAAGCTGACTTGTTGCCTCGCTGCCTTATTAGGCAATGACTTGTAAGGCAGCATTTGTGCATGAAGGCATCTCACAAAACTGATTTCAGACAGACTTCTGAGGCAGCGTAACAGTTTAATGATCTACAGAAAATATCATGAGCTTTGGTGAGAATTAAACAAATATTTAATTACTACAGTAGTAATTTCTCGCTAGAAATGACATCAAAAGTGGAAAATGTTGGCCAAAAATCAATCAGATGAAGGTATCTCAGGAAACAGGAAGTGAAGCTAACATTGGGCCATGCCTTGATGCCTTCCTACCTTGAAATGTGTCCTCCGAAGGCAGCATTTTCCAGTTTTTGGATGCAGCCAATGGCTGCGTCCGAAAACCTAGGTAGCTGTCTTGCTGCCTCGCTGCCTTATAAGAAAATGACTTGTAAGGCAGCGTTTGTGCATGAAGGCACCTCACGAAACTGTTTTCGGACAGACTTCTGAGGCAGCGTAACAGTTTAATGATCTACAGCAATATAGCGCGAGCTTTGGTGAGACCTAAACAAATATTTAATTACTACAGTAGTAATTTCTCGATAGAAATGATATCAAAATTGAAATATGTTGGTCAAAATCTTACATTTATACACGAACTGAGCAGCAAACACAACTTTCGGACGCCATCTTTATTTTTCTAGCTCAACTGTCACAGAATGGAAAGCACAGGATTGTGGGATATCAAAGGCAGCTAAGGATACATCTATGCTGCCTTGAAAAATCGATCAGATGAAGGTATCTCATGAGACAGGAACTGAAGCTAACATTGGATTCGGACCTGCCTCGATGCCTTCCTACCTTGAAATGTGTCCTCAGAAGGCAGCATTTTCCAGTTTTCGGATGCAGCCATTATGTTCACTTGCTGCCTAATATATCCACCCACTAACAGGTGCCGTTCACCTGTCAGTGCTCATTATGTTATGCCTGATCGGTGTATATAGAATACAGTCTCTCTCTCTCATCTATATATTTAGGTGAGAGAAAGAGAGACTGTATTATCTAAACAAGACACTAGATGGCAGACATGCATCATACACAAACTAGATAATCAAAGATGTAGGCCAATCTAAGGAACTGAATTTGCAAAAGAAGAAAAAAAGTACATTGTAAAACAAGACATCGGCGTTCAGAACCTCAAACTGGTTTAATATCTATTTAAAATGTATTGTCAAAATATTACAAAATATCAAATATTCTGCTTGCTGAATCATCAAGCAATCATGTTGGGCAGCCTCCAAATAAATTTCCCATAGTCATGTATCATTATACTATATAAAATCAAGCTCAGGTGAAACAAGATCACATAATACTATAGACTAAAAGTTGGCTCAGTCTCAAAATGTGAGATGTCTATGCATTAGTGAGTTCTGCACATGGAGGCAGTGTTGCACTGATCACAGAAAAGTGTGCCATCTGCAGTTTCACAGCCCAGTTTCCATTATGTCAGATTTAGGTGAGTCCTCTGTGATCAAGAGAGGGCATTGACATTACCACTCAAAGTCAGCACAGCAGGGTTCAAAGCACATGGACGTGTTTAATATGTTGATGGCCAGTTTAATATGGCGGAAACATGCTATTAAATGAACAAAGACTTGACAGTGCGGATGAAAACATATAGTAATGCCTTTGGACTTTGTTTCTAAGGAAAAAGGGATTATTATTAGCATCACAGATTTATGCCACAGTTTTAAATTCTCTGCTTTAATAGATATAACATCACGCTAGAGAAAATGCAGTCTGCCTTTTAGCCCTTGTTGCCTGAGGACTCAAAGGATTACAGTGAATAAACTTTCTTGTGTGTTTGTCAGAGGAAGATGTGCATCATATGCATGAAAAAACGCATAAATACTGTAAACAATAGAACATGTGGAGAATATCAAATGTGACATTTCTTGTTTCGAGGTGTCATGTCAGATGTATAACAAAACTGTTGATTGGACAATGGATAATTCAACCTGACATTGCATTGTCAACAAATTGAGAGATTATCTGCTTCTTGGAATGTAAAAATGAAGTAAAAGAGAGTAAACAATAAAAAATGACACTTTAAGAGCTTCTGTGTGATGTAACCTTAACAATATCATGTTCTTTTAATGTCTAGACTGACAATATGTTTCCAAGTCGAAGTCTGTCATATTAACAAAATTGCATCCAGATGTTACTGATGCCATTAAGCTGATGTTCTGCTTGTTCTGTTGTCTGGGTCTGGGATGAAACACTCGGGGATAATCCACCAGAGTTTTTAATCCACGCCAGTTAGGCTTTTTCGGTATTTTTGGGTCACTGAGGATGAGTCATTCTCCCGAGTCCCAGGTAATGCTGAGGACTTCTAATACTAAAACAGGTTTCTCATGTCATGACCCCTTGAAAGAAAGAAAGAAAGAAAGAAAGAAAACAATCCTCTAATAATGCATGAAGTTATCACAAGCCATTAAACACATCAAATATCTTGTTAACTGTGAGGGAAATGCACTGCTTGAGATGTTTAAAGAACAAATTTATGCTCTATTTGTTGTCTGGCCAAGAAAAACTCAGAGAAATCAGCGTATGAATTATATAACTTGACACTCGCCCTCCGGTTATCCCGAGATTCGTCAGCGCCGAGCATCTGGAAGTGATTTTCGTATTTGTTTTATTTAACATAATTGTGCAAACTAGCATTAATATCCCTGTTGATTTGGACCCATTTGCATTAATGTCAAGGGGTGTATAATGCTTTGTATATTGTGTAAAACAAATTGTAAAAGTGTTTTTAAAACGTGAGATTGGGGAAATGGGATTTGGTGCATAAACTGAGATGATTCGCTGCTGTGTCTAATGTAGCATGTGATATCTGGATGGTGTGTTTCACCCTCATGTTCTGACTTTTATATATTTATGGTCCCAAAGACTGCAATAATATTACATCTTCTCTTCATATTCTTTTATATGTTCCTCTGACTCAATCAAAACCAAGTATGCAAACCAAGATGTAATGCTCACAATGGAGAAATACAGAGACAGTTTTCCAGACTAAAGTGTATAAAGTTGTTTCTGTAAGCGGAACATTTGAAATTTCAAGATTATTTGCATGTGTACAGTTCTTATACTGTGATTGGCATCTCTAAAACCCATAACAGTTTTGTGGAGGTCATTTGAATATTTGCTTATATAATAATCAGTTCTCACAACTGTTTCAAACGGTTATGTTATTGTCAAGTATATTTGTGGTATGAAGGGTCTCTTAAATCCAGCACAGGACATCAGTGTGATGTAAAGAGGAACTAATGACTACATGAATGTAGAAAGGTTGTTTCTGAGTTCACAATGTTTTATATTCAAACAGAGCAGTAATGAATATTGTTCACATCTCCACACTTTCAAAATGTTAAGGCATTTGGTCTTTTTTCATTAAATTACAGAACATAAATTATATGAAAAGTATCATGGCAGACAATTAATCAGGCAAACAAACAGAAAACCTGGAATACAAAAAAATCTGAAATACAAAAAGCAAAATGTACATTAAATATTCTTGTCTTTGGCAAATATACAATATTAATTATGAGCAGAAAAGTTCACCCTCTATACATAATTCACATAATTCACTTGCCCAACTTGTTGTAAAAGTAAAAGTTTACTTCTTTTTATTCAAAGGTATATAAAAAAAATAAAAAAAAAATCATGTATCAATGTACACTCTTAAAAATGAATTGGAAATACACCATCATTTAAATCATAGTAACACATTTCTAAGTTGTTTCAAACAGAGTTTGATTAATCAGTTAATGTGAAAAGTATACTTTCCTCATTAAGTATAAAACTATTTACATGTTGTGAGGACACACACACACACACACAGACAGACACACACAGACACACGCACACACACACACACACACACGTTTGTTTTTGTGAAATGTGGGGACATTCAATAGGCGTAATGGTTTTTATACTGTACAAACCGTATTTTCTATCCCCCTACACTACCCCTACCCCTAAACCTAACCATCACAGGAAACTGTGCACACTTTTACTTTCTCACAAAAACTCATTCTGTATGATTTATAAGCCTTTTGAAAAGTGGGGACATGGGTAATGTCCTCATAAATCACCCTCTCCTTGTGATACCTATGTCATATCCATGACATTATACACAGTTGTGTCCTGATATTTCACAAAAACATGCCCACACACACACACACACACACACACACACACACACACACAATGTGCCTCATGTAGACGATATGGTGATACAATGGCCATGTCATTATAATATGATCAAGAAGTGTCTCTAAGTTTTTTTTTATTATTATAATATCAAAAGAGACAACATGTTCTGTTCATTTTAACTGGACAGCAAACATTCAGTTACTGCATGTCTTGCAACTTGACAAATATATTTTCAATAACAGATTTGGATACACAAAAAATAGCATTTTGGAGATCACAAATTTCTTTGCAAATGGAATTAAACTTGAAACTAAAAACTATAAAAAATAAAAAAAATTTTTT
Organism: Anabarilius grahami; assembly: GCA_003731715.1. Lineage (NCBI taxonomy): Eukaryota > Metazoa > Chordata > Actinopteri > Cypriniformes > Xenocyprididae > Anabarilius > Anabarilius grahami. Next base: position 350,045 of record RJVU01046797.1, read on the forward strand.
TTTTTTTTACTACAAGTCAATGTTTTGAATAGTTTACACAGATTTTAATCTTTGAGACCTAAAAAGATTTCTTATCCTGTTACCCTTTGGTGGAAAACATTAGTATGCCCTTATATCAATTCCAAAAAAAAATAAATGACTGATATTTCAGAAATTGCATGATCAGCTGATGTGTACAAAGTTTTTTTTCCTCGTAAATGGCCTAGGAGAAGTTTGAAAAACAGTTTTTTGTTTGTTTTTTAAAGAGTTAGAATGGTGGATAAACTTTACAGAAAAAGACATATACATTTTTAGGGCTTGACACAAATATTCAGATGAAACTACTTTAAAGCTAGCATGCATGGATAAAGAGTTATGAGCAAAAATGTTGCTTATTATTATTGCAGATTCTCACAAGATTTGGTTCACAGCTTCATTTTGCCACTATGTACTGTACAAACATGTCACTTTTCATAATAGTCGACCATTCTGATTTGTCATTATTAGCTGCTGAAATTTGATTGGCTACTGGAGGTCATGTTTGTTAAATTGTCGGTGTGATATTCAAAGAATATGTTTGTTTCTGACACCAAGAAGATGAAAATTAAAATGTACAATTTTCACTTGATTGGTGATGTGGCTGCGAAGTTACAAGCATTTTTTGTTGTTGTTGTAGCGCCTCCTATGGCCGGAATTTGATGCAACTTGGCATACATCCTCAGAATTTTGTGTATCCAGTTTCATTAAAGGGATAGTTCACCCACAAATTAAAATGTTATCATCATTTACTCACCCTCAAGTTGCTCCAAACCTGTATACATTTCTCTATTAGTTATGTCAAATTGTGTTTGCCTATAATTGTAAGTTCATTAAGATCATACCACATTTTATGAGTAATCACTGCAGAAATACAAATATTTTCAAAAGGTTCACAAACATATTCTTGCCACTGAATCAGAACAGTTTCACAAAGTCAACAGTCCTGATATTTATGGCTGCGCTGTCCTCATGCCGAATATGGAGCCCAAAGACCAGATCTGACTGTACTAGCTCCGAGATATTGATGCAATTTTAAAGGGATATTCTTTGTTGAGAATGAGGATGATGTTGGTTATACTGAGGTATAGTACACAGGATCCATGCTGGAGAGGTTTAGGATGGCCTACCCTGACTACAGTCTAAGGTCCTTGCAGGCTATTAAAAGCATTTTTTTCCACTTGGATAAAATAGCCCAACCATTGAATGCTCTTTTGGTAGGAAATGAAGTTTGGTGGACATTGAATCAAGTGAACTGTTGCATGTCAAATGTGGTGCTTTTGAAAAACCAAAATCTTACTCAAGCCCCTACTGGCACATGCTGATTTTTCCTTGCCTGATGAATTGCATACAGATATCAGTCATCTGGGATTAGGTATCCAGGATGGACAAGAGCGTGTGATTGCTTATGTCTCCACCCTGTGGAGCGAAACCATGAAAATTACAGTTCCTTTGTATTAGAGTTGTTGGCCATAAAAAAAAAAAAATTAAATAAAGACAACCTGTCTGGATCAAGGTTTACTGTGGTTACGGAAAGCAATCTTGTGGCTTGCTTGCAGACAGCCATCCTTGGGGCCACAGAACAATGGCTTGTCAAGATTTATTTTGGTAGTAATGAGAATTTTTTTTTTCTGGAAAATAAAAAAATGTCCTGCTTGCAGTCGTCCAGATAATAGCAGTGAAGTGCGACCACATTCAAGCTCTAGGAAAAGGTGCAAAAGTATCACAGAATGTTGCCATGTGCTTTGTGCCATATATTTATATAAAGTTTTCTAAATGCACATGATATAGTTTGGTGAAAATCAAATAGAAATTTAACTTATATTACTGAGTATTGTTGGCAGTTGTTTTCCTATTTTGCAGTACAACCATATCTGCTGCTTTTGTGGAGATCTGGAGACTCTGGTACCAAAAGTGATTCAGATGCACAAGTGTGGGCTGAAATTTGATAGATTGATTCGTCTGATCTGTGCACTATGTGCTCGTCCCTCACCGTTGCCTCACCTAAAAATAACCTGAAATCATTATTGAGTTCATTACTAACTCATAGTCAGCTACCAATTATAATAGACAGACAGACAGATATAGATAGATAGATAGACAGATAGATAAATAGATAGATAGATAGATGAAACAGATGCTACAGTGTTCTGGATGTTTGCAAACTAGTAAGTGAAAAGCAAGAGTTCATCAATACTGTTAAAAACCTGTTAATTCAGGGCAGATTGTCAAAATTACACAGACATATAAATTAAATACACTGGTTATTGGATGATACACCCATGACCATCAGAAAGGCAAACAATCACTTGGTCTCTTATGCCACTTGCAGTTCATCTGTGTGGCTGAATTACTAATGAGGAAAAGCAATTGTGAGAAGGTCAGACAGCCGTGGTCTGCTTGATGCTATGAAAGCTGATGCGGGTGGGGGAGGTGGGGATGGACATGGCCCTCGCCACTCTGACTCTCAGTGCGTGATTATCCTGCCATCGATGCCAACGTTTCCTGGCTGCAGAACGTACCTATGAAGAGGAAACATGCATTAGTTTACATTAGCATTTACATTTTTCTGCATTGATTGTGGAGGAGAATCTTCTGAATCACCTGTTGATGTGTCCACTATCAGAAAAATCACTGAACAAGAATAGTGTTCATGATCGGACAACACATACTGCAAAACACCTTTTTTGTCTAAAAATATTTAAGGCATGTCTCAGGTTTGCCTAAGACCACCTGGATGTTCCACAATGTTTAACTTATTGGCAAAAATGCTCAACACTTTCTTTAGAGGAAAAACGGGCACTGCACACTAAAAAAATCTCTTTACAACAGTGAAGCATGGTGGAAGGAGCGTCATGGTTTAGCTGCCTCTGCTTCCTGAGGGCCTGGACACTGTGCAAGCATTGAAAGAACAATACTTTTTACAGGAGAACTTTAGGAAAGCAGTTCATGACTTCAAACTGATGCAACAGACAATGATCCAAAGCACACAAATAAATCTACTAAAGCCAGCCAACCCCACATTGCCCCGGAGCCCGAGGTCAAGAGTGAGTCTGACCAGGTGAGTGAGACTGCAACAGCATCCATCAAGGAGGGCATCCTTGTGGACTATGATTGCATGGAATGGAGCCCCGCCCATACTCTCACCGCTGAGGGTGAGCTGTGCCAGGTCCCAATGCAATGGTTTGAGGAAGAGTTTAGGCTCCTAAGTCTCCTGCCGCTGCTGTTCTGGCACAACTCCAAGTCTCCTACATCTCTGCTGGCTCTCTTAAGTTCCTTGGATCCTCCTCTGTTTACTCCACTCTGCTGTGCAGATCCCCCTCGGGTCTTCCAGTCTCCAGCTCCGCCTTGACAAATGGATCCCCTAGCTCCGCATCGCACCACCGAGCCCATCACTCCAACTCGGCCCATCAAACAGTCATCTCTAACTTGGGACCATCGTCCTTAAGGCTCCACTGGGCTCCCATGTCATTCCAGCTCCCACTCACTCTCTGGTAAGTTGTCACTCTGCCTGCTCCATGGACTTCCAAGTCTTCAGCTGTGCATCATCCCTCCACCCCTTTGGCTCTGTCAGGTTCCGCCTTCCTTCCGGGCTCCACCTTGGTCCTCACTCCCACCGGCTTAACCTCAGTCCTCCAGCACGCTGGCTCCACCTCGCCTGCTCATCGCCGTGGCTCCATCTTGGCCACCAGGACCTATGGTGTCGCCGGGTCTCAATGTCTCCTCGGCTCCGTCTGGGTCTCCAAATCTCCTGGCTCCAACTCTGGTGGTCGGATTCCACCCTGACTCCTCCCACTATTGGTTTCACTCAATAGGTTAAGGACGTGATTTATCTTGCTTATGAGGCTGGGTTAACTTAGCATCTTGGCTTTCATGCTCACTCTACTAGGAGTGTTGCTTCTCATGCGTTATCTAATGGTCCATTTTTGGAGCACATTTGTGTGGCATCAGGCTGCCCCTCTCCATACACTTTTGTCAGCTACTGATGCAGTGTCAAGTGAACCTATGAAACGAGCAGAGAAGGAGAGAGCTGCATAGCTCTGCCATTCCAAAAATCCAAAGAGTGATCTATTTTATATGGGGTTCAGACAGTTGTCACAGACAGAGGGTGTTCTCATAGCATCAGCTCCAGGGTTACATATGTAACTGGGAAGTTTTGTAGCTACATGTATAAGTAAATGAGAACAATTTGTTTTTATTTCTACAAAAACTCAATTCAAGAATTCAAAACACAAGAATTTAAAATATGCATGACAGTGAATTGTTTTATCCCTCAAGAACTATTTCTAAACATTTGCCCAAGAATAGTGGGAAGTCTTCATTCAAGTGCAAAATATGAAATTGAAATGGATAAAGCCATATGAACTTGATTTCAAGATATCAAAAAGACATACATGTAATGGTTATAAAAAGAAAAAGAGTAATAAAAAGAGCTGGATGATTTCATTATGTATTAATTTAGTCAGTCAGTCATGAGAGAGGATGTTGTTGCCTTCATCTAAAAACATTTTAATATTAATGGGCAAACAGAGAACGACACATGATATGATATGATTTGGTTTGATGTTGATGGTCTAGATATTTGGTAGCTTGATGACAGAGTAGTCTTGATTGTAAGAATATTTTCCGTCTTGCCTGGGGTTATAACAGAAATACAAACAATTACCCCCAAATATATCATATATGAAGAGAGGCTATTAGACTGTAAAATAACAACATTCTAAAAATACATAAAAAATAATGAATAAACAAATGTTTAGTTAATTAGTTCTAAAGCTTCTTTTTTTTATTTTGTTTTATTTAAACATGTCAATAAAGTTTTATGAGTAAACATGTCTTGCAACATCTTATGACATGAAATTAAGAAATGTATGACTCTGACCATATAAATAATATGAATAACTCTAGGAATATTCTCAAATCATGCTGAATAATGTGGTTTTGCACAGACTTGTGTCCATGTCAGTTCAGTGCTGCTGTCATCAAACAGTCAGGGACTGTGGAAAAGAATGCAAACTAATAGTCTATATTTGTTACAAATTGTCTCAGATTACAGTGAATCTCACTGACTTTATTTAATGGACGGCCATTATTTATTACAATTTTAAATAGTTATTTTCTGTTTAAAAATGGGAGGAAAAAAAAACATGGTACAGTTCCCAGAACACACTGCCGCTTGGTCTTCAACCAGCTGAGACATCCTCACTCGTGTTGCCATGCGATGGAACTGGATGCTCCTTGGTGGACGGCCTCCGACACCTCTGCCCCCGAGTGGACAGCAACGGCTCCTCTGGTTTCAGGCACCTGACAGAAAGCCCCCCATTCCCTCACTCTGCCTGCTCCTCTTCATCATAGCGGACGGCAACACGCCCTACCCTCTGGTGAACGGTGGAATCTCCTCCGTCTACTACCCCTCCAGGACGGCAGCGAGTTTCCCCGTACCCCCGGTAACATCTCATCCAAAGGATGGTGCTTGTTACAGTACAGTGTCCCCGTCTCTATACTGGGGCGTTAGGACCCACACAGACCACAGGGTGAGCACCCCCTGCTGGCCTCACTAACACCTCTTCCAGCAGCTACCTGGTTTTCCCAGGAGATCTCCCATCCAGGTACTAACTAGGCTTAGCCCTGCTTAGCTTCAGTGGGCAACCAGTCTTGGGCTACAGGGTGATATGGCTGCTTATATAAACATAATAAAACAGCAACGTAAATGTCCCAGGCCTGGTCCTCTCTCCCCTTCATTCCTCCTTAAATCTTTCCAGAGCTCCTCCGTGGGACTCGAGACCGGTGTGCCGTGCAGGTGTCTCTCATTACCTCCACCAGCCTCGCTCTGCTCCCACGGCTCTCTGCCCCGCCCTGCTTTGCCACAATGAGCACTCAGTATTCCCCACTTCTTGCATGTTCAATTACTTAATGTTCTGGCTAATTTGATGCAGAATAAAAAAACGAAAAAAAATGAAAAAAAGTACACACATTCTATGTGGGCCAACTTGTGTCTACACACACACACACAGACACAATATCAGCTATTCTGTTTGGACACAGAAGAGGGAAATAACTAGAGGAAATGACAGATGTGTCAAGTGATACTGAAGAGGCATCCTATAGGTAATAAACATGGCCCCATTTAAAGCAGTTTTCAGGGTGCTAATAAATAGCTCAGTTTCTCTTGGTGTTTGTGTGTAAGCGAGTCAGTGTAAATAGCCTCCCACATAATAATAGGTTTGGATGTCAGAGAGCAGATAGGGTGACGGGGTGATATGGCAGTGGAAAAGGCCTGTATATTTATCGTCATCTTCCAGTTCTGTCCATCCATGAAATTACACTCATCATTGACTCACCTCCCCATTAAGAAAGCAGTAAAATACTGACACAAAGAATCCCTGAAAAACAAAACATAAACAACATCAGTCAAACTGTCACTTCAATTAACAAAACATTGATAAATGCAAATAATAAAATTAAACATGCATTAAAAATATGAAGATTAAAATTAAATATGCCATTGTGATGGACACAAGAAAGTCCGTTGCTCGTCAGAATTTATTATTTTTGGCCTTGTTCAGTATGAAAAGTGGCAGATTATGGTGTTTTGACAGCGGGTCTTGTACCACAGGTTGTTCTCCCTGCAACAAAGCTCCATCCAAAAATAATTGGCATATGTTGTTACTAAGATGTCAGTTCTACTTCTGAGGACTGACTGCATCAAAGACTGCTGGGAAATAATGTTCTCAGGGGAAACAAAACTATTTTTCACACTGAAGCACTTAAAAGTTTCATGAGAGCAGAAGATGAGATAGACTCCAGACCACTTCAAACAGAAAGAGATCAGGAGATCCTACTTAAAAGTTCTGCTTTCCTGTAGCTCAGTGGTTAGAGCATGGCACTAGAAAACATGGCAAAATTGACTTCTCTAAAGTTGTTTCAGGTGCACATGACAGACACAAAAATAAATAGAACTGCAACCAGCAATTATGGTACAGAGCACCCAAGGGAAATCATATTCAATGCATAAAAGCAATGGATCATCAGACCAATTTGAGTAAGAATACATGGTGAGCACTGTACTTCAAATGTCTTAAGGAATCTACACTGAAAAGAAACATGAACTTAGGCTATATTACTAACACATAAATTGAACTGACATTAACCATAACAAATTAAAAATGAACTGTTAAAATTAGTAGTAGCTATGGTGATTGCAAAGTTTTGTTTAAATAAGCCAATAAGCTTTTAATAAGACTATTTTTAACCTCAGGACATGCTAGTGATGTTTATTGAGTTTTTATGTAGGCCATTGTCATTGTTGACTTTGATTGTTCACATTGTTTGAAAAAGGTAATTTTTTGACACTTTTGTTTTCAGTTTGGTCTATCTAGAGATCATCTAGAGCCAGCTTTGATAAAACTCAAAATTTTATTGTGGAGCCTGTCTCTGACTGCCACAGTGGAGAAATGTTTGCTACATTTCAATTACTAACTAACACAAAAACATTTGCCCAGCACCATCAGATAAGGCTGATTCTGTAGGACACCTCTTACAGGGCAAGAAGAAGACCAGTACCAAGCCTGGAAAGGAGAGGACTCCTCCTGTCTACTTGCTTTTTCTTATGATCTAACTATCCTTCATCAATCTTGCCTCTCTCTCTCTCCAAAGTTCAGGCCAGGGCTGTCATAAAATTCCCAAGTAAAATTGAAGTTCTGATCTGTTTTGCACCTTTGTAACACACTGACAATCACCAATAACACAGTGTTGATGATAATCACATGATGAATCAAAGTTCATCACAAGCTGCTGAGAAGGAGAATACTAATATATAGACGATGCACACAGAGTCATTCACACAAACACTAAACACCAACATGGTAACAATTTTAAAAATGCAATTAACATTTTTTTATAAACAGTAGATGTAAAATAAAATCCTAATGTACATAACTGATTAGAAAAGAAACTAAGAAGAAACAGAGTTATTTCAACGAAAATACATCAAATGTGAAGTGTCACGCAGGGAATTGTGGGAATGTCTATTTATGGTTTTTCACTGTAAATTATAAAATGACTTGTTATTTTTTACTTCCAAAAACTGTAAATTTAACGGTATTTTACTGTAAAATTACATCAAATGTACTGTTAGATCTATTACAGTTATTTACCGTATATAGTACGGAAACTTTCTGTAAACCAATTACCTGTTTTTCGCTGTAGCATTTTTACAGTCTTTTACCGTTAAAATCACAATCCTTTTTTACAGTGTGTGTTTTGGGCGCAATGTGCAATGAACCAATCAGAGTGTACACGCGTTGAGCACCTGCCTATAGGTGCATATTACTAACGCGCTTTATTTATTTATTACTAAAAAATAAAATACTGACTTTAGACCAGGTTTTTGTTGGTCAATGTCGCAGTCTATTTCAGTTGCCTCAAAATAGCAACAGGCCAACAATGCACCTGAACACACCTTGTTTTCAGACCAGCATGCCCATGGGCGAACAGATGAGCGCGAGTGCATTTGGTATTTAAACAATGTGGCGCTGGACGTGAAAATGATAACTGCATCAGGCTGAAACTAGCCAAAAACACTTGCGTCACACCTGGCGTCAAATTGCACCGGGTGTATGATAGGGTCCTATGACTCTATGCTCCGAGTCTCCATCCAGTGAGGAGAGACATTATGAGACACAAAAACTCTTCAGATTGTGGGCTGAAGGTCACTGCAACCAGAGGGTCATTGTTACCCAGCACAACCAGTGGACGAAGTTAACACCATCATTCATTTATTGCAGAATAAGGTTCCTATAGTTTCAGAGAAAAACAGTTTATCTATCCATAAGATGATGTAGCTCTGCCATAGCAACATCTAACTTAATCACTTGCATTTATCCATCTCATGCACAGTATGGGGCCTCACTCAAGACAGGCGAAATTGAATTGCTTATTTTAGTGCACTGCCTCGCCACCAGTGCGTGATTTAATTTAAATAGGCATGTTTCTTCTCATGTTTGTTATCAGTTACATAGGTTATATTTTACATCTTGTATTGTTTAAATATTAATGTCTACTCCATTATTTTAGTGTTGTGTGTGTTTCCTGATAGAGTTTTGTATTTGTGTGTATAACACTGTGCACCATATATTTGCCTCAACTTGTGGACTGTAATTTTTTTTCTATTTCCTTCTTTAACTGTTTATTTTTAAATAAAAAAATAGAGACTTGCTGCATCATTTTACCACACACAGTGAAGGAATTAAATAAATATGTACTAACAAGGGCCTCGACTCCCACATAGCCATTAATCCAGTGAGGGGCAGCTGATGTTGAGATGTGCCTACACTTTTCCTGTATTTCAACTGTTGGAAAATTCCCAGAGTAGCAAACTCTCGCCCACTCGAACTGTTGACAGCAAACTGAAACATGGCAGAGAGTGCTGGCCATAATGACAAATGTTACATAAATCTCTATGATATAATTTGCTTTAGAAACTTGGTTAATTAGTGACAGATTGTAAATCAGTGGTTTATACAGAACAACTGCTGGCAGAATTAGGACTCTAATCCAAAGCTGCTTTGTGATCTTGTCCCAAAGACAATGGGTTTCTGGTGAAATGTCTGAAATAAGGTCTGTGGCGAACACAAGCTCTAGGCGAAATTACATTAGTAATAACCTCTTAAATATATTTTTTAAAGCGTTTACTCGTTTTGAAATAGACGGTTGCTAACAATTGGCTAAATGGGATTACAGAGGATGTCTGGGATATTAAACATCATCACACAAACAGAAAGATTCAGCTGTACTCACTAGTCCACTTTCACAGCCTCATTAATGAAACACGAGCAGAACAATATTTTTTGAAAATTGTTCGTAAAGCCATTCTGACATAAATATTGGGATTCATGAAAATGTTCGTAGTTTTGAAATGTTAGTTGGTACGAAAGAAATTTATACCTGCTCCCTACCATGTGCAAATAGTGCGTAAAATATTTAAATGTTCTCTTTTTCTTCATAGCTGAGAGTTGAAAACTTGTCAACTTTTGGTCAAATACAGTGCTCGTCACTGTCACTTGTTACCCAGCTGTCCAATCACAGTGGACATACTGAAAGTATGTCCACTACCTCACATTGACATACTGAAAGTGTTAACCTGTTTGCACTTTTGCCTCTTGTACATTCCTGTGTATCTTAATATTTAAGACTACAGTATAATGCACATATGCACATTTGCCTCTTGCACATCCCTGTGTATCTTAATATTTAAGACTACAGTTTACTTTCATGCACATTATTTTCCATTCCATATTTAATTCTACAGTATACATCTTTTTTTATTTTATTTTTATTCTTATATTTTTATTGTTTACTTTTATTTAATTCTTTCATAGATATAGTTATGTATATTTTCATCTGTGTTGTATTCTTTAATAATTGCACTGTCCATGGAGCGGACCTGATTCTCATTTCACTGCTGGTTATATATGCTCTATATAATTGTGCATGTGACAAATAAAAATCTTGAATCTTGAATCTTGAATCTTGAGGAGGGGTGGGGCAAATACCACACCGACCAATCATCCTTCTTGTACAAAAATGGAGTTAATATTGCTGGTTACTGCATTTTTATATACAGTAATATTCTTCAAAATGAGATACTAGTAACACATTACTGCTGTGGATATTCCAAATCATAGCAACCAAAGCTGGAAAAACGCTGTGCCTCCAAAGCGCTCTCAAGCGCCACCATCTGCCAGCTTTCAGAAGAGCGCCTGGCATTTTTTTCAGCTGGCTAAAATCGCTTTGGTGTACACGAGTTAATTGAATATTTATTATACATGCTTTGTGAAGTTCACAACGTAATTTCAGGAGGAGTGAACCCATCTAATCCTTCAATTAGTGAAATTCAAACATAATTTCAAGAGGAGGGAACCCTAATCTTTCAATTAATGACCAGAGCATATAAGCAGCTACTCACCCTGCTCTGGCATCAGTTGTTTCAATATCCCTCCACCTCCCCAACTCCACCACATAATTTAGGCATCTCATCTATCGTACTCCTCTTCCAGGCACTAGTAGACACTGGGGGGTATATCCAAGCTCGAGATGAAGCTGCTTCCTCGAGCCCCTCCACCGCGGACAGCAAGCCAAATACGCTTAACCTTATTAGCTTAAAGATTTTATGAGGAAACAAACTCGTGAATGGCCTATTAGTCTCTTTTGCATTTATGCAAAATACTGGAGCCAACCCTGAGAAGGGAGTCTGGAAGTTTCCACAGCGTTCCTGGACATGTAATTTACATAGTTGTAATTCATAGGCGTGGATTATGCTAATTGTGAATGAGCGTGCATGTGCACCCTATTTACGAAAGATTGGAATTCATTAACATTAACACGCGTTTAACTATTAAATCTGATATTTACGAAGCATTTGTGAATCCGGAGGAGAGTTTTCGGGAAAGTCCATTTTAAGCGCAAATTATTCAGAATATACTCATATATAGTTTCATGAACGAGGCCTATTGTGTTTATTTCTGACTCGTGACTGTGGTGTAGTTCATGTATAACTTACGTTTAGCTTTTGACTTCTGCTGATTGTATTTATGCCTTAAAATTCATAAAAGATGTGTCCATTTGTCAAGTTTATCATAATGAACAAAATGCACATCACAATCTTTTGTTGGTCACAGAACTTATTTTGTTCAGTAATCCGAAAGCCAATGAACCCTGTTGCGTTTTGTCAAGGGAACCAGGTGATGCTATGAGTTGGCCTACAAAAATATGTCATCCCTGCAGAGTAGTACAGGAAAATTCCTTTCTTTGACCAATCCTAAAGCCTTGTAGAGACACTAATTTGCATACAATTGGCCAATGGTGTTCTAGCACACTGTATTTGGCATGAATGTGACCCATATAAGGCGGCAGGGAACACCATTTCTTCAGAATCGTTCAACTGAGGGACACTCAAGCAGAGTAATTCAGCCAGCTCACACAATTCCCTTCAAACGACCCCTACATCTCAGGGAACTGAGGTTACATGTGTAAATGGAGACAATACCCTGCTGAAAAATCCAGCATAAACCAGCATGGATTCCACATACGTAGGTATTCTGATTCCACTTATATTTTTAGTTTGTGGGGAAGATTGTGCGCTTTTCAAAACTAAAAATAATAATTTGGTTCCTCACTGAATGAAAGTGTTTAGTGGATCATCACACCACATCACTGAGCCATAGAAAAATGGTTGTGTTGGTGGTTTGTTTGCTTTCTAATCAAACGGCACTCTTCTTCGGGCCAATGCAAATAGTGTGTCTGCATCTGTATGGCTGTATGTACTGTGCGTACCACAAGTGCTCGGACTGACCTGAGAAATGGTTTCCCAGCGAATATTTTAGCAGTTATTATGTGTGTTCCATACTTTTGTAGATCCAACCAGCGATGCCAATCATTCGTGAATCATTATTTTGTGTCGTTTCTTTCTTCTCAGTGAACTGGGCAAATTGGTTTACAAAAAAGACTGAATGGAGTCGCATTCATTTGGACCGCACACTCACTGAACCATTTGAAGAGCTTTCTCAGTCATTAAAACAGACAGAATCGTGATACTTAAGAACAGAGAGAACAAACAGCACTGGATGAAGTGGATATTCACCAATTGAAACAAAAAGATACTTCTTGAGAGGTAAATTCAGGTAAATGTCATGTGAATAAGTGGCCATTTACATCAAAAATGTGTTTTTTGTTGTTTTCCTGTGTGAACATGCACTAGATGGATGACTTTGACCATCTTGCTGCTTTTTACTCTTCTTGTGTAGTGTTTTTAAAATAGAGATAGCTTCGTTCTGCTCAGGTGTACCGCTGCACTCACAGACCATTTGTTCTGAATAGTCAAGTCTCATAGAAGTGCATAGTAGTTATATGAATGCATTATTTTTAACATGGGCATACATTGATTGTTTGAACTTTTTAGAAAAACCCTGAGCCTTTTCATTCACAGTAAAGGCCCCAAAATAATTCAAGCGAAATCAAAGAACGAACTGGTGTGATGAAGTCCGTTTGGTGTTCATTTTTGGAACTTCAAAACAGCTGGCCAAAGCAAACTTTCCGGAAAAGTTGGCTCTGGCTGATAAACACCTTTGAACTTCCACTGGTCCATGGCGATTACATAATACATATGTGTGGCTCAAGGCTCTTCTTTGATGTGGAAATCGTTGGTTCATTTCTTCTGTTTAGTCCCTCAAGGTCGGACGCCCATGAGTAAAAACTTGAACACGCTTTATAGTAGAAATTGAAATTTACTGGAGTGTCAAATTGCAGAGCTCATGCAATCATCCACATCGCTATGATCAGATGCTTTCTTATCTGCTGTTTTCTCTCTGCTGTTATTTTTGTTGTGTTTATTTTATTACTGAAACAAAAGTGTGCGGAACATTTACATATTCATCTAAACGCCGCTCTCAGCAGTGTGGGAGGTGACTGGAACAGTATATCGCTGCTCAGGTATTTCAAACTTCAAAAGAACTTAATCATGAGTATATCAGGGCCTTAACTGTATTTCACAATGCTTTTTCTATCAAACTTTTAAGTTGCATCTTTTTTTTCATGCATTTTAATAATTTGTCTATTTATTCCAACTTATCTTAGGGTTAGTTCACCCCAAAATTAAAATTATGTCATTAATTACTCACCCTCATGTCGTTCCACACCCGTAAGACCTTCGTTCACCTTCGGAACACAAATTATGATATTTTTGATGAAATCCGAGAGGTATACGACTCGTCCATAGAGAACAATCTAACTGACATTTTCAAGGTCCATAAAGGTACTAAAAACATTGTTAAAACAGTCAATGTGACTGCAGAGGTTCATACTTCATTTTATGAAGTGACGAGAATACTTTTTGTGCGCAAAAACGAAATAAAAATAACAACTTTATTCAACAATCTCTTATCTTTTGTGTCATTCACATACATTGCTTACATCAAGCGCTTTCAGGTTCTATGTCAGAATGCCGACTCATTATTGGCTGACTCCTGCGTCAGCATCACACGCATGCGTCGTGCTGATCACGTGATCAGCTTTGGCTAATACTGAGCCGGCATTCGGACATAAACACAGAAGCCTTCACTGTGCTTACTGCGTCACCTGCGTAAGGAGACTGTCAGGGAAGAGAAGAGATTGTTGAATAAAGTCGTTATTTTCGTTTACTTTTTGAGCACAAAAAGTATTCTCGTCGCTTCATAACATTAAGGTTGAAACACTGCAGTCACATGACTGTTTTAAATATGTCTTTAGTACCTTTCTGGACCTTGAAAGTGGTGATTATATTGCTGTCTATGGATAAGTCATAAACCTCTCAGATTTCATCAAAAATATCTTAATTTGTGTTCCGAAGATGAACGAAGGTCTTACGGGTGTGGAACGGGTGAGCAATTAATGACAGAAATTAAATTTTTGGGTGAACTAACCCTTTAATACTTAAACAATTAATTATTTGGTATATCTACAGATTTTCAACTAGTCTGAATATTGTGTGTTGTTAAGATATAAACTAGAATAATTGCTGGAAGTGCTTTCAATCACAAAAGACCAATTATACTAAATCCTATTTCAAATGTACTGTCACTTTGTGAAACTAGATACCATATAAGTAAAACAGTGTGTGAGAATGTGCAAGCATGAAGCAGGATAAACTTCAAGAGAGAGGAAACAGACAAAGGGAACTATCGTTTTAGAGGGTGATTTAGCTGGATGCATTGTGTGTTTATTTAAAAAGTTAATTTTTGTTGACAAGGCATGTTTCAATTTGGCAAAAACCAGCTGCTGTGGACGTAACCTAATTGGCCAACGGGCAACCATCCATTTCAGTGTGTGTGGCTATATGTGAAGGTCGAGCGGTAGCCCGTAGACCAGTTTTTGGATCATACAACATTGAACATCTTATAGCCTTTCTAAATTAACTTGAGCAGATATCACCCAGTACTGTGTGGGAAAATGGCTGTTTCCACCATGAGAGCTGGATTGAGAATGGTTTCAGGCTCATCCTGAGTAAATGACCCGCTGTCTTCCACCATATTCCCCTTTCCTCAATCCAATCGCAGAATTCATCTCTACATGGAGGTGGAAGGTGTACGATCACCATCCCCATGAACATATCACCTGCAACTTTACTGGCAGTTCAGTGAATGTGATGGGATAAGAGTAGGATCTCTGTGCAGACATGATGTGACACTCACCTGAAAGGACTGAAGAAACGAGTTGAAATAGATAAATACAATTTGAGATATGTCATCCTCCCCTGGGTTCACAAAGAACAGCATGTATGTGATGCCGAGTAAAGGCAGAAGCACTAGAGTGGCTTTCACAGCTTTCCTGCAATCACAGAAAGGGAGAAAAAGGGACAGGGAAGGAGAGGGAGCAATGATTTTTATGTAAATGTATGGCACATTAGCTGATTTAATACAAGGCACTTTCCCTAACTTCAGCTTTGGAGTCTCATTACTTCTTAAAGCATTGAGAAATCGTGAGACAATACTAGTATATCAATGACAATAAATTCACATGAATCAGAGTTTACAATAGCTATATTTAAACTGCATTCAGATGTCCCAAATTCAACATGGTTGTAAACCTCATTTAATATGTAAAATAGCTGATATATGAAATCTAGATGATTTTAACATTTCAAAATGATCGACATCTGAAAGTTAAGTACATGTACATCAAATATCAAAACTGCTCTCCCTGTATTATTGTGCTATTATTTTGAGTAAGGAATATTAAGGACCATGTGTGCTGGGTTGAAAGCTTCAAATATTAAAGAATTAGTTCACTTTAAAATTAAAATTAGCCCAAGCTTTACTCACCCTCAAGCCATCCTAGGCGTATATGACTTTCTTCTTTCTGATGAACACAATCTGAGACTGCAAATGGATCTTGTTTCCTGGTCGTTGTAATTACCGTGACACAACGAGTATGAAGAAAGTGCATCCAACCATTTTAAACGTATTATAAAGTAAAATATCTAGCTTCCGCCAGACTGCCTTCTATATTCAACTTACGAAGAAAGTGTAAAACTCTTGCAGTTCAAAAAGCTTACGCTATGTCCTACACCTTCCCTATTCAACTTCTGAAAAAAAGGTTAACTGACGCGAGCTTCAAACTTGTTGCTCCCATTATAAAGCTCAGGATTTTTTTTTATATAACTCAGATTGTGTTCATCAGAAAGAAGAAAGTCATATACACTTAGGGTGGCTTGAAGGTGAGTAATGAGCTTGGGGTAATTTTCATTTTAAAGTGAACTAATCCTTTAATAGCAGCAACTTTAATGATATCTAGTATTCTTCTGCGCATAGGAGAATCCACTCCCATAGGAGTGAAAAGAGAGCTGGGAAGTAGCTCTAGTGTAAAATCACCAACCTGACTCTCAATTTCTTCCACTCCATAAAACCCCACGAAACTTAGTGCTCAGGCAGTTATGAATTGAGTATTGTTTTATTAATCTTTTTTCTCTATGTAAAGCACTTTGAATTACCATTGTGTATGAAATGTGCAAAATAAACAAACTCGCCTTGCCTTCTGAAAGCAAAAGCAATGACGGAAAACACACACACACACAAAATATGTTCTATCATCTCCTCAACCAACATTGTGATGGTGAGTTTGGCAGGGGCAAACACTACTCAGACCCCCTGCCCCACCACCACCACCTACATTAAAGTATATGTATGGATTCTGATGGGATTTTGAAATCCATGCAACAATGAAATCCTACATTTTTTTGAGAAAAGAAGATCAATTATACGCAAGCTTGCCCTCAAGACTCAAACTCACTCCATTAATACTTAGGAAATCAAATGAAACGCCCCAACAAAGTTTTCAAACGCATTCTCAGCAAACCTCAGATGAAAGGACTCATTTTCCCTGCTCTGACTGAAGTAAGCATTGCCCTGAGATACACTCACACGTTTAGAAGTAGTGCTTGTCAGTGTTATTCTGAGTTCAAAAAACTTCAAATCCGTGTAACCTCAAATGACATGACAACATCTACGGTTAAAGATTTGATCTTTTTTGACTGTGTCTAGAAGAGATGACGGGTCTATAGAGGTGTATAGAGATCACAGACCAAGTTTAAAGACATGCAAGTTTCTATCCAGACTCTCAAAAGGGCTCACATTACAATTCAACTAATTACTGTTCTTTAACTAAAGTTCCAGTTTGTAGTGTATAAATACAACTGCACAGACAATCAAATATAAGGAATATTATTATTTTTATCAGAATATGAGAAATGAAAACAAGCAATTCAAAAATGTTACTGTGCATGCAACAAAAAAAAGAAAAGAAAAATAAATTAAATGCAATTGGGCTGACATTTCACATGAAGGAAACATTTTTATGTGTCATTTCTCATGCAGAAAGTCTAGCTAAACCTTCGAAGAAATGATAATTACTATCATTGCACAGTAAAGATGTGTGGCATGTTTTACTCTTTCAAACACCCAGCATGTTATTAATCTCAGCATTGGAATATATATTCTCTCTCTCTCTCTCTTTTATTTTACTAATATGATGTTGTAATTTAAGGAACAAACCCACTGTTTTGTCAAGCAGATTTACTTTACTACAGTAGAATTTACTTATTTGAATGAAACTCACACTTAATTTATTAAAAGAACCAGCTTTCTGTTTCTGAAGAATAATTCACCCCAAAATGTAAATGTCTGTCATCATTTACTCACCCAATGGTTGTTCCAAAAGTCCAAAAATATATGCTATTTTTTTTTCTAAGATTCTACACTCAACTGTTTTATGTAAAATACCTGTGTAATGAGTATTCTGTTCCTAATAAATAAATAAATTAACAGCATATGGTTTTGTAACTACAAATAATGACAGAACTTTTATTTTTGTGGGGAACTATTCCTTTACAGAACATGAAACAGCTGACTCATTCAGGCTAAACAAACTCCTCTCCCTGCTCTCGCTCTGGAATATTACAGTTATAGTGAGCAGTAGTTAGTTAAAGAGCTTTACCTGTATTGTATTGTTTCAGATGTGGTCGAGGCCCTCAGCTTTGTCATTAAAATGCGCACAATGTTGAAAAGGAACACAAAATTGATCTATATTAGGGAGGAAGAAAAGGGATATAGGTCAGTTATGATCATTTTATACATCATTTTGTTGTTTAATTAAAGGATTAGTTAAGATAATTTAGTTAAGATTAATTAGTTAAGATAATTTATTCACCCTCATGTCATCCAAGATGTTCATGTCTTTCTTTTCAGGTTTTTGAGGAAAACATTCCAGGATTTTTCTCCATATGGACTTCAACTGCTACCAAAGGTTTGAAGGTCCAAATGTCAGTTTCAGTGCAGCTTCAAAGAGCTCTTCATGATCCCAGACGAGGAATAAGGGTCTTATCTAGCAAAGCAATCAGTCATTTCCTAAAAAAAAAAAATGTATATACTTTTTAACCACAAATGCTCGTCTTGCACTGCTCTGTGATGCGCCATGCATTACGTAATCCCGTTGGAAAGGTCACGCGTGAGGTAGGCGGAAGTACTGAGCAAGTGTTACAAAGTGAACGTGCAAAGACTAATTTAAACATCCTTTACAAAAAAAGGTAAAACAACGATATCGGACGATTTTGAAGTTGGAGGAGAAAATGAGATGGAGTTTTCTGCCCTACCCTACCCTGCTGCTATATCAACGCGCGACCTTTCCAACGTGATTACGTAATGCGTGGTGCATCACAGAGCAGTGCAAGATGAGCATTTGTGGTTAAAAAGTATCTACATTTTTTTTTTAGAAAATGGCTGATCGTTTCTCTTGATAAGACTCTTATTCCTCGTCTGGGATCATGTAGAGCTCTTTGAAGCTGCACTGAAACTGACATTGTGGCAACCCGTTGAACCCCAGTGAAGTCCATTATATGGAGAAAAATCCTGGGATGTTTTCCTCAAAAACCTTAATTTCTTTTCGACTGAAGAAAGAAAGACATAAACATCTTGGATGACATGGGGGTGAGTAAATTATCAGCAAATTTTAATTCTGAGGAGAACAAATCCTTGAGGTTTCCAGCAAGTGTATGACATATTTTAATGAACAAATGTCCCAGCAATCACAGTTAATGGCACTTGAGCCACATTTATTGTGGTGGACACTAAATGTCTTTGCTCCTTAGCATAAACATATTTTTACATATTCTACACTTGATCTTTCTGCACAGAACATGCATACTGTGGAGATATCACTGAGACTTATGCACTACTGCAGAATGGCTTATGTTAAATACTGTATACATGCTTTTACACTGATTCCACTCTTTAGCTCACATCAGTTCAATAATTCTCTCGAAGCTTATGCACTCTATCTGAAATTAGCAGACATTGCTATTATATAAAAAGCTGATATTCTGGCAAGGACGGGCCTACTATCTTCTGATGTTAATAATTATTGAACAGCTCTCTTCAAACCTCATCTGGGTATTACGTTTACATTTATTCCATTCCAGTCTTTGTAATGCTTTAAGAGTTTTTTGCTTTAAATTCTGCACTCTATTGCCCTACTTTTTGAAAGCACTGACAACTACAAATCTGAAGGAAGCAATACTTACAAGAAGAACTAGAATCACGGGCCCCTGATAAATGTAGTCTATGTACTTCCCAGGTTCCTTCCCAAACCAGCATCTGAAACACAGAGTTTTTAGAGTGTGTAATCACAGCACAGATAACTATAACTACATTATTGTCACGGAGACGAACCCTGTGAGTCCCTCCACTGGCCAGCAGAGGGCTCTATCCCCGGAGTACTGACACCCACGCATTCACTCACCCACTTATACTGAGTCGCACTACATTTCCCAGAACCCCGTGCCTTGGACTATGATTACTCGCCAGCTGCAGCGCATTGGGGCTGTTATTTAAGCAGCCCATTGACTCCCCTCCAACGCGAAGTCTTGATCATTGCCCCGGCTGTCATTTCTGAGCGTTTACACTATATTGGATTACCTGTTGCCGTCTTGGTTTGCTGTCTGTTCTCTGACCCGTTTCTGCCTGCCCACCGACCTAGTGCCTGTTTTCTGGACTGTGATTCTCGCCTGTTGCCCTGACCTTCCGCCTGATTCTGACTACGTTTTTGCCTGTTCCTTAGTGCTGTGTTTGCTGGTTCTGATCTCTGCCTGTACGACAACGTATACTCTTAATAAAGCTCGCAAAATGGATCCCATGTCGAGTGACGAGTCATTACAATTATATAATGTGTCTTTGTAACTTTAACAAATGGCTATCATTTCCAACGGGGACTGTATTCACTGGCACAATGAAATATATACTTTACTGTGTCAATATCAGTGGGTGGAAGAACCAAGGTGGCCATGGAATGGTGTTTTATAATAAACACAATACAGCACTTTCATATAATACAATAGCTAAAGATGAAGTTTGCACTTTCAGAGTCATTAACGGCACCAAATGCAATTACAAAAATAATGTTTTCAGATACTCCATCTCATGTCTGAAAGAGGGTTTGTGCTGACGCAGGCAGTTAGTAAATCTGGCCCTAACAGTCTACAGCAACAATTCACTTGTGTTGAAACACTAAAGACATAGACTAAAACTCATTTTGTACTCAAAACGTAGGCTATACTGTTCAGTGGTAGGCAGTAACTAAGTATTTTTACTTTACTTAATTACATTTTTCAAGTATACTTTATTTTGGGAAACTTTTACTTTTCTGCATTCCAAAGCATAATATCGTGCTTTTCATATTTTCATAAAAACATGCTCTTCATTATTTTGAAGGGAAGAAATCGTCAGAAGCGATAGCGGTGTGCGAATCATGAACACGCTGATTTTTTTGAACCTGTTTAATCGGTTCGCAAATTGCAGCAAACGATTCATGGGTGAATTGGAACCATCCGATTACATCTGAGAGTCAACGACACACTGATTCAAATTATCTGGTCAGAGCGAGTCTCCAGTTAACAATTCACTGAATTCACAAGTCTGACTCAAACGGGAGATCTTCGAAGCTTGAGTGTGTGTGCGACGGATGGAGAGAAAGTAAGTTAGCCTACTTGCTAATGCCGAATTTAGGATTTATATTTTAAATGAAAATCATATTTAGGCCACAAATGTTAGTTGTTTGTGAACTAAATCTGCTATAAAATGGTGAGCTGTTTCGAGCTGTTGAATGTGGACTTTACCGTCTGAACAGGGTTTTAGGCAAAAACTAAAAACTTCATTAAAATATAGCTGCAAGCAGCAATTATCGGGGCCAAGCACAAAGAAGGCACAACAAGTCATCCCAGCAGAGCTGGGAGCATCAGAATTACTGCAACATTAAGCAATTAAAGACATATTTAGGCAAAATGACAGAAAAATCATAAATTATTTAATGATTCATCACTTTCAACCAATAGGTGGCGCTGTGACAAAATTGTTGTGGTATGGCCAAAGTAAGGTGACAGTTTGTTGTCAATACAGAGATACAGCTTCAAGAGTCGGTTTTGCATCATGCCTCAAATTCGTTGCTCTGGTATTCAAAAAAGGTTTGACGTATCGACTTAAAATCCATAACTTTTGGTCAGCATGGTCTGAAGATGATACGGTTCGATTTTGTGAAAATCGGAGTAACGGTCTAGGAGGAGTTAGAAAAGTAGGTTTTAAAGAAAAACAATATGGCAAACAGGAAGTTCAGCCGATTATGGCAAATTTGACATCTATGTTCTCAGCATGACCCAAGGAATCTACTGTTTCATTACAATACTTAATATAGTCAAAAGTTATTATCATTTTTGTACATTTTGTTATAACTTTTGACCACAAGGTGGCACTGCGTTATTTCTGTCATTTTCATGACAGAAATAATGTCAATTTTCTTTCTAACCCTTACGGTTCAAAAGTTATTAGCATAAACATGAGTACAACTTTGGACAGCTGGTGGCGCTAGAAGGATTGAGTTAGAGACTCCAAATTTGCTATGTTGACAGATCAGACTGTCCTCTATCTGTTTGCCAAATTTCATAACTTTCCTGCAAGCGCTTCTATGGGCTGCTATAGACTTCCAGAGCGGAAACGGAAGAATAATAATAAGAACACCAACGATTACAATGCTTGACCCCTAAATACCGCAAATTAATGCCCATGAATCTTCCCTGTTCAAGTGATGAAAACTAGTTTACATAGCGTTCTTAAACTGTTAACACGTGTTTTTATTTTGTATGTTTATACTTGTCAACACACATTTTGTTTTTCCTCATTTTTATATACCGTTTGGTAGGCTATATTTTGTAATTTCCACTTATTTGCACACTTGAATTATTATATAACACCATAGTGTTGTGGCCGGGAGTTTTTGCAATTTTCGTTGGTGCCACCAATGGGGAAAAAGTTATGAACAGGTTTTTATTCTAACATTAGCTAACATACAAAAAAAGTTAACATTTATTACATATTTGTTTTTCACATATATTTCTACTCTTTCAGTTTTATACACATATATCTGGAGGAATTTTCACGAATTTCCAAGTATTCCAATCACAGGCTCATTCATTGACATCTTTTTGTATACTCTACAATTGACATCAACAGTCATTCACTCCCATCATAGGTTTATTGCACTAAGCTTATTTCTGCAAAAAAGCAACTTACTGTTCGTTTTCATTGTAAAGTTTTCCAATGGCCCACACTATAATTATCGGACATGGTATACCTGAAAGAGAGAAGATTGCAAATCACACTTCAAGGATAGCAACTCCAGAAATGTGGAAATTAAATGTATAACCAGTAACTAAATATCATGAACCAGTTTTGTGCTGTGGGAATGTATTGTGATTTTGTGTATGCAAGTGGAAAGAGATGCAACCATAGATTCAGTTCAGATTGTAGACACTTTATCATTTAAAAACATATTTGTAAATTCAATGTTCAATTTGATGTTTACTTTTTCAGAGTTCATGGAACACCATGTACACTAGCATGATGAAGTAACCAATACTATTATATTTATTAACATACTTATTAAAAAACCTGCATCTTCTCATTGTGTATTTTTTTCCAAACATTTTCATATTACTTGCATATTACTATATAGCCACTAAGTACAGTAATACAGTAAAAAAGCATATATCTTTTATTTGTTACTGTAAACTGTTGTTCTGTAAAATTGAACAGGGTATTAATATTAATAGTCCCTTGACTCCCTTTCTATTATGGCCATTAGTCAAGAAATTCTCAGTAAACACAGCAGGTGTCATGATGATCACAGGGGAGGTGCAGCTTTAATTTAACAGAGCTGAGTGCCCTAAAATGTCATTTCAAATGTATTTAATTTGGATATGACCAAAAATGATGTCCGAGTGGGTGAGTTGTTTGCTTTGTAATTAGTCCCTCTACCTCCGCTAATTTGTTTGACTGATTTATGCAGATATGCGTACTGTTTGTGAATATGATAGAGGGGTATTATGACATTGACAAGGTAATGAGATAATCATAGCATGATGGAAGCATTGCCTCCTCGCATGACTTTATACTGCAGTGGCAAAAGAGATACTGTCTCCATCTGAACAGTGTAAATAAGTGATTTATACATTATTCAATCACACACCTGTGATATGCCGTGTTATTTGTGTACAGTTGATTGTTGTCTTTTTTGTTTGTTTGGTAAAACTTTAGTTTACCAAACAATTCTGCATGACCATATGATTCCTTAATCCTACCCAATACCTAAAGTTAACAACTACCTTACTAACTATTAATAAGCAAATTAGTTTATTGAGGCAAAAGTCGTAGTTAATAGTGAGAATTGGACTAAAGTGTGACCATTTTTAGTTTTTTTGCGTCCTCAGAGAAAACGCAACCATATGCATCTTATAAAAGAAAAGGTTTGGCCTATATCTGGCTTTGTTTTAAGCAAAAAACAAACAAACAAGAACAATAGAAACAGTGGTTGAAGACTTTATGGCCACGTTCACTCAGCACCAGAATACAGTTGTCAGTCCTGTATTTGAGTCCTTAAAGGATTAGTTCACTTTCAAATAAAATGTTTTGATAATTTACTCACCCTCATGTCATCCAAGATGTTCATGTCCTTCTTTCTTCAGTCGAAAAGAAATGAAGGTTTTTGATGAAAACATTCCAGGATTTTTCTCCTTATAGTGGACTTCAATGGACTACAAACGGTTGAAGGTCAAAATTACAGTTTCAGTTTCAAAGGGCTTTAAACGATACCAGACGAGGAATAAGGGTCTTATCTAGCGAAACAATCGGTCATTTTCTAAAAAGATTCAAATGCACGTCCTTCTGCTTTTTCGTATTCTTCAAAAAGCTTACGCTGTATGCCTTCCCTATTCTACTTACGGAACGAACGCGGCGCCAGTTCAGTTTTTTTTCCGTAAGTGGGAGGCGTAGGACATACAGCGTAAGCTTTTTGAAGAATACAGAAGGCGGAAGCACGTGCAAGGCGATAATTTGTGTTTATAAAGCATATACATTTGTATTTTTTTTTAGAAAATGACCGATCGTTTCGCTAGATAAGACCCTTATTCCTTGTCTGGTATCGTTTAAAGCTCTTTGAAGCTGCACTGAAACTGTCATTTTGACCTTCAACCATTTGGAGGCCATTGAAGTCCACTATAAGGAGAAAAATCCTGGAATGTTTTCATCAAAAACCTTCATTTCTTTTCGACTAAAGAAAAAAGGACATGAACATTTTGGATGACATGGGGGTGAGTAAATTATCAGGAAATTTTCATTCAGAAGTGAACTAATCCTTTAATACGGTTACTTTCACACGCAGTTTAGATACTTACGAGTGACAACCGCATTCTATAACCGAACACACACCCAAACATTTTCACATTTTCATTGTCAATCCCATAGCCAGTGGCCTTTTGATCCGTCTGCTGAGCTGGTCTCACAGTAAATCAGCCATGTGACAGAAGTAACGGTCTTTTGACTGTATTATCAGCTCTCTTACAGCTCTGAAAAAGCCCCAGAATCCTCTAGTTACACACACAGACACATTTAACATGCTTATGTGGTGCACTCCACAAAACAATAATCTGTCCTGCAGTTTGAATACTGTGTAACTTTTAATTACATTAGTGCCAGACTATTTCAAGTATTTTATGATGTGACAAAAAGATTGTGTAATTAGATGCATGCCATCTGTTAAAGACAATGAAATTCTCTCATTTTCAGAAGGTTAATATAGCCACCTTGCAGTTGTAGGGAAAAGAACATTCCAGAGCCCAGTTTTATGGCAGGGTCCCTCTCTTCCTGCAACAGTGGACATAGTTTTTATACAATTCGATTGGATTTTGGTGGACTAGCACAAATAAATGTCCAACACCATCAGATAAGGATGCTAGGACAGACACCTCAAGCGTGGGAAAGACAGGACACCCATCACAAGACTAATCCCTAAGGATTAAGCCAACTGCCGTTTAGGTAAAAAAAAATCTTTAGGTCTTTTTGGATACAAGCACAGTGGGGAGGCCACAATGATCCATCCAGTCCATTAATAACCACGTTTAGAAACTGTAGGTGTAAACTTGTTGGTGCTATTTTGTCACATTGTATACGCCAGCTCAGTATCGCTGAAAACATTAAAACTGAAGGCGAAGCTCTAGCTGTTGTTTGCAGCTGTGAACATTTTCACTTGTATGTTTATGATGTATGTCCTCTATGTGTTCTTGCTTGTGCTCTGTGCAGTGACGCCTTTCTCCAATCTGTGCTCTGATTTGGCAGAGGTTTGGCTAAGCAGAGGTAGATATGTTCGCCTCGAGCAAAATGACCCAGTGCTCCTTTTGGTCTCCTTTATCACTATGAATAAATTCTCCTAGCACATACATGTCTGCCTTTCTGCCAATATGTCTGCTTCCGGCAGTTCTTGTGAGAGAGCGAGAAAGCAGTGTGCATATTCTGTTGGCAGCAGTGTCTTATCTGTCCCACATTTGGTTCTCGGATCTGGTCTCTGTCTCATTGGAGGACCGTGCTTGAGAAATTCCAATTAGAGCAATTCTACTTTCCAAGGCTCAGGGCACTATGTGATATCCCCAGTCTGAAATGTGGAAACTTTGAGTTTGACCTTTGAAAGGGCCTCTTTGATAAGTTCTGGTCTTTCATCAGAGATCATGAAGACAGTTTTGAATGCATGTGCTCCTTCTGCAAGAAGGCTCTATGCTTTCAAGTGGTGGCTATTTGTGTCATGGCGCAGAGAGGCAATTTGGATCCATTGCCTGTTGGCTCATTACTGCCGTTCCTTCAGGAGCATTTTTCGCAACATGTTCTCCAACCAATACGCCTATATAGGTCATTTGTCACTTTTCTGAAATACAACCCATAGGAGCATTTACTAAAGTTGCGCCCCTATCGACAACAAGACACTATTATTTTAATGCATTGTTCTCTTTTATCTGCAACATATTTCGGGTTTCGCATAGCTCAATTGGCCGAGCATTGCAATAGCAATATGCAATCATGTGATCATGTGATCGTGGGTTTGATCCCAGGGAACACATGTGCTCGTAAAAT